>CM042009.1:50390386-50900386 GCA_023525715.1 Cichorium intybus
TGGATCATTCGATGATAATGGATGGCGGACCAAGGAGTCATCACAGCCTGAGAATTCTGCAACTTGGGCCCAACTTTGGGTATTCATGTATAACAACTACCACGAGCAGAAGGACCAGGCTGAAGCTCTTGAAAAATTGCAAGCTTCTTTAGATAGGTTAGAGGAAAGTTGGAAATGTTCACCACTTACGCCAGAACCGGAGGTGAGTGATTTTTATACCAATGATAACGTGTGTGAGCTTGCATCACCTGAATATGTGATGGAAGGGCATACACCTTGGGAAAGTCAAGAGACCACTGAGAGGGTCAAAAATGTTGTTGGGGAAGAGGTTGTAGGTGACAATGCTACCTTTGACTCAACAGCTTTTGATGTTTTTGAGGGTTTTGAGAATGTTGAGCTGGTGATGAGTGAATCCATACCACCACCAGACGATTTGATTGATGAGGATGTTGTGGAGGAGGCTGTAAGTGACAGTACAGATCCCAGCCCAACAAGTCCTGAAATTGTTGAACTTTTTGATACTATTGGGGAAGGGGGTGTAGATGACAATACTACCCCCGACCCTGTAATATTTGAAAATTTTGAGAAATTTGAAAGCAAGGATCTGGTGATGGGTGACCTTGTACCACCATCAGATCAAATAAGTCGCTCACTCTAGGTCCCGATCCACCTGTTGGATGATGATCAAGAAGTTGATGCTGACGAGTTGATTTTTGAAAATAATAAACATGATTTTATCGCCACTCATGATCCATTCATGAATGGAAAATTAGATGTAATCAATACTATCGATGAGGACATATGGAAGCATCCTGATATGTTGCCTTCCGATTCCATTCGATTGGAAAATTTTTATTGGTACTACAAGCCAAAATTGCAACCTGAAGATAGCATGCGAGACACTAGCGACCGAGGTGTGAAACAACTACTGGAAGTGGCACTAGGCGGGCTTCATGTCAAGCCTTTGATTTTGAAGAGATACCGAAGGAAAAACCGAGCTTGGAGGTTCAAAGCTACTTCCAAGCACTCGTGGGAAATCATCGGGAGACGGCAATTGTGCAGCAGCAGGAGAACTGACAAGCCATTCGACCCAGGAAAGTTTGAGGAGCACGTGGGCAACGAAGGGACGGTGGTGACTGAAAATCAGCAAAGAAGGAAGGCATACGATCCACCGTAGCTGTAGTAGGAGTACCACGTCTGGCTGAAGACGTTAAACTTAGCGCTTGTTGGGAGGCAACCCATCGTGTCATAAGTAGGTTTTATATTTCTTAGGATTAATTTAGAAAATACATCAATCTTTTGCAGGTATTAGTGGTCTGAAGCAAGTGTGGGGTCGTGTGAAAAGTTTTGAAATCTTCAAGACCGCGCCGCGGATTTTTGAATTGCGCGACGCGGGTTCGAAACTCAACCCGATGCGCAGGGGTTGATTTGGCGACACGCGCGTCGCGGAAACGAGAAATGCGCGCCGCGGGAAACGATCAGACGTTTTTTGCCCTTATACGGTGAGCCGCGGCTCACAACTCAAATCACACGACTCGGAGCTCTGGTGATCAAAAATTTCTTGCATTTTTTCTTGCTTATTGTGTTTCTACTACCAAGGTACGCTCTTTTAACTATCTATCAGCTGTTTAAACTAGTTATTAGGTAGTTAATTTTAGGGTTTTATTCCAAAAAGTTCAAAAACTTAGAATCACTAATGCTAGCCCATCGGGTGTTTGTTTTGCCAAATGGACACCCTAGATGAGCTAGTCGGCACTTAGGCTACCTTGTGGTATGATTAAAATGAGATATAGCAGGTTAAAATGGGGATTTGATCCCGGGTTTTCAAAACAGGCGTACGCCGCGCCGCGCCATTGCTCTTGGGCCGCGCCGCGGTGCGGTGGGGAAGAAAAGGGACTGATTTTGCAAAAAAAAAATTTGTTTTGTGGCTATATTTTCTTTTGCAGATGATGTTCAGATTCGACCACGCCTTCCTCCAGTTTCCCGCGGGACTTGACAGTTCAGTGGAGTATATCTCGCGGAGGGATGCATTGATTCGTCGCCGGGTCCTTGAGGCGACAGTTATCGACCGGGATATCCTGAGGGATGCAGGGCTTTGGGATGCGATCGAGCCGTTTCTGCACCGCACCTAGACCCACGAGGAGGCATCGTTCACCTGCCGTGGTTGGGACAGGATTATGGCCACGGACGAGGACGTGGTCTACACGGAGTTGCTACAGGAGTTCATCTCCACTATCCAGTTCGCACCACGGGCGGGGGACCCACGCTCCAGACTGGTGCGTTTTCGTTTGGGAGGTGTGCACAGGGAGTGCAACCTCCGGGAGTTTGGGAGGCGCACAGGTATCTATACTGAGCAGGACCTCCAGCATCGCTATTTCACCCGATTCTTCGGGTCGTGCATTCAGGGGGAGCCGGAGCGCCCTCCCAACATGGAGGTTTGGACACCGCTGTCCAATGTGATGTACGAGGCAGGGACTTCGAGGGAGAGTCACCTCCGCGACCCACTTCACCGTCTCATGAACCGGATCGTCTCCACCTCCATCATGCATCGGGAGGGGGGCGAGAAGGTGTCGGGCGACGACATGACGTATTTGTGGATCCTCCTCGACCCGTCCCGATTCCTCCATCTCCCCTACGCCCTTGCAATCGCTCTCTCCACCCACGCGACCGGCGCCTCCTCCAGCAGCCCACTAGCCAGGGGGTACTTCATCACCCGCCTGGCCCGCTCATATGGTATTCTCACTGCCCCCGTGGCAGCTTCCTTGACCGCTCTGCCTCCATCGCGCACTACAGCACGCACGCTGGAGAGGATGCGGCTCATTGAGCAGCAGCGCCCGGGGCAGTTCATCCGGGCACCGATCGAGCCTTCTCAGGCACCCCAGCCTGCATTCGCCCAGCCCGGCAGGAGACGCCGGATGCCAGAGCCGCCAGCACCAGAGCCTGCACAGCCGCAGCCGCAGCCACAGCAGGATGACTCACCAGCCCTCAGCCGGCTGGAGGCCAGAGTCACGCGGATCGAGGACCAGCTCGAGTGGAGCGGGGAGGTACTTCTTCAGATCGCATCAGCGCAGGGCCAGCGCCCCCGACCATTCCTAGCCAGGTCCCACGATCACGAGGCTGGACCCTCCAGGCCACCGGGTAGTGATTGATGTTTCTTTTTCTTTTTCTTTCTTTCTTTTTATTTTTTGGGATATATGTATAAACTTATGACACATCTATCTGTATATTATTTTTTCTGTCATGTGTGTTTTAATTTATTTGTTAAGTTGTGCATGATATACCAATCTGTGAGGGAGTTGTCTCAGACAAGTGTGGGGTCACCGTGCCCCCTCAACTTGTCTTGACCACCGGCGTGTCCTACTGTAGCGCTACAACTCCAGCATATGAATCGGGGATCTTTTTGTACGCATTATACCTGTGATATTGAGCACCAAGCAGTCCATCGTCCAAAAAGGGGTAACTCTTTCTCCCTTGCTTTGAAATAATTTTTGTACAACGGGGACGTTGTACGATTTTAAGTGTGGGGTGTGGACGGTCAAAAGAGATATTTTTGAAATTTTTGCAGAAATGATCAATTTTTCAATTTTTAGCAATATTTTTCAAAATTTTTAATGAATTACAATTTTGAAATGAATGGTTTGTGATTGTGATAGCATTAGTATTTTTCAAGAAACACTATTTATTTGTGATCATACTATTAGTTAGTCAAATAAGTTGAGTTCTACGAGTTTAGAAGATTGAGCCGTTTTAGGATTGGAATTTAGGAAGGAAAAGTCAGTCAGTGGCCTTTGTTGTTCGAGCCGGTAGGTCTAAAATGGGTGGGCCTTATGCACCTTACCACCTAAGATCGTCTGGTCTGGGATGGTATTTCTGAAAGCTCGCTACATGGACAACATCGAAAGTCATGGACAATTCCTTAATGGCCTTTAGAATCTGAACGAGTAAGTACACTTCATTGTGGACAGAAAGTTTGGGATCAAGGGTTCTTTAGAAAGCCATGAATTCCAAAGAACAACTCAATTATGTTTTCACGAACTATTCCATTCTAACTCGAAGAGCAATAAACTTTGAAACTAAACACAGTCAAAAATTGTTCGATTCTCTATTATAATTTGTTAAAAACTCTCTTGCTTGGGGGCAAGCAAGGCACAAGTGTGGGGTGTTTGACAACGCCTAGTGATATCAAGTATTTTAGGCGTTGTTGAGCCCTGTTCTTGGTAAAATTATATCAAATATGCATGGGTATTCTCACTTTTCGTGTCAGGACTTGTCTGGAGAAAAAAGAACAGAAACAGGGACTAAAGGTGTACAAAAGGAAAAAGTATGGAAAGAATGAAAAATCAAGAGAAGACGTACGCGCGCCGCGGATTTATCTTCTGCGCGACGCGGGCGTAAGGCGGTGGAACACATTTGAATAACGAAAAAACGGGGAACGGATAAGTACGCGCGCCGCGGATTTCACTTATGCGCGGCGCGGTCACGGGAAATTTGCAATTATAAATAGAGGCATTTCCAGCCGAAAACCCTAGCAAAGACCGGGTGTAAACATCGACCTAGAAGCTCTTTGACTCGAGGATTCCATTTCAGAAGCTATCATTTGGTATTTTCATGTTTTAGATTTTATTTCATTTTAGTTAAACATTTGTAAGCTTTGAGTTGAATCTTTGGGTGTGACAACCATTGATCTTCAGCTTAGGGTTCTGTTTTTAGTAGTGTTTGGTTACTGATTTGATGTTGGATATTGGTTTTGGTGAATGAAATCATTCGGTTACATTAAATATTGATTTTTCGGTATTTTGGATGTTAGTTTGTGTTTTGGTTGTTTGTTTGTGTGTGGATTTTGTTTGTGACTTGGTTGGGACTGTTTCCCTTTGCTGAAAACAGTAGCTAACTCGGTTAGGTTAGGCATTAAACCTTGGCTATTAACTGTCTCATAGAACTGTTGGTTATTAGCTAGTTTATGCTTTGCTTGGTTTTTTGCTAGTTTGAATGCCTTCAATTGCTTCTGATTCAGAGATGTACTTCTGAGTTCAGAAAGTAACTAGGTCATTTGAGCTTGGCTAAACTTGGCTTGAGTGTTGGAATATTGTTTCGAGGTAGAAAGATAGAAATTAGTTCCTCCGACTATAACTGTGACACTATTAGTTGGTAATCTCTCATCTAGGCTAACCACGTAGCTCCTGTGGATCGACCCTGACTACCTCTATACTAGTGTGTGTGTTAGGTTTTCTCTTATTTTTGACCGCACGACGACCCAGGCGTGTCATACGCCACCGCCGTATATACCGTTCAATTACCCATTCACACCGTTTCAACCACCAATGGGACCACCGCTATTCACCTCCACACCCACATCTTTTTCCAACCGTCCCAGCCAACAATAACACCATTGTTCACGAGTTTTGCGACAACACCAACGCCCGGAGGACCAATACCAATCCTCATACCGATAAGTACACCGATATCAAGCTTGGGTGGCATACCGACCAGTACACCTCTTTTGTTCTACTCCCAACCGCCAGTTTACCAACCCGTCAACCCTCCCACTCAAACAACGAGCAACACGAACCCACTACCCCCTCAAACGTACAAATCCTCGTTCGTCAAAGAGATACACGAGTACGATATGCCGAATACAGCTAAACTGCCACATCTGAAGACGTATGACGGAACAACCTGCCCAGACAGCCATATTGACACATATGAATGGCATATGCAATCGTTGAAGCTGGACGAACGCTTCTGGTGTACACACTTCCCGACGACGCTGGACGGGAATGCGGGCGCATGGTTCAAAAGCCTTGCGCCAAGCAGCATTAGGAACTTTGCCGAACTCAAGGAACAGTTCCTATCAAACTTCATGCAACTGCGTAAATACAGAGGGGATATCCGAGAGATCATTGGCTGCAAGCAATTGGAAGGCGAAACGGTTAGAGCTTACTTCAAACGGTTCAATGAAGCAACACTGAACGTACCAGGCCAAAACGACAACCTAGTAACTGGAGCTTTCACACATGGCCTACTGCCAGGACCACTATCAACAAAGTTTCTAGGGAAACCACCAGCCACTCGCCAGGAGATGAAAGAGCGAGTGGAGCGTTTTCTAAGACAAGAAGAGGGCACAACCGCCAAGGAAGCGTACCTAAAGGCAGCAACCACATCTTCATCGAAATCTAGAGAAAGTTACTCACCATATCCCAGTAATAGATGACAACCATTCAGAAGAGGTAAACCACCAAAACCCTTTAACAGTCATTACAGAGACGATAGGAGACATAGACGGACGGACATTCTGGCTGTCACAGAGAAAAGCAAGGCAACAAGAAAAACGCCAGAGCGTCCGAGAGACCAATCTAAGTACGGTGAGTTCCACAAGTGTTATGGACATGACACGGCAGAATGCGTTGTGCTGAAAAAAGAACTTGACCAAAGAATCCAACGAGGAAACCTAAACGACATAGCCAAGTCAATTCGCCCAAAGAATGATAGAAATGACCCACCAGCGAAAAACAAAGACGCGCCAAGGAAAGGACCAGAGATCCTCGTGATCCACAAACACCACCGCCGGGAGCGAGGGCAAATCCCAGCCCTCAACGACCAACAAATCTCATTTTCCAACAGAGACAAGAAGCCAGAAGGATGGAATGGGGACGACCCACTTATCATCCAGGCCAGAATCCGAGACATAGTTATCCACCGCATACACATAGATAGTGGTAGCGCGGCAGACATCATGTTCGAACATTGCTTCCGCCAGTTGCCACGGGAATGGAGGGCAGACTTACACCCCCCGGTGGGAAATTTAACCGGCTTTACAGGGCATAACATTATACCAACTGGGATGATTTACCTACCGATAACGATAGAGGATGGCAAACGAAAGAAGATCGTTACGCTCTAATTCACGGTGGTACGAGCACCATTGGAGCACAACGTCATCCTGGGGAGACCAGCAACGTTATACTTCGGTATAGTTGCATCAACATTGCATGGCATAGTCAAGTTCCCAACGGAAGACGGCACAGCCACCGTCCTGGCAACTCCACAGAAGACGCTCAAATGCTACCAGATAATGTTGCCAGCAGACATCGACCGAAAACGGAAACGCCCAAGAGAAGAATCTAAAGAAAGCAGAGAGATAGTTCATTATGATTATCCAGATCAAAAGATACAAGTCGGCAGTACATTACCATCCGACCTACGAAAGGATGTCATATCTTTGCTCAGAAAATACAAACACGTGTTCGCTTGGGAGCCAGCGGATATGGTGGGAGTAGAAAGATCGATTATCGAACACAACTTCAATGTTACGCCAGGAAGCAACATCATCAAACAAAAACGACGTGGCCAGGCGGGGAAATGCAACAACGTGATCAATGCAGAGGTCGCCAAGCTAGTACAGGCCGGCATTGTTCCGAAGCCTTTTTTCCAACGTGGATCGCCAACCCGGTGATGGTAAAGAAAAGTGATGGAAGCTGGAGAATGTGTATCGACTACACCGACCTAAACAAGGCATGCCCAAAGGATTGTTACCCGCTTCCCGAGATAGATCAGAAAGTAGAATCCCTTGAGGGCTTCAAGTGGAAGTGCTTCCTGGACGCCTACAAGGGCTATCACCAGATTCTCATGCGCAAGGAAGACAAAGACAAGACAGCTTTTTACACGGATCACGACACTTTCTATTATCAAAAGATGCCGTTCGGTTTAAAGAATGTCGGGGCAACATACCAGAGGCTCGTCGACAAAGTATTCAAGGATCAAATCGGAAGGAACGTGGAAGTATATGTAGATGACATGGTAATAAAGAGCCGAACAGAACAGTCCTTGCTACAAGACATTGAAGAAACTCTTAAAACACTCTCTCGAATACAAATGAAACTCAACCCGGCAAAATGCACATTTGGCATGGAAGAAGGAAAATTTCTAGGCTACTACGTCACGCGGGAGGGCATCCAACCAAACCCGGGGAAAATCAAAGATTTCATCGAGATAAAATCGCCAGCAAGCCTGCGAGAAATACAGAGACTCAATGGAAAGCTCACAGCCTTGGGACATTTCGTGGCAAAGTCTGCAAAGAAAGCTTTGCCACTGTTCAACACGTTGAAAGGTTGTGTCGATAAACACAATTTCAAATGGACAGAGGAGGCAGAAACAGCCCTAGCACACTTAAAGGAAGCAATGAAGGAACTGCCTACGCTGGCGTGCCCAGTCCCCGGAGAGAAGCTATCTATATACTTGGCAGCGTCGCCAGAGGCCATAAGCGCCGTCTTAGCCGTGGAAAGGGAACGCCAGCAGAGACCTGTCTACTTCGTCAGCCGTGCGCCCCAGGGCCCGGAACTGTGTTACCCGAAATTAGAAAAATTAGTCCTAGCGCTAATCTAGGCAGCGCGCCGACTGAGACGTTACTTCCAGGCCCACCATGTTGAAGTACTCACAAGCCAACCGATACGCCAAATACTACTAAAACCAGAGAAGTCGGGGCGCCTAGCCAAATGGGCCATTGAGCTAGGGGAACATGACATTGAATACAAACCAAGAACAAGCATCAAGGGCCAGGCTTTGGCAGACTTTCTAGCAGAAATACCAGAGGAAGAAGAGGAAGTAAGGAGTAAGTCAATAAAACAAGATCAGAAGACACATCCAGAAACCTGGACGCTCCACACGGATGGGGCGGCCAGCAAAGAGGGCTCAGGAGCAGGCCTGGTGTTAACAAGCCTGGAAGGCGAGGAAATTACTTACGCGCTCAGATTCGACTTCCAGACGTCGAACAATCAAGCAGAGTATGAGGCGCTGCTAGCAGGGATGAGACTCGCTAGAGAGAGCGGGGCACAACACCTACTAGCACACAGTGACTCTTTGTTAGTAGCAAACCAAATCAACGGGACTTATGAATTGAAAGACCAAAGGATGAAGAAATACACAGAAGAGGTGAAGAGGCTAGCAGCCACGATAGAGAGTTTCGTAGTCAAACAAATCCCACGCTCAGCCAACAGAAAGGCTGACGCGCTAAGCAAGCTGGCATCTGCGGCATTCGACCACCCGTCCAAGGTAGTCCTGGTGGAAGTCCTAAAAGAAAGAAGCATCGACGGCCAAGAAATAGCACCAATCAGCACGACCGCCATGACATGGATGACACCCCTGATCGACTATTTGACGCAAGGTCTTTTACCAACGGACGATACCGAGGCAAGGAAGATAAAAGTAAAAGCCCCCCAATATGCGATACGAAATGTCCAAAAAAGAAGGCTTAGCGACTCCTGGTCCCAGTCTTACAGACCTTAAGGGTGAAATACTCCCTAGCGGGCCCAGCGACTCCTGGTCCTGGCCTTAGCAAGGTCCATCCAGGTGAAACATCCTGAAGAAGGCTCAGCGACTCCTGGTCCTAGTGTTACAGACCTTAAGGGTGAAATACTCCCTAGCGGGCCCAGCGACTCCTGGTCCTGGCCTTAGCAAGGTCCATCCAGGTGAAACATCCTGAAGAAGGCTCAGCGACTCCTGGTCGTAGTCTTACAGACCTTAAGGGTGAAATACTCCCTAGCGGGCCCAGCTACTCCTGGTCCTGGCCTTAGCAAGGTCCATCCAGGTGAAACATCCTGAAGAAGTCCTAGTGACTCCTGGTCCTAGTCTTACAGACCTTAAGGGTGAAATACTCCTTAACGGGCTCAGCGACTCCTGGTCTTGGCCCTAGCAAGGTCCATCCAGGTGAAACATCCTGAAGAAGGCCTAGTGACTCCTGGTCCTAGTCTTACAGACCTTAAGGGTGAAATACTCCCTAGCGGGCTCAGCGACTCCTGGTCCTGGCTTTAGCAAGGTCCATCCAGGTGAAACACCCTGGAGGAGGTTCAGTAACTCATGCTCCTAGCCAGGTCCAGTCGGATGAAAGATCAAAGGGAAGGCCTAGATAACTCTTGGTCCTAATTTCATCGACCCTAAAGTAACTATCAAGTTCCCATGCTGGCAATAATAAACTCAATCAAAGCAAGACAAACACATGGAAGATAAAAGAGCCAACGATGGTCACCAGACCCGCATCCATGCATATAACAAAAAAAACAAACAAACACGTCTAGGCTCTTAAGCCCTACAGAAATAAACAAGTATCTTGTCCAAACGGCCTCAGCAGGGCCTTACAACCATTGTATTAAAAACAAAACCACCCAAGCAAGCAAAGGAACAAAACAAATACCTATCAAGGCTGAGACGGGCCAGCAGCGTTGCTCGAATCCAACAACGCTTTCAGTTCAGACACGCCAAGCTCCCCGAGTTTAAAAGTCGTGGCGTAATCGACATTCACAAAAGCATCTACTGCCTCATCCACCTCCAAACCACGGTCAATCGGGGGCTCCTCCTCCTCCACCGCAATCTCCTTCCAGCCTTCACATCTTTTAAATCACGAGAATACCCCTGAGCTTGCCCGGCTGCAATACACACCTCTTTGAGACGGTGCACACCCATCCCGAAATCCCGACTCTCCATGACTAAGTCAACAACACCTACCACACCATCTGTCAACAGCCAGGATAAATCCGCCTCCGCCTCTTCCAATACTTGCGTCTTGGCCTGTGCAACTCGATCACGCTCAGAAGCGTCCCTCTCGGCATTCTCAAGTTGTATATGCAGACCCTCGTTCTCAGACTTAACCCCAGCTAAAGCATTTTGAAGTTCAGCCTTTTCACGGCCGAGTAGAGACAGCTGCTCCTTCAATTGGGTATTTTCTTTTTCAGCAACCTGCAAAAGGGTCACTTGAGATTGAAGGTCTGCGTCAGCGTGCAAAACGCGACTACGGAGGTCCCTCAACAAATCTTTATGCCTGACAATCTCGGCACAAGCAGTATCCAACTCTTGCTGAAGGGAGGGACGATCAGCATTGGCGGCCAACAATTGCTCTAAGCGATTGGCACCTTCACTAAAAAAAAGCACTTTGGGCGGCTGCATACCGGAGCGAACCTACCAAATCGGCCGGGGAATAACTCCCCATCTCCTAGCGGGTGCCTGGAGGAAACGCATGCTGCATGAACTCCAAGGCAGTTTGGTAGGTCGATAGGCGCACACCCTGTGTCAAAGACCATCCATGAACGAACACCCCAGCAGGAGCAACATGACTGGCCTCCCCATGACCTGCTGGAGGAGGTTCCAAAACCGCCGCACCACCACGACGACTGAAATAGCTAAAATCCAGGCGAGAGGGCTGAGGCTCAACCGGTAAAGAGGGGTGACTTTCTCCAGAACCTTCATCAGCAACATTTTCGACAACAGGGTGGGTACCGATACGTGCACCCCCACCCTGTTCAGTTTCCATACCCCCGCCCTGTGACGTGTCATCAACAATGTTAATCACCGGAGACTGCGTAAGAACAAAACTTGAGGTTCCACTGCCACCACCCAAATGGCGAGTACGTAGTCGCCGGGGCAACACCACGCTGGCATAACTGTCACTAACACCAACCCACGCAGCACGTCTCTTCACCAAAGCTTTTGAAGGACTGTCATGATCGCCACTAGCACCCGCATCACCAACTTTCTCCTGAGAAATAGTCCGAGCATCAACAACTGAAACAACCACAGGACCAGACCCCACATCCCTCCGCCTCTCTTCTTCCTGCACCGCCGAGGCCCGCGTAATAAAAGCCTCATAGCGGAAAGCGCGTGAGGGAAGCACCCGATCAATCAAAGGGATCTCCCGATACTGGAGACTCCTAGGATAAGTTTTCACTAGAACATCGGTAAATCGGATATCATGCTCCCGACCTACACAAAGAAAGGATATGAAACCCTTAAATCATTCAAAAAAAAGGGGGGAAGAGGGAGAAGAGAAAAGACAAGATAAACAGAAGTTAGAACTAACCATCCACAAGACTGAAGAACTCAGGCATCTTGCCCCGAAGTCGCCAAGAGGTGCTCATACCGGCACAGCCAGAATATATTCAGGAAATTCCCCACCAACCACACGAAAGGACCGAAGAACCCTCGCGACAGCCTCCTTTGCAGGAAAAAGAGTGAAAGCACGGTCGGATATGGGCTCGACGCGACGCCTCATGGCACCAACTCGGTGCTGATCTACCTAAATAAAATGTTGAGCAAAATTTCTAGCGGACCCCCTTTGATCGGTAACGATAGTCGGACGATCCTGACGGACGCAAAAGGTGTAATTGTTTCCCGTCGAAGCACGAGCAAATCGGAAAAAGTGACGAAACACATACAAATCGGGCTCCAAATGAACAGCCCTAGAGAGGAGTTCGAAAGCAACTATGTTGTTCACACCATTAGGAACCAACTGGTGGATGTGAAAGTGATAATAATCAAGAACCTCCATGAAGAAGTCCGACGTCGGCAACCGGTAACCGGCCTCAAAATGTTTCAAGTACATACCGATTTTCCCCTCAGGCGGAAAGGAAAAAACAGCCTCGTCAACGGGAATTTCCACGCCGTCCTATGGTTAGAAACCATAACGGGACACCAATGAGTCGTAGTATCTCGAATCAGGAGCAACGTCTGATGAAGAACTCATCTTGTACAATGAAAATAGAAACACAAAGACGGAGGAGAACGAAAAGATCGATAAGGAGAAGCGAAACCGTAAAGAGAACTAACAGGCGATGAGAGAGGGAATATAAAGAAGACAAATAAGGAAAGGTCACGGGTGGGAGTTTCAAAATCCAACCGTGATGATTAACGCCGTCTGAGTAACGGTCACGTCAACGCAGGGTTAACTCAATGCTAGCCCTAGTCACCATCACTAGCTGCGCATACGTAATAATACCTAAGGCTGGGGAGACTTGATAGCGTGCCATCTGGCATCCGCTAGCACGTTCCCTAAGGAGCTCTCTGGAGATCCTGATCACGCCAACCGCTGGAGATGTCTTGCCAGGAAGGCTCTATCCTGGCCCGATGGAGATGTCTCGCCAGGAAAGCTCCATCCAGGCCCGCTGGAGAAGTCTCTCCTGGAGAACCCTGGAGAACTCCATTCCGGCTCACTAGCGATATATTCACTGGAACGCCCCGCGCGGACCAGACTTGGCGCCATGCTCCCTAACCCACGCGTGGCGTCCGTACCTTACATAGATCGTGCGCGTCCCACCTAGCCTGTCTGGACCAATGGGGAGCGATGAAGGACGAGGATCGTGCAGCCAATGGACGACCTGGTCCCCACCTGCCATGGCAGAGATCCTGTCGGCCACAGCCGGACCGGCAACACGTATAAAAGCCCTCGCGGGGCATACGGTAAAGGGATAGAAACCACTACACTTACTATACATTCGCCGGAGATCTAACTTAAGCATCGGAGCGTTTTCCTGGGATCCCCTCCCGGAGAACGACTAACGTTGCTATTCTCTTGTGATTGTGGTCTTAGGTCAAGCCTGGGACGACCAGAGTCACCCGTGAAGTGAGAATCAGACTGAGAAGAAGCCTGATATCGCATCAATATATATATATATATATATATATATATATATATATATATATATATATATATATATATATATATATATATATATATATATATATATATATATATATATATATATATATATATATATATAGACGGGTTCAATGCAGAACCAAATTAAATCACCTAACTGCAGAACCATGTTCATCAATGAACATGAATCATAAATACCCCAAAATCGACACCCCAATCAACAATTTCATCGTGCTAATCTCTTCGTCTCTCCATTCAGACTTCCCAGGTTTTTTAAATGCTCTTCTTGTTTAGCGATTTTGGATTCTTGTTCACGCCTCCGCCTCCTACTCTCAATCTCTCCATTGATTTGCCTCCAATGATGCTTCCTCCCATCAAAATTGATTGCAGATATCACCATCCCACGAAATCAGCAATACCAGGCTACGTATTTCCATTCAAAACACAATAAATCAGGAACATAAGCATCTTTCCAATCAGCAATAAACCGACTCCTACAAATCGCAGGCTTCAATCGAGAGAGACAAATCATCAATCAAATCGCATGAAATGGGGAAGCAAATTGTATCTTATTTTCTCTTTTTTTCTTATTATGTTCCATTAAGATTAACGGTCATTCAGTCCCTTACTGCAGAATGATTGTTCCATTAACATGCTATGGGAATGATGCTGAAATTTGCGTTAGGTATTAACATGCTCAAGAAAACTGCACATAAAGTGTTTGTAGAAATGCCAAAGAGAGAAAAAAAAAACGTTTTTGAGATGCATATGATAGCACATGTGCTGCGATTTTCCATTTGATTTTTTTTTTCAATTTGAGTTCGTATTACAGGGAGTCTGATTGCATATTTCATTTTCAATATATGTTCACTAATGAACATATGTTCACTAATGAACATTTGCTTACAAACTGGTTTTAATATCTAGTTCTTTCAATTGGAATTGCAAATTAGCAATTTGGTTTATTTCAGTTGGAATTGCATATTTCATTTGAGCTTGTATTGAAGGGAGTCCGAAAAAATCGAATTTGCATCTGTCGAAGATGTTGCTTCTGTCAAAACATTGCTGTAAACAGCTAATAGAAAGCATATGTTCATACATGAACATATGTTCATTAATGAACATATGTTCATTAATGAACATACGAATACAGGGTACGATCTTTGATTACATACGCATAACCAAACCAATATTACGCAGGAATAAACTACAAAAAACAGTTCATACCTCAACTAAACCCTAGCAGAGAAGATATCGGTCGAATTGGAGAATGTCGAATTGGAGAATGTCGTTTTGGGGTTTTTGGGATTTATGTTCATTGATGAACATGGTTCTGCAGTTAGGTGATTTAATTTGGTTCTGCATTGAACCCACCCCTATATATATATATATATATATATATATATATATATATATATATATATATATATATATATATATATATATATATATATATATATATATATATATATATATATATATATATATATATATATATATATATATATATATCACCTCATCTTAGCTTTCAAATTCAAGTGTTAAAAGTCTTGTGTAGGGTCGGCCATATATTTGTTTCCACACCGACCCTTTTTTTAATCCAATAAATATTCAACATATGCATTTAAAGTGTACTTTATAACTATGTAATGTAGATTTAATTCCATGATATTTAAAGTTTAAAACCGAAAGGAGTGAAAAAAAAAATGCAACATAAAGGAAAAAAATTAGGTGATGTCTGTTTGTAGCTCACGACTCACGACTTTGAAAGGTTAAAGGTCTCATTCCATAAGTCACATAGATATGATGGCTCCGTTTTAAAAAGATATGATGGTTAGTTTGAGATATCTTAAAACTCATATAAACTTATTTATCAAATTATTAAAAAAAAAAACTTACTCCGTAAGCTCTTGTATTTTTTCACATTACTTTTTCTATTTTCTATTATTGCCTTTACTATTTTAGAAACATCATCCATTCATATAATCAAAATTTTATATCCAATATTTCGAGTAATATGTGCATCAATATCCGTCGTGTTACCAACTTGGCAGCAAAAATAAATAACAAAATGGTCCAAACAAGTACAATAAACTAAAGTAGTTGTAGAACAGTCATGAACATCTTCCAAACAAGTACAATAAACTTCTATACAAAAAAAGTCCAAGACAACAACCAAAATCCAGCAAAAACTTGCAAAAATTGGCAGCAAAAATAAATAACAAAATGGTCCAAAAAGGGAGTAACTTTCATTAAAAAAAGAATTTACATTGTCATCACCTATAGTTGCTGCACATTCTAACAACGGCTGGTTTTAAGCTTTAACATTTGCCCAATTTAATTTTAATAATGATTATTGCCGTTTAATATTTGAAGTTTTGAACTATTATTTTAATGTTTGACGTTTTGTAGATTTATAAGCATATTCATATTAATATATCTATAAATATCAATTAATATTAAATATTTCGTGCGGTGCGGTTTGAACCGTGGTTTAGAAGTTAAAAACCACAAACCGCACCGTATAGTGCGGTTCATAATAACTATAAACCGCAAACCGCCCGTGCAAGACCAAAACCGTAGTATGCGGTTGGTGTACTGGTGTGGTGCGGTGTGGGCGGTTTTTGCGGTTTGTGCGGTTTTTTGCACACCCCTATTACCAAGATAATACTTATTTATATAATATGACACACATGTTCTTACTCATGCTTATGTTATACGGGCCACTAACTGATGCTTGATTACCATCTTAATAAAGCACTTTTGTTTTAGATAACTTTTCAATTATGTAGTTTAATCTAGATTAGCACATTCCAAATTTTAACTGTCCATCAACTTCAAAAATCTCAAAATAAACAAAATTTAAATAGAAAATCACAAACTAAGATTAATGATAGTTGTTTACATAATATTCTAGAATAATCTTAACAAAAATAGACAACTAAACCAGAAATTTTACAATATTATTTGATAATAATAAAGAATAAACATATTATGGATAGGGATATCTTCCACGTATTAATAACGTTTATTACATTTATTTTGAAATAAGCAGAAAAAGACACATCTTTACGGAGTGTGACTGCACACGAAATTGCATGGCTCCCTGCTACATAACTGAATAACAGATTCAAAGAAGCGAATCTTTTACTATTTTCCACTCTATCACACACACAATCTCCTCCAATTTCCTCCCATTCTCCGAAACCCAAAAGAATCGACGAATCGATAAAACAAAGCAACAATCCATCACCGAAATTCCCCAAAGAAATGATCAGAATTCCGTCAAACCCATGCCAATCGATCATGCAAATCATACTCTGTTTCTCGACAGCATTCGTGGCGATTGTCAGTTGTTCTGATCCCAATTCGAATCTCGGCGTGGGAATCAACTGGGGCACCATGACCAGCCACCAGTTGCCGGCGGAGAAGGTGGTGGAAATGATGAAAGAGAATGGATTCAAGAAGGTGAAGCTCTTTGAAGCAGAAAAAAGGATCATGGATGCACTAATTGGATCAGAGATTGAGGTGATGGTGGCGATCCCCAATTTCATGTTGTTGGATATGAGTCAAGATCCAAGCTACGCTGATTATTGGGTTGATGCTAATATTACTACTTATGCTTATCCTGGTGGTGTCGATATCAAGTAAGCAACAACAATTTTGCACTCACAACACCACTCACTGTGTGTGAATTCTCTTATTGAAACAATTCGTTGAATCACTTATATCTGTTACCAATTTGTAATAAGTCACTTCCGTTTCAAGATTAGATTTCTGATTTTTTTCAGAATCGTTCATTTGTTCTTGCAAACGACTCAAACGATGGTTTTGGAGGTGTAAATGTTTAGTTTTTCTAATTTGATAACTGTAATTCAAACACGTTAGTTTCATCGATTTGTAACCAAATTTTCATAAATTTCAGGTATGTTGCAGTCGGAAACGAGCCTTTCCTGAAAGCATACAATGCTACATATCTACAAACCACGTTACCGGCTTTAAAAAATGTCCAAAATGCCCTTCACCGGGCCGGTTTTGGGAACAAAATCAAAGCCACAGTCCCACTGAACGCCGACATCTACGAGTCCCCGGCGTCAAACCCCGTCCCGTCAGCCGGCGACTTCCGTTCAGAAATCAAAGACGCCACGATCGAAATCATCCAATTTCTTTATTCCAACGACGCCCCTTTCACCGTCAATATTTACCCCTTCCTTAGTCTCTACGGTAACGCTTATTTCCCCATGGATTTTGCGTTCTTTGACGGCACAAATAAACCTGTCAAAGACGGAAATTATCTCTACACCAATGTCTTCGATGCAAATTACGACACATTAGTCGCTTCTTTAACAAAAGCCGGATACCCCGAAATGAAAATCATCGTCGGAGAAATCGGGTGGCCCACAGATGGCGACATAAACGCAAATGCAAAAAACGCAAAAAGATTCAACCAAGGTGTGATTCGACATGTCCTAAGCTCAAAAGGTACTCCAGTCAGAAAAGGACCACTCGAAATTTATCTGTTCAGTCTGTTAGATGAAAACAAGAAGAGCATAGCTCCGGGATCATTCGAGACACATTGGGGCATTTTCGAATACGACGGTAAACCAAAATACGAACTGGATTTATCGGGGTCGAAGAAGAACAAAGGGTTAGCGCCGGTTGTCGGAGTGCAATACATGAGCCGACGGTGGTGCGTGTTGAATCCACGTGTCAAAGAACTGGATGGATTGGCTAAAGAGATTGATTACGCGTGTAGCTTATCGGATTGTACGTCTTTAGGTTACGGTTCTTCGTGTAATCGTTTGAATTTGGCGGGTAATGCTTCTTATGCTTTTAATATGTACTATCAACTTCAAGGTCAGAATGATTGGGATTGTGATTTTTCGGGGTTATCGATTGTTACCGGGGAGGATCCGTCGGCGGGGGAGTGTCGGTTTCCGGTGATGATTGCTTATGGTTCTTCGGTGGTGGTTCACCGGAAAGTTTTGAAGGTTTTGTTGGGTGTTCTTGAAGGTTGCATTGTGTTCTTGCTTCTTGTTTCTTAGCAGTTTGATTTTTGATCATAGATTTTTATCGAATCTGAAACAAATGCGAGTAATTCATGATTTTTGTCTTCAGACTCGATGTACGGAACAACTGAATGTTTTTTATTGGATGTAGTTGTTAATAGATAAACGACAAAAAGATTACGTTGTGAGATGTTATTTGATTATTTAATATATGTTTATATGAGTTGTATATCCATGGTATATAAGATATAGCGGTACACCGATGTTTTATTTGCATGAAAATTGGATGATTGGTATTTCTAAAATTTTGTAAAGTGATTTTATTTGTTTTAGAAGATGAACAGTTGTTGAATATTATTTTTGGCTTGTTTTTCCGTGTTTTATACATGCAAATGGAGGACAAAGATCAAAAAATGGTTTCTGAAACCAAAAGTTTCAAGTAAAGTTATATAAGCAACTGTGTACTTTTAAAAAGTATTGTTTTTTATCCGATTAATGCTGTTTAGAAAACGTCATCGCTAATGGCTAATGCAACATAGAATGTACGTAATCAGTCAAATTTTATATGTAGTAGAATGCACTTAATTGATGTTTTGAAGATGTATATCATAACCATCACCTGATGGCCTAGTGGATAAGGCTTTGGACTCTTTCTCTTCCCCCCATAAAGAAGTTCCAAGTTCTAATTTCACTTCATCCCTTTCCCCATAGGGAGTGTTAGGTTTCAATCAGGGGATGGCCACTGGCCACCTCTCTACCTCCGTAGGTGATTGACCCGGACCACCCTGCTGCCAGGTGTGCATGGGCCCCGAGATTGCTTCATCAGGGTCATCCAAAGGATGGGTCGGGTGGGGTCCTCGGTTATCAAAAAAAAAAAAAAAAGAAGATATATATCATAAATTTATGTTATTGTTACTTGGTTACCGTTGATGCTTATATGTAGCATTTTAAATTTCGGAATATATTGTAATAGAAGTTATTTAGAGATAAACACCATTAGAAAACTTGTTTCAAGATATATATACCCTATTCATGAAATAAAGTGACTTGCCACAACGATTTTGCGTTAAATTCTACGAGCGTGTTTGACAAAACTAACTGATAGTTAGAAACTGAAAGTTATAGCTTTTATTTGTATAGAAGTATTTGGCAAATATAATTGTTAGTTTTTAAAGGTGTAAAATCACTAAAATTTAAAAATTAAAAGCTCATAAAAAGTACCTTTGGATTAATAGTTTTTTTGTTTAAAATAAATTTTAAATGTCTGTACTGCTGAATTAAGCATTTATTTTAGTGCGAGCTTTTTCTTACAAGATATAAGCTCTTGTAAGCTATCAAAAGTTCACTGTGAAATATGCCTGGCATCCATGTAGATTTGGGAATAACTATAACGACTCAAATCTTACACCGTTCATTTACATAGAAAACGCGATATTAGCAGAATACTGTCCCCTTTCTATAACATATATATAACTCGGTGTACAATTGGGTGTTACAACAAACATGCGCGAGTCGCGACAAGTGTACCTTCAAGTACAATGTCTCTTGAAGGTCTTCTAGTCCAAACCTTTATTCCCTTACACCTGGTCTACTGTATATGTATACATGTCACAAACCAAACACACAATAGAGAGGTCGGACATAAGTCTAGTGAGTATATAATACAGCGACAATGTACTAAAATTTAGGGAAACACGTTCCCTAATCAACCATACATCTATATGTTTGCATTTATGGGAAAGATTTTCCCTTAACCTACCGGTCGTTCATGTTTTATAAGTATGAGGTGCACGTTCCTCATTTCAGTTTCACTATTAGTACTCTATGATGGTGGATTATATGTTCTCTTGGCCATTTCGATTCTTCCCTTCTGTACCAAGTATCGGTCATGGGAATTTGTTATTCTCTAGTCATTGTTCAAGAAGTTGCCATTTATTCAGCGAGACGGTTCTTTGTAAAGATCTCACATCTCTATCCATCGAGGTAGTCCCTCGTAAGGATTTTATATCCCTACCCATCGAGGCAGTTCCTCGTAAAGATTTCACATCTTTCTAACCATCAAGGCAGTTCCTCGTTACTTTTCCATATCTCTATCTAACGAGGCAATTCCTCGTTACCATTCTGTATCACTGTCTATCGAGGCAGTTCCCCGTTACCGTTCTATATCACTGTCTATCGAGGCAGTTCCCCGTTACCATTCTGTATCACTGTCTATCGAGGCAGTTCCCCATTACCATTCTGTATCACTGTCTATCGAGGCAATTCCCCGTTACCGTTCTATATCACTGTCTATCGAGGCAATTCCTCGTTACCGTTCTATATCACTTTCTATCGAGGCAATTCCCCGTTACCGTTCTATATCACTGTCTATCGAGGCAATTCCCCATTACCATTATGTATCATTATCTATTGAGGCAGTTCCTCGTTACAAATCCATATCTCTATCTATTGTGGGCAATTCCTCATTACACTCATATATCTCTATCGATTGAGGCAATTCCTCATTACACTCCTATATCTCGATCGATTTAGGCAATTCCCCATTACATTCCTACATCTTTATATATTGAGGCAATTCCTCATTATACTTCTATATCTTTATCTATTGAGGCAATTCCTCATTATACTTTTATATCTTTATCTATTGAGGCAATTCCTCATTACACTTCTATATCTTTATCTATTAAGGCAATTCCTCATTACACTTTTATATCTCTATCTATTGATGCAGTTCCTCATTACCCTACTACATTTTATTTATTGAGACGGTTACTCATTACCCTACTACATCTTTATCTATTGAGACAATTCCTCATTACCCTATTATCTCTATATATCGAGGCAGTTCCTCATTACCCTACTACATCTTAATTTATTGAGGCAATTCCTCATTACACTACTCTATCTCTATCTATTGAGGCAGTTCCTCATTACCCACCTACATCTCTATCTATAGAGGCAGTTCCTCACTGCACTTTCTTTTCTCTATTATTGAGGCAGTTCTTCACCATGATGTATAGGCACGTGGTCTTATCCATGCAAGAGAGATTTACCTACTTACACTCTCAGGTTTGATCTGTCTATGCACGGATCTTACTAGTTGTCAACCTAGAAGTTAGGTTCTAGGTTCAGGTCAGTGTTACCCGACATTTTCTCTACTTCCTTACATTCTATTGTCACTGCATATTAACCATTATTGAAATCGAACAAGCCAGTCCTTGTCATGGATTCAAGAACAACTCATGCCCTTTTCCCATCAGCGATGTAGGTCAATACATACTTCCCACCCATCTAACGATACACTATTCTCTTCGACTATTAACCTAACAGATATAGGTTCTAACAATGAGACATTATTATTCATCGGCACACAACACATTGCGTATCTTTCAGTCTTTATCATACGATATACCTTTCGACATACGATATATAACACAACTATATTAATAATGATATGTATTTTAATATAGTGTGGTAGTATATACTTACATTATTGATACCATAGTTATCCATAGTCCGGTCCAGCCAGTCTACTTCTCCTCTTGTCTTAGGGGTTTCAGTCTGATCTAGTGCTAGATTCCTGAATTCTCATTAATTCCCTTTGATTTTAGCTCACACAAACTCGGGGGATGTAACAACTGTCAAATTAGGTCAACGAAAGTCAACTCAAGTCGAACGAAACGTATGATGGGTCAATATATTGAAATATAAATTTCAAAACATATACAATGTATTATTTGATATTATAATACTATGTATGCAAATTCAAAACAATTATACGAACAAATGCTATTAAGTTAGATATTTTTTTTTAAATAAAAATATTTTTAACATCGTGAATAGTGAACAGTGAATAGTGAATAGTGACAGTGAATAGTATTCAAATAGTGAATAGTGAACGGTAAAAATGTAAAACTCTTCGGAATATTACAAATTTTGTATCAAAACGTAGATAAAATTACGACGGTTCCAAATATATATTTATATTTTTATCAAACGTTATACATAAAATGTTATGATAAAAAAACGTATAATTAAATTTGAAAGCGACGTTTAACTATATTATAATATATATTATAATATATGTATATACAATCAACGAATGTTCGGTAAACCAATTCCGTGACTAAATTGAATTATTATTATTATTATATATATAAAGCGGGTCCCACTCCATTATTATCCAATTTTACATATTTTACCCTTAAAAATTCATATATTCATTTTGAACCATACGTATTCAAAACGTATTGTTAAGTTTAATAATATATTATTTTATAAAACACAAAATATACTGTTACAACGGTATCGTCGATACGAACAACCTGACGTCAAAATTTCATATTATGGATATCAGTTTTATATTTAATATTTTCTTTTTCTTTAAAAAGAAATTATATTTACATCTAAACCCTGTACTCTTATTAAACTTACAACTAATACCCTTTCGGTAATTCGTTAGGGATTTTTAGTTAAAAAGTTGATATTATTAAACTACGATTTTCGTAGATTATATTTTTATAAACAAAAATCGTTTATTTATTATAAAAACTATCAAATCTATTTAAAGAGTATTTTAAGGGTATGTTTTGTCATAAACAAATTATAAAAGCTATAATTATCAAATCTATGTATCTTGAGGGCCGCTATATGAAAATAAATCTATTATAAATACAAGCTTCGGTTCTCTCATTTTACTCATACCACATATTTTGCTCTGTATATCACTAAATAATATTGTTAGAATATTCTTCGATATATATAGATATATACGAAGAAGGAGCGTTAAAAGTAGTTATTTCAGTTATAAATAGTGGGTTCGAGTTAGGAAGAGGAAGAGTCGGACGATCTAACAAGAATCGACGATAAGATGCTAGTCGAAATTGAGGTGAGTTCATACCCCTTCTTTTTACCATTATTCAAGTTTTTGTGGGGGAGAATACAAGTTATATTATTAAATAATTATTTATACACTTTTGCAACAATAGTAAACAAAATGTAAATTTGGTAAAATGTTATTATTATAACAATTCAATTATAATTCCAAAAATATAATATTGATTGATCTACTTACAAGAACGGTGTCTAGGCCGATCAATTGGGCTAGGTTGTTGGATTTCCGAAAGGCTTATATGCTGAAAGGGTCCTGCCTCCCCATTTAATCTTCTACCTGATCGTTCTTTATTTGATAGTCATGAAGTATTATATTAGAATTAATAAAGAGTAAAACCAAATTATTACACTACTATTGTGGAAAATATCTTAAAAGATGTATAATCATCTAAATAAGTTATTTCACATATATTCGTAAATATATGCTTTTTATGACAGAACACTAAAAATAAACTATTATAGGAATAGTTTGTGGATACAAAGGTTACTAAGACGTTTTAAACAAGACAAATAATTATATAGAATATATAATTATTATACATTACTATATTGTACAAATACAAGGGTTTTACATATACAAAGTTTACGTAAACAAGTTGATATACATACATTTTTGTGAGACGGGTCTTCACTAGTGCTTATTTAAGCATGATACAATAAGTCCTGCATTTATAACCAGAGTCTCGGTAAGAGAACGTGATAATTGTGTATAGATCTATACGGGATTGACAATCCCGCACCTAAACTGCTAGCTACAGTTAGACCGACGGGTCTGGGGTGACAAATGTCATAACATTCCGACGCCTGAAGAACGTCGCAGCAGGCCTACAAGGTCACAGTATGGTTATAGGACGTCTCACATGGGAAAACAATCAGCTTATTAAATTGTTTACGTGGGTAAATATACACTTCAAATAATTTTATATTATAATACAACTTACGGTATACATTTTTAGTCTTTGGACCTTTTAAGACTACAACACATTTATAAGAAAATATCGGATTTTCTGGATTACAATACTACATTTTACAAGAAAATGGATTACTCATACAAGTTTTATAGAATTAAAACTACATTACAAATATAAGTATGGATTTACTTATACACACTGGTTTTATGGAAATTAAAACTACATTTTATTAAGATATAAATACAAGTAAGAATTACTTACACATACGAGTTTTATGGAATTAAAACTACAATTCAGTAAGATACAAATGAAATACGATTTCACCTACGTAAAGGTTTTACAAAATTAGATCTACAATTAATCTACGAATAAACATATATTCACATGGTTTCATACAAAAATAATACTATTTTAAGTATAGAACACTTATACATTTTCGGTCTTTACGTTTTTAAGACTACGACTCATTTATAAGAAAATATTGGATTTTCTGGTTTCGAACACTATCTCTTTACAAGGAAAAAGGACTATGGATTTTCTCATACAAAAATCTTATGAACTCACCAACGTAATGTTGACACTTTTTCAAACTACTTGTATTCTCAGGAAATTGATGAATCAGGTAACTACAAGTTTTGACGATGGTTCATTATGGTATCATACTATGTATTTGATATCATATTGTAATTGTATTTGGAACATATTGTATTTTGAACTCTTGTAACATTTACATTTATGTATATGATGGATGTGTTTGCTTTGATCACTATTGTACAAACGTTGTTATGATACTGTTCATGAAGTCATCCACCCTCAGACGATTCCGCCATCGTGGTTTGGGGGTGTGACAGATTGGTATCAGAGCATTGTTTATAGTGAACTAAGTATATCAATCTATTTAAGATATACAACTATAAATACAATGGGACTAAAACTCTCTAAAACAATCTGTACAAAGTATACTTTAAAATACAATGATATTTTTATAAAGTATAAGTACAAGTACATACATACTAGAACAGTGTCATAACTAGAACAATACAAGAGTAATAAGATGAGTTGAACACTACGAGTAAGCCTAGGTAGTTATGTGATCATACCTAGGACAGATAGAGCCTGATCAACTCTATTTGTCCAAGGTATGACTAACATGTACTTAGAAATAGTCGTAGTGAACAACAAGTCTAAAAACTTACTAAGAACCATATATAGAGAAACTCTAAAAATATCTCACAGGAGAAATGAAGAGTCTCACAGGGGAAATGAAGAATCTTAAAACCCCTATATAACACCAAGATCAAGCATGTTATTAGCATCCAAAAATAAATCTCTCCATTAATCGTTTCATATTCTTAGCATTAACAACTCATCAATTTACACCTTATGGAAAAGAAATTGAAACCACACAAATATAGTCCCTTAAGTTAAAGACTATGTCAGATCCATCATACTACATATTTCTAAGTCTAGGGATTGAGTTGTCATTTTGGCAAACATCGTGGTACAGAATGTCATATAATAAACAATACAATATAGTCCTAAAGTAAAATAAAGCTAAAATACTATAGGAGTATTTTACAATACTATAGAACCATACATCTAGACACTTTATGGATCTCTTATACCCAAATCCTTACATAGTCGACCTGACATTTCAATAATACCTAACCAATAGCTGTTATCGAAAACTTAATCTCAATGGCACAAGAGTACCACCAATAAACATGAAATGATCGCCTACGTTATTTATGGTTGAACCAGTGAACAATCAATGTTGATCAATGTGTTTGACACACTACAATGGTTGAGAGCTTTAGAGATTGAAGAATCTTCTTAAAACTCGCTGCAGTTACTTAATACCTTAGAATACAACTACCATAGACATACAGATTGCTTAACTTAAATCTTATGTTATTTTTATTAAAAGATAACCACCATACATATATTACAGACTGAGCAATGTCTAAGACTTAGATTGAGAGCCAAAGAAAGCAGAACAAAGACATTTTGGATCTGGGAAATTCCAATCTTCATTAGAAGGTACTTGACTTGAACATTCATGCGGAATAGGAATGGCCATACCTTCTATCATAGGATGGGAGCCTTCATCATGCTCAAGTAAATCAAGATTTATATCTTCCTGATCTAAGAAACTCCAATTTTCATCAACAAGTACTTGACTTGGACCTTCCTGATGAATAGGAATGGTCATACCTTCTATCATGGGATGTGATCCATTACTATAACTTTATATTAATTCATTAAGAAAGGTTTACAGAATTACTAATCTAATCTGAAGAATCAGAAGGAAGCGAAATAAAATCTTCTAGACTCCACTCTTTGTCATCGCTAGGTTGACTTGTACCTTCTTGAGGATTTGGAAGGGGTATGTTTTCAGATATTGGAGGAGGAGCTCCAAGATGCGGGGTCTCGATAGGGTTGGAACCCGTAACCCCATGGGTATGGGCTAAAAATTGACTCGTTTGGGGAGTGTGCAAGTAGGGAAGTGATGAGGAAGGGTTCCAATTCGGAACTAGTTGGGGGTAGCTATAAGGAGGAGGAAACCAGGCTAGATTACCTACAGAGCCTCCAAAATTTCCCTCACTCACAGGCTCGAGTAAACCAGGATTAATACTACTCATACCGGAATTAGATGGCAGAGATTGCTGCTGTGTATGAGTTCTGGATGAAGATTCCCCTTTTTCCAGAAATTTTCTTTTCTTATATTCATTCTTATGACCAGCTTGTATTAGTTTCTTTGTGCCATCAGTAAGACCTGATTGTGACCCTTCCATTATTGCTTCTTTCTCCCTTTTTAGGTTGGGTAATAAATCTTTCGATAATCCTGCTGCTCCACTAAACTCGTTACCAAATTCCTGTTACATAAACAACTTTAGTAATAATAACATTATGATATAAATGAAATAAAAAAAAATGTAGTTCTTTACCTCAATACGATCAATGAGAGTTTGTAGACTCTTGAGTTGTCGTTGGGGCCAATGAACAATACCTAAATCTCTACAGCGTCTTTTTAACTGTGTGGATCCAATGTTGAGTTCTTTCGCAGCTTTCTCAATTGGCTCGTTAAAGTGTTCAGCTATTATTTCTCTACTTAATGAGTGTCTGAAACCTCTTCTACTGCCAGCTACTGTGGTTGTCGGAATTGAAGGATTACTATTATTATTATTATTTGGGATCATTTGAACATGATCCTGATTTTCTGAACCCAAGATGGACATTGATTCATTAAAATTAGTAGCTTCTATCGGTGGTAATTGTTGATTTTCAACTAAAAACCCAGGATTCTGAAATCCTTCTAGATTCCTCTGAATCACCTGAAGTTGATTTTGATATTGAAATCCAACTCCAAGTTCGGGATTCATATCAATATTGGTGTTATGAGTTGTTTGTAATTGACTTTCATTCTGAATGTCAATCATAAATTCTTGATTTATGGGGATGATCTCACTACTCGTTGGGGGTACGTCGATGAATGTATTGTAGCCAGATAGATCATCCACAGATGGGTCTACGAATAAAAATTGTCAGATGATAGAACAAAATTGAATATTCATAGAATCAATCATTTAAAAGAATTTAACCTGATAGAAGGTATGGAGGTTGATCAAGTGCATGGTCTAAAGATGCATGCACCGGATCTTCTAAGTTGATGTTCAACTCAGGAAAAACTTCAGGATCATTTTGAAGCTGATCAATCGGTAATATATCTGGAACACCTATACCTCACATAGTTTTAGAACAAAACACTAGAGAAAGAAATAAGAAAATAAAGAGAGTTTAGGATAATATAATTACCCGACTCCAATGGAGATAACTGATTAAATAGTGAGGTACCCTCTTCCGTTAGGAAATTCCGCTCACTTTCTGACAAGTTTTCCATATGAGATCTGTTTTCCATGTCTCGATTTGAAATCTGAGATTTTATAAGAATAAACTGGTAGTAAGAAAGAATGAAACTGAGACTGAAAAGATGTAAATATGAATGATGATACATACCCGTTTATATAGCATCTTACAGCTAGAACTGAAAGGACAATCCGCGTCGTTATTATCAAAAATTCAACCATCTACAGTAGATGCGACCTTTCGACTACCCTAAGTGCCATTTTTTCAACATTCACTGTTTAATTCCGATAATGACAGAATAACGAATATTCAATCACCTACAGTAGATGCGACCTTTCCACTACCCTAATTATCATTTTTATTACATTCACTGCTTAACTCCGATAAAGACAGAAAAACGAAAAGACTCTTTATATAAAATATATATATATATATTTCCTAAAAGCGGAAATAATTCAAAGAACAGTTAATTAAATAATGTCATAATCTAATCCTAAATAATGAATTAGAACCTACTCACCTGGCGTATGTACAACTCATGGTCCACCTGTATCTTGCATATTTTATTCCTCCTATGCATATTAGCTATAAAATGACATTACATACGTACATACATACATATATACATACATACATACACATACCTACATACATACATACATACATACATACATACATACGTACATACATACATACATACATATATATGTGCATACATACATACATACATACATACATGCATACATACATATATACATATATACATACATACATACATACTTACGTACATACATACATACATACATACATATATATGTGCATACATACATACATATATACATACACACATGCATACATACATATACTTACATACATACATACATACATACATACATACATACATACATATATATACATATACGCATACATACATAGATACATACATACATACATACATACAAAATCAAAGCAACCGAAAACTAGGGAACACCAAGTATGGACTGAATTTACCTAGGAACATAAGGAACAAGTGAAATAGAAATACCGACATCTCTTCTTAAACACTTGAGAATCTACTCAAAGTACTAAATTTCGTGACGAAATTCTTTCTAACGGGTAGATAATGTAACAACTGTCAAATTAGGTCAACGAAAGTCAACTCAAGTCGAACGAAACGTATGATAGGTCAATATATTGAAATATAAATTTCAAAACATATACAATGTATTATTTGATATTATAATACTATGTATGCAAATTCAAAACAATTATACGAACAAATGCTATTAAGTTAGATATTTTTTTTTAAATAAAAATATTTTTAACATCGTGAATAGTGAACAGTGAATAGTGAATAGTGACAGTGAATAGTATCCAAATAGTGAATAGTGAACGGTAAAAATGTAAAACTCTTCGGAATATTACAAATTTTGTATCAAAACGTAGATAAAATTACGACGGTTCCAAATATATATTTATATTTTTATCAAACGTTATACATAAAATGTTATGATAAAAAAACGTATAATTAAATTTGAAAGCGACGTTTAACTATATTATAATATATATTATAATATATGTATATACAATCAACGAATGTTCGGTAAACCAATTCCGTGACTAAATTGAATTATTATTATTATTATATATATAAAGCGGGTCCCACTCCATTATTATCCAATTTTACATATTTTACCCTTAAAAATTCATATATTCATTTTGAACCATACGTATTCAAAACGTATTGTTAAGTTTAATAATATATTATTTTATAAAACACAAAATATACTGTTACAACGGTATCGTCGATACGAACAACCTGACGTCAAAATTTCATATTATGGATATCAGTTTTATATTTAATATTTTCTTTTTCTTTAAAAAGAAATTATATTTACATCTAAACCCTGTACTCTTATTAAACTTACAACTAATACCCTTTCGGTAATTCGTTAGGGATTTTTAGTTAAAAAGTTGATATTATTAAACTACGATTTTCGTAGATTATATTTTTATAAACAAAAATCGTTTATTTATTATAAAAACTATCAAATCTATTTAAAGAGTATTTTAAGGGTATGTTTTGTCATAAACAAATTATAAAAGCTATAATTATCAAATCTATGTATCTTGAGGGCCGCTATATGAAAATAAATCTATTATAAATACAAGCTTCGGTTCTCTCATTTTACTCATACCACATATTTTGCTCTGTATATCACTAAATAATATTGTTAGAATATTCTTCGATATATATAGATATATACGAAGAAGGAGCGTTAAAAGTAGTTATTTCAGTTATAAATAGTGGGTTCGAGTTAGGAAGAGGAAGAGTCGGACGATCTAACAAGAATCGACGATAAGATGCTAGTCGAAATTGAGGTGAGTTCATACCCCTTCTTTTTACCATTATTCAAGTTTTTGTGGGGGAGAATACAAGTTATATTATTAAATAATTATTTATACACTTTTGCAACAATAGTAAACAAAATGTAAATTTGGTAAAATGTTATTATTATAACAATTCAATTATAATTCCAAAAATATAATATTGATTGATCTACTTACGAGAACGGTGTCTAGGCCGATCAATTGGGCTAGGTTGTTGGATTTCCGAAAGGCTTATATGCTGAAAGGGTCCTGCCTCCCCATTTAATCTTCTACCTGATCGTTCTTTATTTGATAGTCATGAAGTATTATATTAGAATTAATAAAGAGTAAAACCAAATTATTACACTACTATTGTGGAAAATATCTTAAAAGATGTATAATCATCTAAATAAGTTATTTCACATATATTCGTAAATATATGCTTTTTATGACAGAACACTAAAAATAAACTATTATAGGAATAGTTTGTGGATACAAAGGTTACTAAGACGTTTTAAACAAGACAAATAATTATATAGAATATATAATTATTATACATTACTATATTGTACAAATACAAGGGTTTTACATATACAAAGTTTACGTAAACAAGTTGATATACATACATTTTTGTGAGACGGGTCTTCACTAGTGCTTATTTAAGCATGATACAATAAGTCCTGCATTTATAACCAGAGTCTCGGTAAGAGAACGTGATAATTGTGTATAGATCTATACGGGATTGACAATCCCGCACCTAAACTGCTAGCTACAGTTAGACCGACGGGTCTGGGGTGACAAATGTCATAACATTCCGACGCCTGAAGAACGTCGCAGCAGGCCTACAAGGTCACAGTATGGTTATAGGACGTCTCACATGGGAAAACAATCAGCTTATTAAATTGTTTACGTGGGTAAATATACACTTCAAATAATTTTATATTATAATACAACTTACGGTATACATTTTTAGTCTTTGGACCTTTTAAGACTACAACACATTTATAAGAAAATATCGGATTTTCTGGATTACAATACTACATTTTACAAGAAAATGGATTACTCATACAAGTTTTATAGAATTAAAACTACATTACAAATATAAGTATGGATTTACTTATACACACTGGTTTTATGGAAATTAAAACTACATTTTATCAAGATATAAATACAAGTAAGAATTACTTACACATACGAGTTTTATGGAATTAAAACTACAATTCAGTAAGATACAAATGAAATACGATTTCACCTACGTAAAGGTTTTACAAAATTAGATCTACAATTAATCTACGAATAAACATATATTCACATGGTTTCATACAAAAATAATACTATTTTAAGTATAGAACACTTATACATTTTCGGTCTTTACGTTTTTAAGACTACGACTCATTTATAAGAAAATATTGGATTTTCTGGTTTCGAACACTATCTCTTTACAAGGAAAAAGGACTATGGATTTTCTCATACAAAAATCTTATGAACTCACCAACGTAATGTTGACACTTTTTCAAACTACTTGTATTCTCAGGAAATTGATGAATCAGGTAACTACAAGTTTTGACGATGGTTCATTATGGTATCATACTATGTATTTGATATCATATTGTAATTGTATTTGGAACATATTGTATTTTGAACTCTTGTAACATTTACATTTATGTATATGATGGATGTGTTTGCTTTGATCACTATTGTACAAACGTTGTTATGATACTGTTCATGAAGTCATCCACCCTCAGACGATTCCGCCATCGTGGTTTGGGGGTGTGACAGGGGATCGTCCCTCTCTACTGTTCTTTGCAAATTGTAATACCGTATTACTAAACTATAGTGATATTATATTAATATTAGGGTAATTAAGATTAATTAGGTTGTATTATGAGCTATGCAGTCAATAGCGCGCTATAGCGTTGCTATAGCGTCGCTATAGCGCTTAGCGGCCCTTGACCGCGATAATATTTGGCTTAGCGATTCAAAATCGCGGATCCGCTATTAGCGGCGCTAAACACCGCTATTTAACGCAATTTACCAAATCGCTATAGCACATTTAGCACGCTATTTAAAAATTTTAATACTTTGACATAACCCATCAAAACCAAGAGTTGTGTTGGTCCTAAAAGGTTTGAGTAATCTGCTATAACCCAATAACCCCTATTTATAACTAGATGCATGCCTCTTGGTCTTTTTTTGAGCCGATGTGGGATATGTTTTAGAGGCAAATTGTATTTTGCTTAATACATCCACATTCTATGATATCTCTGCTTCTTCGACCCTATCTATGCTTTTTTTTCTTCTTCGACTGATTGAAGCTTCCCGATTGCAGATTCCCGATTGCAGCTTCTCGATTGTAGATTCCTGATTGCAGGTTCGTCCGACTTCCTGTTCGTCCGACTTCAATGGCTCGTCAGTTCGGATTCAATGGTTTCCATAGCTCGTCGGTTCGTGATTGATTCAATTCGATTTCAGTTCGTGATTGCTTCAAGTCAATTTCAGTTCGCGATTGCTTCAATTCCAGTTTGTGATTGCTTCAAGTTGATTTCAGTTCCCGATTCCAACTTGGGATCTTAGTTCATCAGTCGTGATTTTAGGTTATCAGTTCGTTATTTCAGTTCCTTCGTCGATTTCAGTTCATGATCATTTGAGGTTATTTATGATTGAAGCTATTGATTGCTTAGTTCCAATTTCAGTTTCATTCTCGTTCTCGTTCCAATCGGTTGGTCAGCTATCGGAAATTGATTGGCGATTGGAAGCATCGATCATTCTCGTTGATTGCAGACTTAATCTATCGGTGATATCAGGTTTATTGCAGACTTAATCTATCGGTGATATCGGTTGGTCAGCTATCGGGAATATCGGTTGGTCAAGAGTATGTTGATTGCAGACTTAATTAACTTGGTTAAGACTTAAGAGTATGTTGATTAACAGATCCGATGATATCATGTTTATTGAATGTTTAGTTCCAATAGATTATGAACTTGATTAACTTGGTTAAGAGTATGTTGATTGCAGACTTAATCTAGGTTTCTTCAATTCAGATTTGTGTCTCATTGCATGTCTAATTTGGAATTTGGGATACCATCATTGGTTAAGTAAATGTTCATATTCCAGTTTTTCTTCTTGCACACCAAGTGTTTGTTAAATTGCCTAAGAGAATCTCAAAGAACTAGGATTATGTTATTGAGTTCTTTTAATCAATTGGGTTATGTAATCAGTTATGATGTTTGTAATTAAAGCTTATAATCCAAAATTTTGATTTATCAAATGTTGTTGAATCTTTGTTTTCTGAAACTAGAATATTGTTTTATATTGTTATTTCGTATTACTGTATTAAAAATACTAATATTCTATTATAAAAATTCTACATAATATAAATTGTATATAATATCAAAAAACCGCTATATCACCGCTATACCACCGCGAAAATCGCTATTTCAAATAGCGATAGTCACCGCTATTTGAAATTTTACCGCTTTAACTGCTTAGATTATGAGTTAGGAAGTTTAAAACCCCATCGGGAAAAAGTTTGGAGTTGAAAAATGCCAAAACAGAGCTACACGGGTCGTGTAGAATTCCTTTAAAAACCAAACAGCAACCCCTTTCAGACCAACACGGGTCGTGTAGAGTTTGTTGATAAAGCATGCAGTGGGTTGATATGGGTCTCACACGGGTCGTGTGAGCCCACACGGGTCGTGTGTCGCGCGTAGAACACTCTCAAAAACCCTAGAAACTTAATTCTAAACCTCTAAACTCGAATTTGAAGCCTATAATTCAGGAATTGAAGCTAAGATTTGATACTTTGCAGTTGAAAGGTAATTCCCTTTGATTTTGGCTTCATTTTGATGGCTGGATTGTTTGATTTGAGATGGTTCCAGGTGGTATTGATGAACCACCTGTAACTAGCAAGTGTTAGAGTGAAATTATTTGAAATTGTGAGTGTAAGAGAGTTCTAACCTTAGACCCGAGCTAGTAAGAGGTTTGTTTTTGTGTTTCTATGGTTGTATGAGTCGAAATTGTAAAGTTGGAAGCTACAACTAAGATAGTATAACTATCTTTTGGTTATAATTCTTTTCTATGATTCCAAATTCTTGATTATTGTCAATATTGAGTATGATTGAGATTGTTCTTGAAATTTGAGTATTGAAATTGAGTTGTTGTGTTACAGCTAAAGCTAGACAGGAACACACACGAGGTTCGGGAGTTCCACCTATCGACCCAACATCAGGTGAGTAGTTACTTATTAGATGAAATATGCCTTGTTGAGATGTTTATTGCAGATAAGAAGTATGCTATGTTTTGATTTGGTTGAGTATAACTAATTTTGAGTATTTGGAATAAAGAGTTATAGTGTGTGTCACACACTAAGGACTGAGACAGTCCATTTAGTTTGATTCAAATGAGATGTTGGATGATTTAATCCGATTAATCCTTAATTACTCACTGAGCTCTAGTAGCCCATAAATTGTTTGTTAATGTTGTTTGTGTTTAGGTTCTGGTAGTGGCGACCGCGGGAAACGTAACATGGATGGATCACTGGACTTTGGACTTGGACCTACTTGTTATTTGAATTATGTAGTTAACCCGGTTTTTGTATAATGGTTGTAAACACTTGATGTAAATAGTTTAGGACTTAAACTATGCTTTTGGTAACAACTTTTATGACTTGTTTCTTAATTTGAGTTACACATTTTTAATTATATGATGATTTGAGAAAAATCAATGTGTAATTCATTTGTGAGGAACCAGGTGTTACACAAACATTGGGCTAAAATTTTCCAAGTGGCTAATATAGGGCTTTAAGTCGCGACTGACTTGTGCAAATTGTGCGTCGAGACACGCAATGGTCGTATTGTGATCATTAAATCCCTTCACGTTGCCATCAGTACATGATAGCGTCGCGGTCCTCCTCATCACTTCACGTTGCGTGCACTGTCCCACAGGTCGCATACTGTGGTCTTTAACAAAACACTTATTTAATTACCAGTGTTTTTACACATACCATCCATTGTTTCTTTTCATAATGACCATAATTCTCTTCTTAGTCACGTGAACTGTTAGCATCTAACGCACGTTCTCAATAATTGGTTAGTGACAAAACGATCGTCACAATAATCATTGGTACTAAGTAATAATTAAATTGTCCATCGATTCTAGACTATAATAGATGACATCCAAAATGATTTGGTTGAAAGTAAATTGTTATCTCAAATCATATTCATTTGAAACCAAAACGACATTTATATTCCTTAAATTAATGTCATTCAATTTAAATACCATATTTTACTTATATATTGTTTCCATATTGTCCCGTCGTACAAATAACACACAATATAATACACATTTTTACCTTATATGTGTCAAATGTGCTTATAAATGAAATGAAATTAGTTTTTTTCGTGTGTAATCACATAGAAAAACCACATATGATGAGATAGTTATCGTGATTTGCAACTGTGTTGTGTTAATTTTAATTTGTTTACAAGTTTTTGAACTAGACATTAAAATTGAACACAAGTAAATTAATTATAACTTAACAAAAAACGTTTTCAAATAAAAATTGTCAATTATAAACTCTTTCATAAAAACAATTTTAAAGGAGTTTTCAAAATGACCGTTTTCCAAAAGTGGTTAAAATGTTTTAAAATTTGTTGAAAGTTAATTTTACTTGGCAAAAACAAGAGTGTTTTATAAAACCATTTTAAAAGGTTTTAAAATGATGGTATGTAACAAATGTTTTAACCTAAATGCAACAAAACCTTGTTCTATATAATGTAAAGCATATATTATCCATGAAAAACATACATTTAGCTAATTGCGTTTTGGTGTTGGAAGTATCAAAGCCAACATATCGGTTAGATCGGTATTCAAAATGATGTAACATTTGTGATAACTTGAGAATCTCAAGGCGGATGTCATGTTGTCTTTGCATGGTTAATTTACCATCCGAGCTTGTGATTTGTGGCAAACCCACCACGAGCAAGGATGAGCATGGAAGGGTTTAACACGCCAAGTAACTTAAAGTCAATGAATCCTGACAGATCTAGGAGTTTCATAGAGATTGAAATTGTCAAAGAGTATTGCCTACCTACATAGCTTCTAGTTGCAATTACAAAAACTCTTTTTTAATTAGAAGTGAATTAATGATCCTAGACTTGTCAAAATAATTTTGGGTAATTATTTTATAAGGATTATTTCAAACTACTAACTTAAACAAACTCTGTTTTATAGATGTCATCAAGTGACAATTCGTCTGTCACAAGTTTTGCACTGCGAAGGATCCTCAATCAAAATAAGCTCAACGACATAAATTATGCATGTTGGTTCTAGAACTTGAGAAGAGTACTCGATTTTGCTAGAAAGATTTAGCCATTGAGGAACCAGTTGCTAAAGATTCTTTAGTTGGATCCACTAACACTGAAATCGACGTTCATATGAGGTGTCTAAATGATTCAAATGAGGTGGTTTGTCTTATGTTAAGCATCATGAATTGTGAGATTCAAAAGAGCTTGAGAAGTCTTGGTGCGTATGACATAATTAACATACTTAAGGACAAGTTTCAAGGGTGGGTTAAACATGAACAATTTGAAGTCATGAAAGCTCTATTGGGACACATGTTGCATAAAGGACAAAGTGCCAATACCCATATGATCGAAATAAAGGGGTATATTGACCGGTTTTGTAGGTTAATATTTCCAGTTAGTTGGGAGTTGGTTACAGTATTGTCCTTAACTCACTAACTAGTTCTTATGATCAGTTTGTTTCATACTTAACATTAAGAATTTGAAAGTATCTTTCTTGGAATTACAATGCATGTTTAAGAAAGCTGGATTTTACATGGCCAAAGAATCCAACACCATTGCTCCTAAAGGAGCCATCAAGAAGAAAAGGACAAACCTTCTCATAGGAATGATTTTCTCTAATATACCTCAATCAATAAATGTTGAGGAGGTATATTGTTTCCACTGCAAGGAAACGACACATGGAAGGCATAGATGCCAAAGATATCTTATGAAGCTAAAGAAGCTACAAGCCAAAGAGTATGTCATTTCAGGTATGTTTATAACTCTGTAGTACTTTGCTTCAAACACCCGTGTAATGGACACATGGTACAATACTGTTGGTTAATGTATATGGTCTAAAAGGAAACAAAGAGCTAAAGCACGAAGAGTTGGATCTAACATTGGACAACAAGTAGCTAGCTATTATCCATAGGATTAGGAACCAACTTACTTTCTCTGATGTTTTTTATGGTTTTATGATTGAGATTGCTAATGTAAACATTATTTTATGAGATGGTTTTCACTTGGTTTTGAATGAAAGTTGTTTTGAATAAAATTTATTTTGGAACAAAACACTGCCATTACATCTATAGAACCAGTACAATAACAATAATTCAAAGATGATTCAAATACATCTACATGTTTAGATAAGACGTATTCTTGAAAGTTAACTTCTAAGCATGAACCTATGGGTCCAGTTGGTCTGGTTTAATCATGCCATCCCCAATCACTCCTTCATACTTTGGCTTGTTATGCTGAGAAAATTAAAAACTCAAGATAAGGTCCAAGTGTGGGAGCATAATTCAAATATTATTTGTGGTTTTTGCAAAGCAGTTAGTGACTCGCATGATCACCTGTTTTTCCAGTGTCATTTCTCTAAAGTGGTGTGGTTTAATATCAAAAAATGGGGTCTTATGAACCATTTCCCTGCCTTGTGGACAGCTTTGATTTCTTTAATGCAAAGTAATGCTAAAAACAAGTCCCTTTTGATCATTGCCAGAAAATTGCTATTAGGCGGGACGGTTTATCACTTATGGAGGGAAAGAAATCACATAATTTTTATGAAGAAAGCGAAAACAGAGAAAGAAGTGATCGATGAAATTGTTGCTGAAGTTCGGTTGAAGCTAATTTCTTTATTAGGACCCAAATGTCAATCGGGTCTTAATTTAAGCATCATTTGGAATTTACCTACCCAAAGGGAGAACATGGGATCGTGTAACATTTGTATGTAAATGTTTATGGGGACTAATTTGAACATCAAAGGAATTGACGGCTTAACTACTTGTTTAATCTCTTTTGGGATTATCAGGTTGTGTTTTAATCCGGGTTCCCTGGATTTTTATAATAGTTATTATTCCTACGGAAGTAACAAGTGTTATATTAAGGAATTGACGGAGTCGAGATGTTCGTTCACTAGCGTTGGCACTATGGGATGGAAGATGGAGCAACTTTTTCAGTGGCGGTGGTTTATTTTTAAAGTTTTGGTGCTTGCCATTTTATTAAAATTGAATTTTCTAAAGAAGTTTTTTAATTGCAAGAGCCACACGTGTGTAAAGCTTATGACGTGGAGGCGTGTCTGGAATGTGAATACGATGTCTGGGCACAATTGGAGTAGTATAGGTAAACCTCGTGGTCATTTTCTGAAGAGCCAGGAGATATACATGTGCATAGAGATGGATAGATTTTTGCGCTTTTGGGTTGTTACACATTTTTGGGTTAATTTCCGTGTGAATTTACATGGAGGCTGCATAGGTTTTGTTAATGGGCCTGAAGGTGTCTTTGATTCGCATGGTTTGCTTTGCCTGCTGACTCGGCCCATTAGGTTTGTTCTTATGGTTGGGCTCAATCGGATCTCGCCTGCTTGGATAAGAAGACAGTTGGATTATTTCAAAGGAGTCAAGGCTTTTGTGGTTCCTGCTTTTTGTGATCCGTCTTTTTGGGCTTTCAGGAACCGGTTTTGTCTTTTTTGGTATTTGTTTGATGTATGGTTAATTACCCCTATGATGGTTGTTTCATAGGTGGTTTTTGTTCTTTTTACTGTTTTTGAACTCTTGTATAGCTTTTCTTGTTTTAATAAATTTGCCGGGGGTCCTTGTGGCCTTTCCCTTTTGCAAAAAAAATTCCAAGTGGAATGATTCTGGAAATCATTTGACTAAAAGTCTTATGATAAATGCATGCCTTGTTTTTCAAGAAAAATAATGATGTACTACTCATATGTAACTATGGGCAAAGCCAAATATTTGTTGGACCTTGTATATTTAATGTACATGGACTATTCAAATTAACCACAAAATGGTCAAAGACACTTCATAACCTTTTTAAGGTATAAGTTAAGTCTAAAACATTTATGGTCTCCAGTACATTATAAAACTAAGTAAAGAATCCATTGTGCAAGATAATAAGATTATCAGATCCAAGAAAGAATAGTGGGTTTCTTATTTAAGGATTTAACGATCATCTAAGGAATTGTGAAAATTGTTTCAATAGTTAACTACATCTAGAACATCACAACATTGCATGATGTGTCTAAAAAAGGGAAATCAATAGTTGAGGTTCGACCTATGATGAGTCATATTTTGCTTCAATAAGTTTATGGGGTTATATCTAGAGACTACCAAAAGAGTCCTAAAACCTTGCACCAACATAGAAGGTTCTCTGAACACTGCTTGAAATATGGAATGTAGATGTTTCTTTACTGTCATATTTAGAAATCTGGGGTTTTAAGGCTTTCATTCATCGTGAAGCTCAAAGAACTCAGGTTAAAGAAGTGTTCTTCTATTGGATTACTTGGGTATAATAAACCTTGAGATAACTGAAAGGTTTTCTGCAACCATGAACTAAATAACCTAAGTTCACATGCAACCTATAAGGATCTATGTTTTCTACTATTGAACATATAACAAAAACTTAAAAGCCAATAAAGATATCTAAAGAATAAAACAAGAAAAACTAACCTTTAGATTTCTTGGAAGCAAAGCAGCAAAAATATCCTGCCTCAAATGAAGTCACACCCTTAGCCGGGAGGTTTATGGATCGAAATTCCAGAGAAAAAATAATAAAATGAGCAACTGATAATGAGGTCTAGGGGTCCCTATTTATAGGGAACCAAAGGGTAAAGCTAAAACCCTAGCCGCAGCCCATTTTCCGGATTATCTGTACGCGCGCCGCGGCCAGATCGTTTGCGCGCCGCGCGCCGCAATTCAACTATTGAATTTGTACGACTTTAATCCCTGACCTCCTGATTAATCTAATTAATGCCACAGAAATTAATCCAATTAATTTTTGATTAATTATTAATCAAATAATATTATTTCTAATTAATATATTATCTCCATAATATATTAACAAACAATATCTTGATTTATTAGTCATATAATAAATCAACCTTTTCTCTCTCTTTAACTTTCCAACAAACCTCTAGCTATGAGGGCAACCTAAATGGACTATGCTACCATTAATTAGGTAAATACTAATTATTAGTCATGGCTTAGACACCTAATCCAACAGTCTCCCACTTGGATAAGTCTATGACTATAATTACCAATTTAACCTCTAATTAACCAGCACTTATAGCTTCCTAGAAACCGCTGCCAAACTCTGATCTAATCAGTTCTGTCCATAGATAAGTGATCAGATGATCCTCCGTCCAACAAGATATTTTCAGACACAAGACATGGATTAAGTTCAATCCCAGTCTGATTCACTATTCCTCGATTTCCGATTTGCATATGACTCTTAGACTACCAATTTAGTCCCGGTTGGCCAACCATTTTAGTCAACTTCAAATTCATCGAGAGGCCTAGAAATATCTGTTCCCCGTTAGGGTCAAGGGACGAATAAGTTTCGACTCATATACTTATGTCTTTTACCAAACAAATCACTCACAACAATATGTTTTATAACACCGAGTTACCGATGCGTTTTCGTATTATCAATGAACAATCACTTAGTAAATCATAACTCATATGTCTTAGCTTAAAGATCAAAAGATATTATCGTCTCAACATTGCTCGTGATGAAATCCATGAAGCAATCCATTGAGCGCGGGTTTATCCAATACTCAAATCTCCATTTCCAAGTACTCACGAATGGTGCAGCAATCCAATTGCAATGTCTAACTCCTTGGACAATCTATTACCAATTCATGACAGTCTTACTTCACACTTACTCCCAAAAGTGTAATCGACTGTGGATGTTTGAATAATCCAATTATTCAGGAAGTAAAACATGCAAAATGAAACACAATGATAAAGTATTGACAAAAGTAGTAAACCATTACTCATTAATAAATCTCTATTATTAAATCACAAGAGTCAAATACAATACATTGTTACAAGTTTCGAAAACTATCTAATTTACATAAACTTTATATCATCTCTTAATCCAATGCTCCTAGCATGCTGATTATGCTTACCCCTACTCAGAGCCTTTGTCAAGGGATCTGCAGGATTATCTTCCGATGATACCCTCTTTACCACGAGGTGACCTTCTTCTACCTTATGCCTTATGTAGTGGTACTTTCTGTCGATATGTCTGGACTTTCCATGGTCTCGCGGTTCCTTTGTCAAGGCGACCGCACCTTCGTTATCGAAGAACAGTTCCACGGGCTCCTGAATACTCGGGACTACTCCAAGGTCACCGATGAAGTTCTTCAGCCAAGCCGCTTCCTTTGACGCTTCACTTGCTGCTATATACTCTGATTCACAAGTAGAATCAGCCACCGTATATTGCTTGGAACTTTTCCAAGTAACTGCTCCACCGTTCAAAAGGAATACCCAACCCGACTGAGACCGACCACTGTCTCTATCCGTCTGAAAACTGGCATCTGTATATCCTTCAACTCTCAAAGTATCACTGCCACCGAGGACTAACACCATGTTCTTGGTCCTTCGCAGATACTTGAGTATATTTTTCACAGCTATCCAATGCGCCCTTCTAGGGTTACCCTGGTACCGGCTGACCATGCTTAATGCAAAGGCCACGTCAGGGCGAGTACACGTCATAGCGTACATGATCGATCCTACAGCCGAAGCGTAAGGTACCCGACTCATTTCAGCTATTTCTTCGTCTGTACTCGGACTTTGAGTCTTACTCAATTTTGCATTACTTTGGATAGGTAGCTCTCCCTTCTTGGAATTTTCCATACTAAACCTTTTCAGTACCTTTTCCAAGTATGTACCCTGACTAAGTCCATTTAGTCTCTTCTTCCTATCTCTCAATATTCTTATCCCGAGAATATAGGCAGCCTCTCCTAGGTCCTTCATGGCGAAACATTTCCTAAGCCAAGCATTGACATCTTGCAAGGTTGGAATATCGTTTCCCATGAGCAGTATGTCATCGACATACAGCACCAGAAAGGTGACTATACTCCCACTAGCCTTGACATATACACAGGACTCATCCTCGCTCCTAAAGAAGCCAAACTCTTTGACTTTCTCATGGAAACAAAGATTCCAGCTGCGAGAAGCTTGCTTCAATCCGTAGATTGATCTCTCAAGCTTACACACCTTATTGGGATACTTTGCGTCGACAAAACCCTCTGGCTGATTCATGTAAACATCCTCAGTCAACTTTCCATTAAGGAAAGCGGTTTTGACGTCCATCTGCCAAATTTCATAGTCATGAAATGCAGCTATGGCCAGCATAATCCTAATAGAATTTATCTTGGCTACTGGTGAGAAGGTCTCGTCATAGTCAACCCCTGGAGTTTGAGTAAAGCCCTTCGCAACCAATCTTGCCTTGAAAGTTAGCTGGTTCATCCAAATTTATCAGTATCCTATCACTGACAAACGTGTCCCCATCCGAAGTTATATGGAAACCATAAAACTCGGGTGGCATGCTAACCCTACCGGAACGCCTAAGAGGTAAGGATACATCTGTCGGACCAATAGGAACCTCTTCCTCATGTTGGTTGCTAGTTTCTCCTAAGGTTGCGTCATCTGATGACTCTTGAATTTCTTCCAGCTCAATGGTACTCCCACTGTCCTCTTTTAATATGAGCTCTCTCTCTCTCGAAAGACCGCTCGTCTAGCTACAAAGACCACGTCCTCGCTCGGTCTGTAGAATAGATATCCAAAGGACTGTTTGGGATAACCAAGGAAGAAACACCTTTCGCTTCTGTCTGCGAGTTTGTCTTGAGTCTCTCGTCTAACGAAAGCCTCACAACCCCAGACCTTGATATGTGCCAACGAGGGAACTTTCCCCGTCCACATCTCATGAGGTGTTTTAGCAACCTTCTTAGTTGGGACAAGATTGAGGATATGGGCGGCAGTCTCCAAGGCATACCCCCAGAAGTGAATGGGAAGTGAAGCTCGACTTATCATGGAACGAACCATGTCCAACAGGGTTCGGTTACGCCTCTCCGCAACACCGTTCAAATGTGGTGTCCTGGGAGGTGTCAACTGCGAAACTATTCCGCATTCCTTTAGATAGTCTAGGAACTCGATACTTAGATATTCTCCGCCTCTATCGGACCTGAACATCTTTATCTTCCTGCCTAATTGATTCTCTACCTCGTTCTTAAACTCTTTGAACTTTTCAAAGGTGTCCGACTTGTGCTTGATCAAGTAGATATAACCGTATCTACTAAAATCGTCGGTAAAGGTCACGTAGAACCGCGTGTCATCCTTTGTGGTTGATCTGAATGGACCACACACATCCGTGTGAATGATGTCCAGCAGACCCTCACCTCTTTCAAAAGACCCTTTGAAAGGTGATTTAGTCATTTTGCCCAACAGATAAGATTCGCATGCATCATCCGACCTGAGGTCGAATGATTCCAACCCTCCGTCCTTTTGGAGTTGGGCGATGCGTTTCTTGCTAATGTGTCCGAGCCGACTATGCCACAGACATGCCTTTTCTATACCACTAGTGGAATCAATATAATTTACACTATGTCCTAAATTGTCAACACATTCAACAGTTTCATACACACCATCACAAGGATAAGTAGTAAAAATCAAAATACCATTCTTGAAAACAGAAATTGAGCCAATTTTATTATCAAAAGAAAATTGAAATCCTTGTCTGAACAATGCGTGAAATGAAATAATGTTTCTTTCCATTTCTGGCGAATAGCAACAATTAAATAACTCTATACTAACATCACTACTAAGCACTAAACTGTAAACGCCGATCTTGGTAACAGGGGACGATCTCCTATTGCCCATGATCAAGTTCAGTCTACCGTGCTCCACCTCCCTGCTTTCCTTTAGGCCCTGCAGATCAGAACAAATGTGAAAACCACATCCTGTATCAAGGACCCAAGAATTAGAAGATGGTGAGTTTTTAGAGATAGTGTATATACCTGCTGTCGATGGCTTTACTTTCCCATCCTTGACATCCTGCAAGTATTTGGGGCAGCTTCTCTTCCAATGGCCCTTCTCTTTGCAGTAGAAACAGTTGGCTTCATTGGGGTTGGCTACACAAGGAATGTGAGAAGACTTGGTTCTCGAGCCATTGCTGGACGACTCGACCTGAACCTTTTCCCTCCAATTTTGCTTAGGAGGGCCCTTCCTTTTCTTTCCTTTGCCACTTCCAATGGCTAAGACGGGCTGATTGACCGAGGGTACACTTTTGCTTAGGAGGGCCCTTCAGTCAGGTTAGCCTGATTGTTGTTCAAATGATAAGCCAGCCTGAACTGGTCATAAGAACTCGGTAAGGAGTTAAGCACTATGTCAACGGCCAACTCCTCAGGTACAGGCATCGCAAGCTTTCTAAGCTGCTCCACGTAACCTTGCATTCTTTGCACATGAGCGCAGATGGACTCTCCATCTTTAGGTTTGCTGTTCGTGAAGTCTTTGACCACCTCGCACCTCTCGATGCGCTATTGCTTTTGGAACTTTTCCGTAAGCTCCTTGTGCATCTCAAAGGGCCAGTAGTCTTCGTATATCCTTTGCAATTCGGGGTTCATTGTGGCGATCATGATGCAGGCCACTTTGGTCGCATCATCAGAATGTTTTTGGTACGAGGCAATCTCCTCGGGAGTAGCAGTTTCAGGGTCAATATCGACAAGCTCGGTTTCGAGGACATACTCTTTGTTCTCGTACCTCAGATCCATCTTGATATTTCTAATCCAGTCATTGTAGTTTGTCCCGTTCAATTGAACCTTGGAACACAGTGAGAGGATAGAGGGAACACTGGAGTTTGAGTGGGGAGCGGATTGATCAGCAGAAGACATCTATAAAAGAAGGTAAGTTTAATTAGATACATGTCGGTCCTTATAATAACCCAATATAAAATAAGGCTAGGATCCAACTATAACAATTTGCAACATAGAAGAGGGATGCCGTAATCTATGAGCAAATTTTATAAAGGTAGGCGAATGACGATTCAGCCAATTCCACTGCGGGAAAATAATCTTATTATAAATGGAATTCCTAGTTTCTTTTGAGATATATTGAACTGTTCAATAGCATGTTTAATCTCGGATATGCCCCACCGTTTGTGACTGGGATGCCGAGGATCACAAACCGGGTGTGAATAACCATGCAAATTAGCCTGGTACTCTCGGGGTCCATTATCATCTCAAATTGATGTGCCGGTAAACCACACACGCTCCATCAACAATGATAACACCCGAGACACCCATTGCCACTCTTTATGAACCCCCATTGGTGTGCCGGTAAACCACACACGCTCCACCAACATTTCATAAAGTGCAATGTGCAATTTCATGGGTTAGCATCAAATTCACATTTTTCCCTAAAGTAACTAGATTGTGATTTTTGTAAATAGTTCTAGTACTTTGATCATTATACTTTTAATGATTAAGCGGTTCTGTCAAACCCGTTCGGCTAACGACCCTCCACTGATCAGGCGAGCGGTGGGTGAGAGTGTTCACCCATTAGACTACCATTTTATAGGCAGTCTCCTTATACCCACTTTATAGACCAGCTTCGTGAATGAGGCCTACTATTGATTTGACTAACCAAATTTATCTCATATATACAGTATTAACTTTTAATAACATATATAAGATGTATTTTAAAAACCCTTTAAAATATTCAAGGTTTATCTTTTAATTTTACCAAATTTAACAATTAAATTTTAAATTAAATTAAACCTTAAAATCGATTTAATCAATTTTAATTACCAATTAATTAAATTAATTAAATCTAAATATTTTAAACATTTTAAAATATTTTTCCGGATTTATTCCATTAATTTCGCAATTTTAAAATTAATTAAATCCCTTTTGAATTATCTTTTAATTAACAATTAATTAAATTAATTCAAATGAAGATATGTTTATCCAAATTAATCAAATTAATTAAAACCTATCCTAAACCCCCTAAAAATCGATTTCAATTAATGGGGTTTAAGGTTATCCATTTTAATTAACAAATAAAGTTACCAAAAATAGAAAACCTCCTAAAACCCTAAAAGCCAAAATCGAAAATTACATGGGGGGATTAGGGTTTCCAAAACCCTAATCCAAAAAAAATCGATCCACATGAAATTAGGGTTTATAAGCCTTAAACCCCAATTTAAGGAAAAACAGTTATAACCATTCAACAAGAAAACAAACAAATGCTCTGATACCACTGAAAGGTTTTCTGCAACCATGAACTAAATAACCTAAGTTCACATGCAACCTATAAGGATCTATGTTTTCTACTATTGAACATATAACAAAAACTTAAAAGCCAATAAAGATATCTAAAGAATAAAACAAGAAAAACTAACCTTTAGATTTCTTGGAAGCAAAGCAGCAAAAATATCCTGCCTCAAATGAAGTCACACCCTTAGCCGGGAGGTTTATGGATCGAAATTCCAGAGAGAAAATAATAAAATGAGCAACTGATAATGAGGTCTAGGGGTCCCTATTTATAGGGAACCAAAGGGTAAAGCTAAAACGCGCGCCGCGGCCAGATCGTTTGCGCGCCGCACGCCGCAATTCAACTATTGAATTTGTACGACTTTAATCCCTGACCTCCTGATTAATCTAATTAATGCCACAGAAATTAATCCAATTAATTTCTGATTAATTATTAATCAAATAATATTATTTCTAATTAATATATTATCTCCATAATATATTAACAAACAATATCTTGATTTATTAGTCATATAATAAATCAACATTTTCTCTCTCTTTAACTTTCCAACAAACCTCTAGCTATGAGGGCAACCCAAATGGACTATGCTACCATTAATTAGGTAAATACTAATTATTAGTCATGGCTTAGACACCTAATCCAACAATAACAAGTTCCTTGTTACTCAAATGGGCGTCTTCCATGAAAAAAGTTTATATCTAAAGAAGCCAGTGGTAGTCTAACTAATCTTGAAGATATTCAAGAGTCAACCAACAAAGAACCGAATGTTTGTAGTAGTATTCAACTGCCACCGATCGCTATTGTCCGGTGTGCCACAGTCCATTTCCACCATAGGAGAAGACATTAACGGGCATCTAGAGAACTATGTGGCTGAAACCTAGAGAATAAAATCACTGAAAAAGAAACCGACATGCCATAATCCATTTTTGTAACACCCCAATTTCACACGAATTTTTTTTTACCAAGACTTTATAATACAAAATATTTAGTTGTACATACGGGGTATTACTCTTCCGTATCATTACCACAATTTAAACAGCACATACTTCACACAACGAAAGCTACCGTCCCACACTCGACTCTTCTAATTCCTTGTTGGATCACCTGAGTACATAGCATTTTAAAAAAACATACGTAAGACATACGTCTCGTGAGTAATATGGGTTTTAGACCCAAAACAGTTTCCATATTCCAAGCTTTAAAATTTTCCATATTATTTAATTTCCTATGAGCGCACCCATAGGTATCCTTACACGAGCGCACCCGTGTATGCCCTTCTTTGATAGCATGTCCCTACGAGCGTCCCCGTAGGCGCTTTATACAAGCGCACCCGTATAACTCCTCCCTTAACAGCATGAAACGAATTCATCCATCAAGGTACAATGAGACAACTACTTCGCGACGGGAGGTACCATCCCAGTAGTGTCTTTTGACCACCCCTACCGCAGCAGGCCGTGATCTTTATCCGGATACTTCTCAACTCATCAACAGGGCTCAATCACTTTATTAATTCTCTGTATTTCTCATTTATCATTTTTGTACACATTGTAGTTACTATTTCATAGTATCATTTCCAGTTTCACAAAACCATTTCCAGTTCCACATAATCACTTTCATTTTACTTACTATTTCATAGTATCATTTCCAGGTTCACATAACCATTTCCAGTTCCATAAAACCATTTTGACTCTCAAACATTGTATATAAAATTCATTTCTTTGCATAAAACCCATTTTGCTATGTACTCAAAAATCCACATACTACTCACCTCAGCTAGTTAAAGAAGTCTAACTAGAACTATTCCCTTCCTCGTCCCTCCTATTCATTGATCTTTTACTCGATCAACCGTATTTGAACCACCGCCTATATACGCATTTAGTACACATATTTGGTTAATACAAACTGCAACTGACTCTACAATACAAGAGTCCCATTTTATACAGTTACGGGTCATAACTAAGCTACAACCCTTATTAAACTAGCTTTCTTTAATTTGTAAACTTTCCCGAGATACGCGTATTTTGCTACAGTACTCTCGGGAAGTCGTATTTTTATTCCGACAATTTTTCATAAAGTTTTAGACCATATTGGACATATGTTCAAAATTTTAGGTCAAACGGACAAGTCTAGCATCAAGTCCAAAACTCAAGCTTCACTTGGCAGGAGACTCACTTCATTTCTGCATCGCCGCCTCGCGTCGCGACGGGGACCCTGGTCGCGTCGCGACCTTAAAGTTCATTGCCTTATTTGGCGATTTTCCAAACTACAGTTGCACTAATTGTTCACCTTAAGTTCTTAATACTTGACTTAATCGATTTACAACCATTCTAGGACTAAAATAACAACTCCTTTATACATTTAAACCATTGTTTCTTCAATTTCATCACTTTTGCTTGAAATCATTCCCGAAAGACTCATTTTTACTCCAAAAATCATTTTAATGAATTTTAAAGAAGGGAACTGATTTCTCATGTCCTTTATGACACTTTAGGCTTATTGGATCATTTAAAATCAGTTTCAAGCTCATAATTTATGTTGTTCTCATAAAATCCCCTTTTTGACAATTTTCACCAAAAATACAAATTTTTGAAAACAATCACTTAGGAATGTATTTATACATCTTAAATGATTATTAGAACTTAACAAAACCATAAAGATCACTTTCAATCTCACAAACCCATTTCTAGGGTTCTTGAGCTAAAATTCTCATTTCTTGATTTTTAACACTTTCAATGGCTAAACTATGTTTAGATAGTAATTAAGACACAAGTTAATGCTAGGAATCATAGGATATTCCTCCTCTAGCCACTGAATTTTCGAAGCTACAGTAACCTACTCACGGAAAATGGGTTAAACAACCCTAAAAACGAGTTTACTAACCTTAGAAGACTTGGAATTCTTCAATTCCAAGTGGGTTTTCTTTCAATTCCTGATAACCTTCATGAACCCGATCACCCCAGCTCTCTCTGGCTCTCTCTAGAAGTCTCTCCCGTGTTCTATGAAATAGGAGAAGATTTTTCTCCTTTTTATACCTAGCCATTTCACACTTTGGTCCCTCAAGTTCTATTTTTCCCAAAATAGCACAAGAACTTCATTTGATAACATTATAAATTTATTTTCTTTCATTCTTACCCCATAATTATATTTTCTTTACATAAAAGTCATTTGTGTGCCAAATGACCATTTTGCCCTTTTTGCCAATTTTACTATTACGCCCTCGTTCAAACCCAACTTTTCATATGTTCATTTTATGACTTTTACCAAAATTTTCAGGTTCTTACAATTTTCGTCATCGGAGAAGACATTAACGACCTATCACCTCACTCTCTCTGCTCAGGCCCTCACGCTTCTTTTTCCCTCGTTGATACCATCTCCGACAAACCAATTGTTGCTAGCGACATCCATTCCGACGAACCCCGTTCTCTCCCCTCATGCTTCTGTGATCGTCAAGTGTTCTTTGACAAGCTTTTCTTTTTCCATTGATTTCAGATCTATAATGTGAAAAAGGAGATTGCAGAAGATTTTAAATTTTGAAGACTCAAACTAGTTTACATGGTTTTTGTGATATGGAACGATAAGTTATCCGTGTTTAAGTATGAAACTTAGACAATATACATACCTGCTTTATTCTCTTCTTATCTCTATGAACTGAACCAACATGATTTCTCATGGAAAGTCCAAAATGACAAAGTTCTCGTGTTTTTGGTCCCTCCCTCCTAACGCCCGTCAATTCAAAGATGTTAAGCCCCTCACGTGCCCTCCAAGGCATTTTGGTCTTTTCATGCTTGCATTATTCATCCCACCATTTCAATTAATCACACCAGATTGGGATTATTCATCCCTAAATTTTAGTTTGAAGCCTTTCGTATTCCCTCATCATCTCAGACGTAAAAACCCTAAACACGAAGTGTATGAGATTACAAGTGTCGGTAAATTGATTCGATGTCGTTCAAAATGTGGTAACTTAGACATATTGATGATAAGTTTAATGTTAATGAAGTTTATGGTAAGTTACTCTATATTTGATTCAAGCTTTCAACTTTCAAAATTCTAACGTTAACTTTTTTTCCTACCTGTTCTCTATAGAGCTTCATCATGGAGAGAGTTTCACAAAGTTCCCAGATATCAAGTACATTGACGGGCAACTTAGGTATTTCAATTTGGTGGTCTTAACGAATTCTCTGTGCACGAAATGGATGACATGATGGGAATGCTAAGGTACGAATTCAAATCAATAATGTACTACCACTTTTGTCTGCCTAACGAGGGTTTCGATTTTGGTCTAAGAGCACTAGGTAATGATGATGCTGTACGTAATCTCTCGAAATACGTGTGTCAAAATAAACTGATAGAAGTCTACACAGAGCATGGTAAAACAAACTTGCTAACTTACCTTATGTCCCCAAACGGTCCTAAGAAAGTTATACTAGAAGAGATTGTCGATGATGAACCTCCTAGACCCCCATCCTCTGACGAGGGTGATTTACGGTTATCATTGAGCTTGTGTAAGTCAGCAACACCTGAATTCAGTAGGTCTAGAGTTGGAAACCAACTAAAGGGGGTTCATCATGCAGTAAACAACTTGCTTGTGTTGGAAAGATAAAGCAATAATGGTATATGGCGAGAATGATAAAGGTAGGGATGTTGACTATGTCCACGAGGTTCGCACAACAGCCTCGCTTCCACAAAAATAAAGCACCATTTTTTTTGAACGAAACCGTGAAGAAATGGAAAAGAAGGAGATCGATGAGTGTGAGATTCAGGGAGAAGAAAAATACGATGAGTCTGAGATGGGAGAACTAGGAAGAGAAAGACGGTGATTGTCTTGTTTATAAAAGACAAGAATATTTGAAAAGACCAATATGCCCTCACGTGGAGGGCACGTGAGGGGCTTAACATCTTTGAATTGACGAGGGTTAGAGGATGGACCAAAAGCACAGGAACTTTATAATTTTTAGACTTTCCATGTAAGTGGGAAACTATTTAGACCCAAACTATAGTTTTTGACAAACCTTAGGGACCAATTTTGTAGTTTTGTCTTTTAACTCTAAGATTATTAATTTTGAGATTTATAGAACCACCGCTTTTGGTCATTTGGACGAATATTTCGGGTCGAAAAAAGACCCGTAACGTCACGATCGCCCGATCCATCTCAACATTCAAATACACACAATTTCTTTTCGGTTTCCATCTCTACAGATCTACGTCTACACAAATCCATTATTCTCTCTTAGAGATCTGAACAATTCAGATCATCTAGGGTTTTGATTCCATTCAATGCATAGTCAAACATCCAAAAGATGCATATATTAATATTAGTTTTGTTTGATTTGAGTTATAAGTGATTTCATCATGCCCCCTGAAATCACTCAGCTAGTTTAGGATTTTTAGGATCAAATTCCCCTTTTTCTTCGATCCGATATAATTACGCATTATTCTACGATGAATGTTAAATCCGCGCAAGGTTCGTCGTATAGAGATCGGACGCATGAGTTTTCTAGCATAGCTGAGAGGCTAAGAAAGGCGTTACCATCGTTAAATGCGTCGGCGACTTCGAATAACGGGGGTGTTGGGGTTGGTGGTGGTGTTTCCACCAAAGCTGAGGGACCGCGATCAAAGGTTGCAATTCAGACTGAATTCAATAAAAGGGCTTCCAAAATTGGATATGGAATTCATCAGACATCGCAGAAGCTAGCGAAACTTGCAAAGTGTGAGTTACTTGATTCAGAAGTTTGTAATTCTCGTTGCATTGTTGATTAATATATTGAGAAAATTGTATACAATTGTTCTTTAGCTTCATATGAACATACATGACGCATCTTATATGGATTAGTTCTTAAGGAAATATTTGTAGTCCAAAAATATCAACAGAGATCTTAAGTTTGCCTTTACTGTGGGTGCTTGAAGTGTTCAGAGATTGAGCTTCCCAGATGCCTAAATGTTACTCTGTATTCTATTAAAAGCTGTGATGTTGCAATTTTTTTTTAAATTTGCAATGAATAGTAATTGTGGAAACCCTATCTCACACATAAACCCATACTATGAAACCTGGCCATTATTCATTTGGAAATTAGATCTACTAACAGGATGTTGTAACTTGTAAGCTGATGGATTTGTTATAGGTTGTTTGACTTGTTTCACCCAACTATAACATTATACTTTGAATATAATTGGGTAGATTTTCAAAGTAGGATGCTTCAATAAACAATTTAATGAAAGTACATTGCTATTTCTTGAATCCAACCCTAAATCTTTTTGTCTTTCCAGTGGCAAAAAGGACCTCTGTCTTTGACGACCCAACAATGGAGATTCAAGAATTAACAGGTGTCATCAAACAGGACATAACTGCACTTAATGCAGCTGTAGTGGATCTGCAGATAGTTTGCAATTCACAAAATGAAAGCCAAAACATTTCAAGTGACACAAATACCCATTCAACCACGGTTGTTGATAATCTCAAAAATCGTCTCATGGGTGCCACAAAAGAGTTCAAAGAAGTCCTTACCATGAGGACAGAGGTGTAATTTTCTTTCATGTCACCTCCAAGAATCTAAGTCCCCTTTTACCATTCATTCGACTTATGTCAATAGGACAAAAAAGTTGCAAGCTTTTGTCCCACCCAAAAAGGCTCTGTAGAAAAGACATAAATACCCTTGTAGTATGATTCTACACGTGGCTCATATTTTTGACATTTGTGATGTGTAGAACTTGAAGGTTCATGAAAATAGAAGACAAATATTTTCTGCAAGTACTTCAAAAGAGCCTGCAAATCCATTTGCTCGCCAACGTCCATTAGCTAACAAATCAACAGCTAATGCATCAAATTCACCTCCTCCATGGGTTACCAATTCATCAAGTTCTTCTCCATTATTTCCCAGGTAAAGATCTCAATAAATAATCGGGGGTATTTTGGTCTTTTAACAAGCCGTTGATTTGACCGTTGACTTTCCAGGAAGCTTGGAGATGGAGAATCTCAACCGTTGTTACAACAACAACAAAATCAAGAAATGGTCCCATTACAGGACACTTACATGCAAAGTAGAGCAGAAGCTCTTCACAATGTAGAGTCAACTATTCATGAATTGGGAAACATTTTCACACAATTGGCAACCATGGTTTCTCAACAAGGGGAGCTTGCAATTAGGTTATTCTCTATTTCTGTTTTTAAATGACCATTTTACCCTTACATTCCAAATAAAAAACTTTTACGATGTTGTGTGACAGGATTGATGAAAACATGGAGGATACATTAGCAAATGTAGAAGGGGCACAAGGCCAACTAATGAGGTACTTGAATGGTATATCATCAAACAGGTGGCTCATGATAAAGATATTTTTCGTATTAATTGTATTTCTTATGATTTTCCTATTCTTTGTCGCCTAATAATATCTCGTGTGAATTTTGATTTATAAGAACAAATGAGCCTATTTTTTTGCTATCATTTTCGTGTTCGGAGTACATAGTAATACTCGATTTCAAGAAATTTTGAACTTTTGAAAAACATGTTCTGCAAGTGAGTACAAGTCAAGTAGTGGAAGTATTTTAGAATTGGTAGGACTGATTAAAACGATGCTGCATTTTTATATTTTCTTTTATATTATATATCTAAACAAAAAGATGTATCTATTAGGCCAGGTGGTGTGGTGTGCGACGTCGTTAATTTAAAAAAAAAAAACGTTTAGTTAAAAATCTCACACATACATTCATCTATACACATACAACTCTCAAAAAAATCCTCGTGACTTCCAAGAAATCATCCCAAAAGAAATCCAAAGCCGCGAAAAATATATTCCAAGAACCGGACATGTCACTGGCGTCTTACATCCCGCAAATAGAACGCCTATTTTTTTCTCACTACAGTTTCAATATCATTTGATGCCGCCACAATTCCAATACTCACAATCTCGTTTAACCTGTTTTTTGGCACACCTAGCATGACTTTTACGAAACAACCACCTATGCCCGTTGAGGATTCCGATTTGAGCGAGGAGGCCGTGCCGGAGACGCAACCTGAGGAACCCGAATCCGAGCTATGTTAGCCCGGGCGTGGGTTGCCGTTTTCGAGGATTGCGAAACCGGAAACGCTTAATCCAAAGCACATTTTGGGAAACCATTTGCACTTTATTCCACAAGAGCATGGATCGCGTACCGTATCGTTCGAAGGATACGATATCAACAAAATTCCGAGTCGTCAACGACCACACGACGAAGTTTAACGGCTTGTTCGTTAATTTCAAGAAACAACGAGAATCGGGCGAAAGTGACCAATATATCCTCAAAAAAGCACTTACGGTTTACCAATCAGAAAACAAAGGTAAACCGTTTAGGCACATGGCTTTTTGAGAGGTTGTACGAGCGTAACGAAGGTGGAAGGGGGTCGGCCAAGACCCATTAACGACACATGGGTCGAAATGATCCAAAACATCTGAGACGCATTACACGTCTTCAGATGCACATATTGGGGGCGACCTCAACGAAGAGCCCAAAGACTTTGAAAGGCCGATGGGTCGTAATCGGGGCGAAGGCAAAAGGAAAATCGAGGTCTTCGAGTTCGGTCAACAACGGCCGCATGGATGAAGTGAACGAAAAGTTCGGTCAAATTTTTACGACTATTTCGTCTCACGTCAAATTCAATCAAGAATAAGCATTGAAGAAAGTGCCTGCCCGCGAGAATAAAGAACGTGTGATCGACATGCATCTTTTGATGCAACCGACGCGTCATCTTGCCAAAAACGTTGAAGCTTACGTGTGGGTTCTCACCACATCTCACTTTTTATCTATCACGTCAGCATCCAGACAGCACCACTCATACCTGAAAATGGTCACCCCTCACTGCCTCTCACTTCCCCTTACTTTTTAATTTAAAAACTAATCTTAAAATAAAATAATACTGATAATTTCAAAATAAAATATATAATTTAAAACCTAAAAATTACATTAAAATTATAATTAAAAAAACTATAAGTAACTTAAAACTAAAATTAAAAAAAAATAAAAAACTAGGTTTCGTATTTTTTGATGATGTCGTCTTTGAGGTTCAACGCCATCTCAAGATCTTTTCCGGTGAGATGGTACGTCGGTTGCATCAAAAGATGCATGTCGACGGCTCGTTCTTTATTCTCACGGGCATGCTTTTCCTTCAACGTTGCTCTTCATTGAATTTGACGTGAGACGAAATAGTCGTAAAAATTTGATTGAAATTTTCGTTCGCTTCATCCATGCGGCCGTCGTTGACCGAACTCGAAGACGTCACTTTTCCTTTCACTTTCGCCTAATTGCAAACCATCGGCCTTTCAAACTCATCGGGCTCTTCGTTGACGTCGCCCCCGATATGTCCATCCGAAGACGTCGTGTATTGTGTCTCGAATGTTTTGGATCGTTTCGACCCATGTGTCGGTATCATGTCTTGGCCGACCCCCTTCAATTACGATCGGACAACCTCCCAAAAAGTCATGTATCTAAACGGTTTACCTTTGTTTTTTGATTGGTAAAGCGGAATTGCTTTTTTGAGGATATATTGGTCGCTTTCGCCCAATTATCGTTGTTTCTTGAAATTAACGAACAAGCTGTTAAATTTCGTCGCATGGCCGTTGACAACTCGAAATTTTCTCGTTATTGTATCCTTTGAACAATACGGTCCGCGATCCAAACTCTTGTGGAATAAAGTTCGTATAGTCTCCCAAAAATGTGCTTTGGATTGAGCATTTCTGGCCTTGCAATCCTCGGCAACGGCAACCCACACCCGGGATAACATAGCTTCTTCTTTTTGGGTCCGCGGGACTGATGGTTTTCTTCCCCTTGTTTTTATTTTTTCGTTGGAGCGGAACTTCCTCGGGCTTGGATTCCTTGAGTTGTGTCTCCGGCACGGCCTCCTCGCTCGAATCGGAATCATCAACGGGCACATGTTGTGGTTCCGTAAAAGTCGTGCTAAGTGTCCCGAAAAACGGGTTAACCGACGATTGCTGGTATTGAAATTGTGGTGGCATCGAATGATATTGAAATTGTGGTGGGGAAAAAATATTTGTTCCATTTGCGGGATGTAAGGCGCCGGCCGCGCGAGTGACGAGTCTGGTTGCGGAAATATATTTTTTGCAGCTTTGGATACCTCACTTTTTTAGGTTTTCTCTATGCTCGACCATGTGTGTGTGTGCACGTACGTACAAGCATGTGTGTGTGCACGTACGTACAAGCAACGGCTCCCTTCCCCCTCGCGCGACGCATCTAACCCACGCAGGATAAAAACCGCGGGCTCACACAGCGTCGCACCCGGGCTCACACCTCACACCGGGTGGCCTAACAACTAGAATCTAAAATACACCGACACAAAGTAGTAGTGTAACTCACCGATTGGCTAACTAGCAAATCGGTCAGAAGGGTATGATACCACACTTGCAATCTCGAACATGGTGCCAACTACCGTCTAGACAAATGATGGCCAAATGCCCATTACTACATAGAGGAAGCACATTCGGCAAAGCGTAGAAAAGCATTGTGTCTTGTATAAATGGGCAAACATTGTCTCCCACATCAACACTATAAATATCACTCTTACTAGAAATGTTAGTAGGCAATTTCTTGTTCTCATTCTCTCGCTCTTATATACTCTCTTGAGTAGACATTTCCTAATTTGGGTATCGAAGCATAATCTCAGACCCAACCCTGGATTACAAATCCAGCCAGCCGACCTTAGTTTTGATGCAAGCAATCCACAAATGCAGAACCAAAATTAAATCACCTAACCACAGGATCATCCTTAAAACCCTTGGATCATTATATAAACGTCTTAGATTAAAAAGGATACACCATAAAATCATACACATTGTGCAGGGGATTATTCCTAGGTAATGATATATTGGGTTTTTAAGCCAATCGATCACCATCTTCACCTCGTTCCAACTTTACACCATCTAAGGCCCCTTCGTTCCTATCCATCTCTTCTTCTTCGTTCCAACTTTACACCATCGATTCGTTCCCATCCATCTCTTCTTCTTCGTTCCAACTTTACACCATCGATTTCACCCTTCGTTCCCATCCATCGCCGCTGATCTCCTTGCTCACGGCGGCTCCGACGGACTCCATGGATACATCGGCGATATGGATAAAGCAACCGTCACTTCATTATCATTCTTCATTAGTTTAATTTGAAATTTTCAATCTATAAAATGCTCCGATTTTCCCACAGATCCCAGATCGACACTTGATTGAATGTTTAATTTGAATGTCTGATCCAATTTCATGCTTCGTCTGTTCATATATGTTCATTAGTGAACATATGAGATATCAACGTATTGCAAAATCAAGATCTACACTTGATTGAATGTTTAATTTGAATATCTGATCCAATTTCATGCTTCGTCTGTTCATATATGTTCATTAGTGAATATATATATATATATATATATATATATATATATATATATATATATATATATATATATATATATATATAAAACAAAAACAACAAATTATTGTATCCCAATTTAGCAATTTCTGTTATGTAATTGTTCTTTTGTACTTTTGCCTAGCTTCTTGCTAGCTGCTTTCTTTTGCGTTTGTCAATATATGGATGCCGTTCTAAAAAAAAAAAAAAACAACAAATTATTGTATGCAACATGCAACACATGGTATTGCAATCAATAAACAAATTCCCCATATATGAACAAGTGTAAACAATCTAAGTGAAAGCTACGTTAGAAAAAACGAACAACAAGCAACTACAACGTACAAAAAGTAAGCTATAATAAGAGAGCACAAGATTTTACGTGGTTTACATTATCAGTGTGAATGATCTTTGTCAACGGGAAATGTGGTTATATCCCTAGATGGCATACAGTTTTAAAGTATATAGTTTTCATATGTGGTTGTATCTCTAGATGGCATACAATTTTCTTTTATATTTGGACAGTTTTGTACTTAATTGGTCAAATTTGATTGTGTTTTATATAATAAGATATATTATGGCTTTTGAACTATTTTTACGACTAAATAGTTGCTCATGAACATTGTGAATATGATTTTTGTGTTTGGTTGTTATTTTATATGGATGCAACCGTTTTGTCACTATTTAGATAAAATTTCAATTTGCTTAGATTAAATTGATGTATTTTTCTTTGTAAATTGTAATCAGAATAAGTTTATATTGAAATTTTATTCGATGAAGAAAATGGTGAAATCAACCTAGGTAAAGGACAAAATAGAGTGATGGTTAAAAGTGTTTCAAGAAGATTGAGCATTTTTTAAAGCTCAAGTATCAAAAATTGTAATAACTTTTAGGTTATCCTGACCAAACTAACGTTGCATCGCTCCTGGGTTTAATATAGAGGGATAATGACTTAAAAAGGTAACAAATATTTAAAAATATACAAAAAACATCATTAAACTTTTATTTGTGTGCAATACATCATCAAAGTATACATTTTGTACACTTTATACCATCAAAGTATACATTTTGTACATGTTACACCATCAAAGTTATCTGTTTGTTCACATTTGACCTTGGGTCCATCGGCATTAGCCGGTCAACTTTGATGGTGTAATGTAAACAAAATATATACTTTCATGGTGCAATGTGTACAAAATGTATACTTTGATGGTGTTTGTGCACAAATGAAAGTTTAATGGTGTTTTTTGGCCACTATTTTACATCATATGGTTATTTTTATGCGTTTTGCATTATCTGTTATATCATGAGAAACCGCACCATTTGAAAAGTCCACCTCTAATCCGGCCCAGTGCCTATCACATGAGTAGACCCGATTATTTAGTACACGACGCAATTGATACAACACGAACACGATACGGGTTTTCGTGTGTGGGTTTTATAAATTCGTGTTTCATGTCTATTCTTGTCAACACGAATTTCAAATTCGTGTTTCGTGCCTTACACGAGTCAGACACAAATAAACACGTATAAAATACAAATAATTTTCGTCTGATACATTACACATATACAACATGAATAAACACGTATAATACACGAATAAGTTAGTGAAATATAGCATGCTACTTTCTGATTTTAGAATTTTAGGAATGTAGTTTCATTTTTTATATATATTTATGTTGGGATTTTCAAAGACTAAAACAATTAATCAAGTAGCGAAAGACAAAAATAGATTAAATCCCATAAACTGAGCAGATTAACTAATAAGATCATATCATGTTCATAATCAAGATCATAAGTTCTAAGCAATTGCATCAATAACAATATGAATATGAATTCATACCTTTGTTTGGATGTAAGGATCCAAATTAGAATATCTCTAATGATTCACACCCAAGAACACCATATTAACAAGCAGACAGAAACCGTCATGGCTTGAGGATTTCGATCCAAAACCCTTGAAAGGTTTGTGGATTTTCGACAATGAGAGGGAGGAGGGAGAAGGAATGGTTGGTGGCACCTTTTTGGTGTTGGGATGCCTTAGGGTTTGACACCAAGGCCTCTATTTATACTAGAAGGCTTCTATGGTTCCAAACTTAAGGAGCTTTCTGGCGGCCGCACCCCCTGTACTTGTTTCTATTAATTAAACCATTAATTAATTGCAATTCAGTCCTTTTGATTAATTTATGTAAATTATTTTCACAATTAATTTATCAATTAATTTCTGATCCAGTTTCTGATTAATTTATTTCTCAATAAATTAACAAACTAATCATTCCTCTATCTTTTCTGCTACTATTTGTTTTTACCGAGTCGTGAGGGAAACCCAAAAGGACCATCATATTATTAGAAATATCACAAGTTAATGACATTTGACAATTTTCCAACAATTATTATATATGGTTTGAAATATAACATTCATGTTTTCGTGTATAAATTTGTGTTCGTGTAAATCAGTGTTTCGTGTAACATAGTTAAAAACATATCATATTCGTGTCGTAACACGTGTCACACAGATTATTTGGGTGTTGTATTCGTCTTTCGTATCCAGACAAGTTTTGCAATTCATTTCATGTAAATTCGTATTTGACACGTATACACGTCACGGAGACACGAGTGGTCAGATCTCCACATGAGGGTGGGTTGTATTGCTTATATTATAATTGTATGTAATGTGTTGGACGCAAAAACAAAACAAGACATGGAAAATGGGTTTTTTTAAAAGACGTCAATTAAAATAATTTTAATTTATTAATTTTGAAGTTAGTAAATTTATGAAATTTAATTTTGAAAATAGTAGGATTTTCAATATCTTAAAATTGTTGTTTTTTTGAAATTGATTAATGTATTTTACTTTCAAAAGGCGATGCATGTCTTTTAGAAGACATTATAATTGACAACACATTGAAAATGAGTATTAGTAAGTAACATTAATAAAAGTGTTATAGATGTTAGATCAGCTGCATGATATATTGAAAAGTGTTGTGGATGAAAAATGTTTAAATTATTAATTAGATGCAACATTTATTGAAAAATATTTGAGAGGATAAAATAGATGCAAAATATACTGAAAGAGTTGCAACAATTGTTGAAAATTGTTCAAATCTATTTAATTATATTGCAAATTATAAAACAGACATAAATTTATAAGAACAATTTATTTAATCATAGGTTATATAACATCATTGATAGGACACTCAGAACTACATTTGAACGTTAAGTAATATGATTCGTTAGTAACTTCATTACTCAAAGCAATATGTTATGGAATGAGATGAACATTCTGCGATTCATTTAGTGGCAGCAAATACGCGTAACCGCGAAGGTGCAAGTGTGCAACTATTGTTTTGATTTCACCAATGTAGACCTAAAGACATAGTTAGGGTAAAACATATTTTTGATAAACCTATAAGATCTACGAATTGTAACCCTAAAGGTGTAAACTAGCGAAAAATAGTTATTCTAAATGCCTAACAAAAATAACATGAGTTGTATACGGTGGCATGGCTCACACTTAACAAATCTTTGTCTAATAAATCACATTTAATGGTTATAAAGATTTATTAGTCGTTAACTAAATTGAATGTAATAATAAAATGATTTATTTTTCTAGTATATGTCGTCTCATTACAAGTAACACCGAAACGACTATTTCGTTACTTCAATCAATCTCTTGAACATGATAAGCTTAGTGGAAAACCTTCTTGTTAGGAATCATAACATGAAGTTTGTCATCAAGCAGGAACAAAAGAAATATGTTTTTAAAAATACCTACTCCCAAATAATCCCAATAAGCCAAAAGTTGGAGCATCTATAGCTAAGAGAAGCATGTATGATAAGCACATTAACGACTTTCTAGAATGTCATGACAATGTTACCAACTATGGTGCCAAACCTTTAAAGGTCAGGTAAGACATGAATGCTTATGAAATTACCAAAACTCTAATGATTTTCAACTAAATATACCTAATTAGTCAAATGACCACGACAAATCTAGCTTAAGTACTCCAAAACACATATCCAAATCCTATTCAAATTGAAAATATTGTCGGACAAGTTCAATGTTTGAAAGAGTTTGAGACGTGATCCAGGGATGTGACGAGTACTATATTTTTGATATCATTGAACAAAATACCAAATAAACAGACAAGTATCCATAAAATATTGTGTCTAAAATGACCATGCGTGATTAAACTCGTAAAAGATCAAATTATCAGTATATTTTTGCAATCACAAAAAGTACGTGGTATTTTTGGAAACTTCCCTAAGTAAATATAAATTAATGCATTTTAATGTATGGATAAATTAAGGAAATAATTCGTACACAATAACTTTTATCGGCATCCAATAATTTATGATTTAGAAATATATTATAAAATATGCATAAAAATATTAAATTGTTGCATACAAATTAGGGGTGGAATTGGTACGGTACTAATTCTTTTTTCTCCAAACCGTGTACCGTACCAACTATAGTTGGTACAAAATTTTTGCTACCAGAACCATACCAATTATACTTGGTACCAACTTGTTTGGTTACCAACAAGTTTGGTTGGTACAAGTTGATAATGGTATATACCAAGAAATTAGCTATGTAATTATTTTAATTTTTAAAGACTTTTATTGAAATAACATCTTCGTAAATTTTTAATTTCTAAATTTAATGTGGTAATGACTATGTAGTATCGACTAATGTGGCTAAATGACTATTTAAATATGATTTTGTTATACACACAAATATATATATATATATATATATATATATATATATATATATATATATATATATATATATATATATATATATATATATATATATATATATATATATATATATATATATGTACTACCGTGGTATCTCAAATTTTATATCATTACCGTACCATGTTTACTTAATTGGTATGGTACTACCAACCAAACATGTTGGCTACCAAGCATATTGGCTACCAATTTTATTGGTTATATATATATATATATATATATATATATATATATATATATATATATATATATATATATATATATATATATATATATATATATATATATATATGAATTGGTTGGTACGGTACTGCCGTGGTATCTCAAATTTTATACCATTACCGTACCATGTTTACTTAATTGGTATGATACTACCAACCAAACATGTTGGCTACCAAGCATATTGGCTACCAATTTTATTGGTTCGGTTGGTAGCATGTTGGTTGGTTTTCCATGGTACATATTTGCCAGCCCTAACAAATCACTCAACATAGATTATATAATATTAAACTATTATAATAAATAAATAAATGAATAAATTAAATATAATATTAAAACAGAAAAGAATAATCAATTAGCTCTTGGTTATAGTCTTCCACACTTTAATTCATTTTGCCATTTTCCTAAAAAGAGATATTATACAATCCTGGCCATTCATGTAAAATAGACGGGCAAGATTAGCTCAAAGATCTAAGAACAAAAATATAAAAATAAAAACCTGAAAATATCATAGACCAAAAGCACCAGCTCTCTCTCTCTCTCTAACCTAAAAACTCCCAATCACAAAAATCATCACATTTTCGTAGTACCAGCTGATCGTCGTTCGAACCCTTGTTCAACAATTAGACGATATCCCTTCTTTCAGACCTCCATTTTCTTATACCTCTAGATCCGTTGCCATCATCAAATTATAGAAAACCCTAATACTTCAGTCTTTGGAGAAAAAAAAAATCAATCCTCGTCGATTTGGGGAAGGAGGATTAAAAGAGATTATCGATCTTTATTATACCAGATTATCATCAATTTTAATCGATTTTTGATCTGGATTTTCCGATCCTAATTTGTCGTGTCGGAGTTTTGTTCTTAGTGTTATCGTGAGAAATCTGTTTTCCTCATATCCCCAAACGTAAAACGCAATCATTCTCTTTTGATTCTATTTTTTGGACCTTAGTTCTCGGTTTAGTTTAATCGAATTAGGATTCCATTTTAGCGATCCCCATTGCAAATCTTGTTTACGCAAACTAAATAATCGTTACACATTTTTGGTTTGTGCATAGCTGTACATTGCATTTTTCTTATATAAGTTCGTTTTTAGAGAAAAGAAATTAAAACCCTGGGTCGTTTTGAAAGTTTCGAAAAATCGTCGAGTGATTTTCATATCGAGTTTTTGAAGAAACATGGTCGGTGGTGGAAACCGAAAGGATGATCCGATAGCGATTAACAGCACGAACGTTTTTGCTGCTCTTGGAAGTCTAAAGAAGAAGAAGAAGTCTGATAAAGAGCAGGGTACTTCGAAGAAGGGAACTAGTTCAAAGAAGAAGCAGGATAAGGAGAGCAAGGCGGAGAAGGAGCAGGTTTTCTGGGCTCCGGCGCCGTTAACGGTGAAGTCATGGGCGGATGTGGACGATGAAGATGATGATGATTACTATGCAACAACAGCTCCGCCTCCTGTTTGGGGTGCCGCTCCTGGAATGCAGCAAGATAAGGTTAAAGGAAATGAGACCCCAGTTGAGGTGAGTAATCATGGCATAAATGTTAATGTTTACACTTCATTTTACTCTTTCATGAGAAATTTAGGATGATATTAGATGCTAATACTGATTCCCCTTATTAAGTGAGCTTATTGAAAGTGAGTATCTGATATTAAATGGTCCGAATGAGATGATCTATAAAGTGTGATGATAAAAGATAGTGTTCAAATGTACATATTCCCCATGAAGTTGTAATAATTATGACTGATGATGTTGTTTGAGAAATTTTGACTATTTAAGGAAGTAATAGATAAAGTGAGGGTATTAGTTATAATATGGATAATTAGTTTTGTGGCACCTAATATTTGAACCCTAAATAGTTATATAATCATAAGCAGAAGTAGGTTTTGCAAACACTAGAAACTGATGGTCTGATAATCTGATTATCATGATTAGTGGTTTAATATTCTTTTTGTCTTATTAATCTTGTAAGGATTTAGTTTTGATTTATGCAAGATTAAAATGCGATGCATACTCTTAGTTTTTCATTAATATGTGCGATATGGTAATTGAATTTCTTTCCAAGTCATAGTTATTGTTTTAAATTACTTGCATGGCTAATCTTCATAATTTCTAAATTGAGTAATTTTTATGCTTCAATTTCTGCATGGCTAGGTATTCATGATTTCTACCAACCATTTTCTTCATAATAAATAATTAGGGTTTCCCAATGTGGAATAGTAGAATACGGACGTGCTGAAATTGTATACCATATATATTATTATATATTAAATTTTGAGTTCCTACATAGAGTTTGCCATAAATAACTTGTAATGTTTGCGGCTTTCAAAATACAAAGTGCTTTTGTTTCTTATTATATTACTTCCATCAATGATGAAAGCATACTAATTGCAAAAGCAATTACTTGTACAATAAGGTTTAAAAAAACATTATATAATATTAGGAACTTATTGATGCAGGAAAGTGAAAGCGAAGATGAAGGTCTTGATGAAATAGATGAAGAAAGCGACCATGAACCAGAAATGGTGGCAGAAAAAGAACCGGTTTTTGAGAAACCTGCTGAAAAAGAGGCGATTGTACCTAAAGACAATGACAGGCAGCTTTCCAAAAAGGAACTAAAAAAGAAAGAACTTGCTGAACTTGAAGCAGTTCTTGCAGAATTAGGATTAGGTGAAACCGGTGGTCAAGAAGATCCTCATGGTAAGATATTAAAGTTTTCCATATAAAATTCCAACAATTTATATCTTCTTTTACGTGTTTTGAAACAAAATTTATGGACATACATTTGAAGTTTGAAATATTTTAAACCTAAAACGTCATTCCAAGTTTTAACAAATGAAAAGTCGGTAGCAATGTACTTTACTTTTTTATCCATGATAGCAACGTACTTATATTTCTAACTTATAATAGCAATGTACTTGTAATTTTTATCCATACTACCAACATATTTATATCTTCTACCTATATGACAACGTACGTATATATTTTTACCCATAGTAGCAACATACTTAAAATATTTTTTCTATAATAGCAACATACTTACATCGCTATCAATATAGGCAATGTATTTTATTAGTTGTATATTACTATTATTGGTAAAGAAATGTTAGTAGGTTGCTATGATTAGGAAGGAAATGAAAGTACGTTGCTATTGTATGTAAGGAAATATAAGTATGTTGCTATTATGGGTTACCTATTACTATGATTGTTAAAAGAATTCTATCATCTGTTAAGAAATATAAGTACGTTGCTATTATGAGTAAAGAAATGCAAATACGTTTCTATGATTGGTTAAAAGATGAAAGTACATTGCTATTTGTTGATGTAATCGTGCATCTGTTTTCAGGTGCTAGGAGAGAGAAGGTGGAGAATCAAAACGGAGAACAAGAGAAAAAAGAGAAAAACGTGCCAGGTGGCGAGAGCAAAAGTTCCAAAAAGAAAAAGAAGAAAGAAAAGTCTTCAAAGGACAACAAAGAACAACAACAACAACAACAAGTCTCAAATGGACCTGAAAATACGGTACCATCAGAAGCTACTGCATCAGAGAAGGTGGAAGGTTTATCTGGAATTGATATGAAAGAGAAGTTAAAGAAGGTGGCAGCTGCAAAAAAGAAGAAATCCAACAAGGAGATGGATGCTGCCGCCAGAGCCGCCGCCAGTGAGGCGGCGGCAAGGACTGCCAGGCTGGCGGCTGCTAAGAAGAAGGAGAAGAACCACTACAACCAGCAGCCTGTGCGCTAAAGCCGTTTTAGTATTACTGATATGATATGCTGCAAGTGAAGCATGGATCGTTCGTTAATAAACCTTTCCTTTTGAGATCACTTGTTTACATAGCCATATTTTCGGGTTTACTTTCAAAGTTACTAGAAATTTAGGGATTTTATCCTACTTTATTGGTAGTTTTTTCTTTTTTACTTTTTTTTTTTTTACTTTGTGTAGAGAGTAGGAACACCAATGGATGTTTGCTAAATCTTGAATTTTGATTCGTGGACGGTGCTTTTTATGTTCTTGGCTTGTTAAAGTTGTATTTTTTGGTTCAACTGTTTTTTTACCTAATGAAAACCCCAATTTGTGATTTGAAGAGATTGCTTATTTGAAACAGTTTTTTCGTAAAAGCACTATAGTTGAAAGTTGATACGTTGTTGTTTGGTGTTCGAAAGAAAGAGGTAAAAGGGTAAATTGGTCATGAAGAAAGAAAACCAAGATTATCATTCTTATGGTTTTTCGGGTTTTGCAGGGTTAAATCAGTGTAAAACGGTGTATTGGTTTTTGCATATAATAATCACTTCCACATGAGTTAAATAAAATAATTTATCAAAAATTTATTTTTTTACTAACACAGATAGCAATCAAATGATTAAAATTATTGTGTGTTTATCTTAATGATCATTTAGAAAGCCAAAATCACACAAAAAGTCATTTTATCGATTTTTAAGTCACAATAATAATTAATAAAAAATAGCTTTATAAAAAGTGCAATAAAACAATATTGTTGTGGGGTTGTGGTTGTTTTTTACTCTATTTTAGGTGAGTAGTTGAATTTTTTGACCTTTCGGTATAAGTTTTTTTCTTCTAAAACATAAAAGAAACAGTGTTATTAGAATTCACAATTTTTAACAAAAATGTCATATATCGAGGTTTTCCAAGTTTTTTTCATTTTTTTCATGTAACTTTATACAATTAGTCTGAAATTGAATATTCTTGTAAGGTGTGATTTTTTTAAGCGTTGTTTGCCTCTAAACAATTAACACTCAACTCATCGCAAATCTCAAGTTCATCGTCGCTGACACCCCAACCATTTGTCTCAAAAGACCATGGTCTTTACTCATTGAAATTTTCTCCGGAGATCTAACTTTGAACATATAGATATTGATGAAACAATATGTATATATAAATTCATGCAAGTGGTGCCACAAAGACATTAAAATTGGTTGGAAAGTCCATCAACTGGTCAGGTCATTTACGCACCTGAAAAATCATATGATTTTTCAAATGTGTTCCTTTATTTTCATCCTATATTCTCTTTTTCATTATCTGTTTATTAACGTTTTGGTTACAAAGATTGTTTATGTAAATGGGAATTGAATATAAGTGGAATTTATTTTTATGGTGTAAGTGTTAGCCTTGTATGAATCACAAAATTATGAATTCGTATAACGATATGTTATCTCATAAGTGTAGGACATCACAAAAAGGGAGATGAATTTGTTATAGATGGAGGTTGACAATTTTTACATGTAGGATGTTGAAATACTTCCTACTTGATTTGTTATCTGTTTTAGTTTAAGCAAAAATTGATAAAGTTGTTTTTATTTTGTTATTTGTTTGAGTTTAAGCAGTAAATCAGTGAAATTGTTTTTTAATTTTTTATTCGATTGAGCATTAAAGACCTGGAGTTAATTTGGAGTGTTAAAGTGATCATTTTTTTTATCATTCAACAATATTACAAAAAAAACATGTTTTTATTCAAATACAGGTTAATTCAGAGTCTCTAAAATTTTCAGGTCTTTTATAATTCAAGACTTTTAATCATTCAGGTCTGAATGATTCAGAGGTTGTTAAACAGCTCATTCGTATTTTTAACACAATAAAATCATAGCTAATGATTTAAAAATTGGGGCATTATTTCTATCCCGATGTCCGTTCAAATTGGTTGTTGATAGAGACAAAAATAAACCTAAAACTTAAGCCTTGCACCATGTGCCCTCATGGTCGACGCCACCACATATAATTGTCTTAGGCCCATCTTAATGGTCTTAATGTCTCTAAACTTTTGGTTTATAACTTCCACAACATAAATTTGTAATTAACTTTAGGGCTAAACACAAAAGTCTAAATATCAAAATGAAAAATGCATATTAATAAAAAAACTATTCAATTAAAAAAAAACTTTATGGAACCATTTTAATTTGTGAAATAGTTTTTTTGGTAAAGTGGTTTCATGAAACATGTGCAAAATACTAAAATATTATAAACCATCTTTTACGATACGTGGGAATTTTGTGATTTTACGTTTTCATAAACGGTTGCAACTAACCTCGGAGGGGTATCAAATAGTGAGGCTGAGAATCTGGTATGCTGGATATTTTAGATGGCTAAATGGTTCTCATGAACTTGTGATCATAATTGGGAAGCTAGGTCAGCCGTAATCTCGGATTTGCCCATAATTTTGCTTTAAAGCTCAAGTTAGCGAGTGTTTACTCAAGAGACTATGAGAGATGTGGGAGTGAGATGTACTACTCACTGATTCCTCCTCATGAGGACATTATTTGTAGTGTTGGTATGGGAGACAATCTCTCTTTATTTACCATATAATTTATGTATGTTATCATGGATTTGTAGTATAGTTCGTTGCACAATCCCATGTTGGTTGTAGATGCTATGTCACAACTAGGTGTGTGTTGGTTTATGACATGGCTTTAAGTGCTTGGTCCATGTTTCGAACCATGCCATTTGTCTTTATGTATCGTGCTTGGATCTGGTCGTTGGGCCTCCCTAGTCTATTTGGGGTGGTACCCCACTACAAACATTTACCGAGATTTTCTAAATGCACTTCCACCACCACATATTTTCCCACATAGTTATATTAAAAATGCACTTCCACCACCACCACCTAATAAACTTCTCGTCCTCATCATTTATAACATAATATTCTACGATTTTAGGACTACATTGACCAAAGATGAAAACCATTCGATGAATATAGTTTTCTAAAGAACAAATCTTCACCTCCTTCCATTTTGGGAAGACATTTACCGAATATGGAAGGAAGATTCATATTTAATGTAATGTTGCTACTATTAATAATAATAGTATCTTAAATATCGAGAAAATAAGAATGGCCACATAAAATTATAATATCAAGTTATATGCTAATCTTTTGATTACTATACTAATACTGCTAACAACAACAACAATAATGAGATTCAAGTCTCGTATGTAGGTAACCTCTACCCAAAGGTAGGGAGACAACTTCCATTTATGACATTCCACATAAGATATAAATACACAAGCCCATACAAGGTGATATCCTACATATGAAACGTCGACCCATAATGAAAAATAAATAGTGCTGTGTGACCAAAGAAAATAAACATAAAACAATAAAACTGAAAGTAAAGAGGAGTGATGAGAATCTTGTAAACGTCACAAGCATATACTAGCATCAAAACGTGAAGCTGACACTCACAATACAATGTGAAATAATGGGGACAAGAGTAAGATGGTACAATTGAGAAGCAAGCATAAACAATATGAATGAAGCTAGTATATAGACTACTCACATGATACTTCATTACTCTGATTTTAAGCAACCACGACTTCATCCTATATGGGGTTACATCCTTTGAAATATCTAACTCATTAAAGGCTTTAAGTCTTACCTTATAAAATCTATCCACTTCTTTCTCAATAGTCTTTCCTTAGTAGTTGTAGTCTCAACCCCCTTGAATCTCATTTCTTGGTTGCCTCCTATGTATATGTACAGACCACTACAATCTTCCTCCCTTTAAATTCTATAATCGACACCACTCATAACAAATTACTGGTTGTCGTGTTCGATATTATGTCCAATAATGTATACCATATTACAATCACAACATCCTCATTTCTACCACCTCCAAATTCCTTTCATGCTTTTTCAAAGTCGACCAACATTTAGATCCATACAATAAAATTGACCATATAAGAACCCTGTAGATTTTTCAATAACCATGCCTTTACACGATGGGTAATGTCATCCCCAACACCCTAAAGTTATGGATCATATAATACCTTATGGTTGAAAACTCCTGATATTGGGAGTTGGACTTGCTCATCGATGCATACTTCTAATCCTTCACAACTATCGGTAAAAAATTCATCATAGATATTCCGTCTTAATTGTGATGATTTATATTCCCGTATCTTCCAACGACACATTTTAGGCTATCCAATCAACATTCAACCCACTTATAGTCTTTGTCACTAAAACAATGACATCGACAAAAATGCATACATAGTGATACACTTTGTGAATCTAACAAGAAATATCACCCATAATCAATTTAAAAATGTAATAGTTAAGACCGATCCACAATGAAGCCCAATTTCCAATTGAAAAGACTCTGCATCGACAACTTCAATCCACATATGTCGTAGACCTGTAGTACATAACACATAATGCTCACATAACTTCGTGAGATCTTCTAGTTTTACGGGTCCTCCAAGTCGTCTCATATTGACTTCTATCATACATATTTTTCATGTCGATAAATGCCATGTGAGAATTCCTATTTTTTTCTCTATATTTCTTTATAAATTCTCTAGGGGAGCAACTTGGTTTTTAGACGATGCTCTTTCCCGTCTTCGCCTAACCTTCAACCCACTTTCTCAAACTTTGTATTACCAAGTAGTTTAGTAACTTTATAATTAAAAATGAAATACTAGTGAACAAAAAGTAAAAAGAATACGTTACTCATTTAACATTACGAAAGTTATTTTGGAAATAGCTGTCACAGGCAAGAGAATACTCGCGGTATGGACTGTCAATCGACCAGCAGCAAGAAATCGTCGTTTGCACCTCCCATTTCTCTCTCATCTCTCTTTCTCTGCCCCTTTCCGATCAACAATTTTACAAATTAAACCCGTACCCTAATCCCTAATCCCTAATCCCTAATCACTATTACAATTCGAAATCATAGCTTTATTTCCACTACATATCGATCAATTCACATCGATCATAAACGTATGCGCAATTCCATCTGGTGACCTCTGCTTTCTCTAGATTGTTCTCATAATTCCGTGTTATTCGTAAAGGGATTCAGTCTATAGTGAGCAATTACTAAGACTTTTGATCCTTCTTTGCTTATTTTGGCGCTGAAATATCGTTAAAACAAGGAGGATTTTGAGAGTTTCTCTGGAAAATCAGAGGGTTTTGATTTGATCGAGTTACTGTGAACTTCTTGAATAGGATTGTAATTGATCGGTTAAACATTTGGGGATATAGGGTTTCGATTTTATCATCGTAGATTGTTTAGGGTTGAGTTCTAGTTAAAGAAGTTAAAGCAGTTTGTCATCTATTTTTAATGGAAATTGGAGATAATTTCTAGAAGAGTTTAAGGTTTTGATCCGTAGGGGTTAAAGTCACTATTTGGCCCCTCTCCGGGGACCTTTCAGGAAGCACTGGGTGCGAATCAGTCCCGTCAAAGACCGTCGGCCAGGCCGGCTGGTGCCGGAACGGGATTATGGTCATTTCTTAGACCTAGTCCTCCTCGACCATATTCTCTTCAATATCTCCCACAAATGGACTTCGTTTTCCGCCACACATCTGATCACACCCATCATCCGCCACCAGAAGCGTCAACAAGCTCACCAACGTCACCCCATCCTCCACCGCAACATCCATCTTCCCTAGAAGAGCCTGAGTACTTATCCCGGTACCTTGTTGTTAAACACTCATGGCGTGGTCGGTACAAGAGGATACTGTGTATATCAAATTACACCATAACAACTCTAGACCCTACAACACTAGCAGTCACCAACTCTTATGACGTGAGCAAGGATTATGAAGGTGCGTCTCCTATCATCGGGAAGGATGAAAACACATTGGAGTTCAATGTCAATGTAAGAACCGATGGACGTGGAAAATTCAAAGGAACAAAGTTTTCGTCCAGGTACAGAGCAAGTATACTGACTGAGTTGCATAGAATCAGGTGGAACAGAATCGGCACTGTTGCAGAGTTTCCAGTACTTCATCTTCGTAGAAAGACTGCTGAGTGGACCCCTTTTAAAATGAAAGTTACATATGTTGGAGTTGAACTTACCGAACTAAAATCTGGAGATCTAAGATGGTGTCTGGATTTCAGAGACATGGATTCCCCTGCTATCGTTCTTCTTTCTGATGCATATGGAAGGAAGAATTCTGAGCCTGGAGGCTTTGTTCTCTGTGCTCTTTATGGAAGAAAATCTAAAGCTTTTCAAGCTGCTTCTGGGACTTCAAATTCTACCATCATAGCAAATTTAACAAAAACTGCAAAGTCAACAGTTGGAGTATTACTTTCTGTTGACAGTTCTCAATCACTCACGGTTAGTGAGTATCTTCATCGAAGGGGTAAGTAATGGTATTGAGTATATGTACATTCAGGGGTGTAATTCCTTAATATTTCTAAATTACTTATTAGAATCCTAATGATTCGTGTAAAATGCAGCTAAAGACGGTGTAGGAGCAGAAGAAACTCCGTGTGGGGGTTGGTCTGTTATAAGATTAAGAACCGCTGCTCATGGGACACTTAGCGCACCGGGATTGGGCCTGATAGTTGGACCGAAAGGTGGACTTGGGGAACAAGGTGATGCTGTGCCACGTCAGCTTATCCTAACCAAAGTTTCACTTGTGGAAAGGCGGCCTGAGAATTATGAGGTAAGCTAATGCGTATTTTGCTATACTTTATATTCTTTTCAAAGATTAAACTTTCATTTTATTTTTACATATTCAACATTTTAGGCTGTTATTGTTCGTCCTTTATCTTCCGTAAGTTCCCTTGTTCGATTTGCTGAAGAACCACAAATGTTTGCAATTGAATTCAATGATGGGTGTCCAGTGCATGTGTATTCTAGCACATCTAGAGACGGTTTACTTGCAGCAGTACGCGATATGATACAAACAGAGGTATGTAAATATGTAATATTAGTTAGAAATTGTAATTAACACATACTTATGTGTAATAATACATTATACAGGGTCAATGTTCAATACCTGTGCTACCTAGACTGACAATGCCAGGTCATCCAATCGATCCGCCATGTGGCAGAGCTCATTTATACTCCCCCCAAGTCTCACAACGGTCAAGAGTTGACATGGAAACCGCCACCATGCATCTAAAACATTTAGCCGCCGCCGCCAAAGACGCGGTGGCCGAAGGCGGCTCAATCCCGGGGTCACGAGCAAAGTTATGGCGAAGAATACGCGAATTTAACGCGTGTATTTCATACATTGGAGTACCTCCAAGTATCGAAGTCCCTGAAGTAACTCTAATGGCTCTAATCACAATGCTGCCAGCTGTTCCGAATTTACCCCCGGAGAGTCCACCTCTCCCGCCTCCTTCACCTAAAGCAGCTGCTACCGTAACCGGGTTTATCGCGTGTTTAAGAAGATTAATGTCATCACGAACCGCCACGTCACACGTCATGTCATTTCCTGCTGCGGTTGGACGAATCATGGGTTTGTTAAGAAACGGGTCCGAAGGGGTAGCAGCGGAAGCTTCCGAGCTTATCGCGGTACTCATCGGTGGTGGGCCCGGTGATAACAACTTGTTAACCGACTCGAAAGGCGACCAACATGCGACAATCATGCACACGAAATCGGTTCTATTCGCTCAGCAGGGTAATCTCGTAATTTTGGTCAACCGGTTGAAGTCGATGTCGGTTTCACCGTTACTATCGATGTCGATCGTCGAGGTATTGGAGGCGATGGTTTGTGAGCCACATGGCGAAACCACACAGTACAGTGTGTTTGTTGAGTTGTTACGCCAGGTGGCGGGGTTGAGGCGGCGGTTATTCGCGTTATTTGGACACCCGGCTGAGAGTGTACGGGAGACTGTGGCGGTCATCATGCGGACAATCGCTGAAGAAGACGCGATTGCAGCTGAGTCTATGAGGGATGCGGCTTTACGCGATGGTGCTTTATTAAGACATTTGTTAAGTGCTCTTTTTCTTCCAAATGGTGAAAGGCGGGAAGTTAGTAGACAACTAGTGGCACTTTGGGCGGATTCTTATCAACCTGCTCTTGATTTGCTTTCTAGAGTTTTGCCACCTGGCTTAGTTGCTTATTTACATACGCGTACCGAAGGAGACGTACCCGAAGAGTATCCGGAAGGATCGGTTATGAGTAGTAGAAGGAGACGGTTACTTCAACAAAGAAAGAATCACGTGGCCAAAACCGTAGCTTCACCTCCACACTACGATGTCAGCGACCAAGGGACCCAAGTTTTCACAGGTGAAAACTTGTCAACCGATTTGTCCTCGGTTGACCAGTCAATGGTGGTTGGTTCTCCTGATGTACAAACGGTTTCTGATTATCCGTCGGTTGAATCGGTTGTAACTAATTCGGTTGATTTAGAGGTTAACGCAAGTGGGGTCCAGAACGCGGATGTTATCGCGCCAGCTCAGATTGTGATCGAGAATACCCCTGTCGGATCGGGACGATTGTTATTGAACTGGATAGAATTTTGGCGGGCTTTTAGTCTCGATCATAACCGGGCCGATTTGATTTGGAACGAGCGAACTAGACAAGAATTACGTGGCGCGTTACAAGCAGAAGTTCATAAACTCGATGTTGAAAAAGAGCGAACCGAAGATATTGTCCCTGGGGGGACCGGGAATGGGACAGGGACATCATCAGAGTCAAACGGTCAAGATGGTCAACCCCAAATATCTTGGAATTACACCGAGTTTTCCGTTAGATACCCGAGTTTGTCAAAAGAAGTCTGTGTAGGTCAATATTATCTACGGTTACTACTCGAAAGCGGAAGCAATGCGAGAGGTGAAAAGTTCCCGTTGCGGGACCCGGTTGCGTTTTTTCGAGCACTGTATCACCGGTTCTTATGCGATGCAGACACGGGACTTACCGTGGATGGTGCTGTACCTGATGAAATGGGAGCTTCTGATGACTGGTGTGACATGGGAAGGTTAGATGGTTTTGGTGGTGGTGGTGGGTTTTCAGTTAGAGAGCTTTGTGCTAGAGCAATGGCAATTGTATACGAACAACATTATGTCACAATCGGCCCTTTTGAAGGGACTGCACATATAACCGTTCTTTTGGATAGAACCGATGACAGAGCATTGAGACACCGTCTCCTTCTTCTTCTTAAAGTTTTAATGAAGGTTTTATCAAACGTGGAGGCTTGTGTCCTTGTTGGCGGGTGTGTTTTGGCAGTTGACTTGTTGACCACAGTTCATGAAGTGTCGGAAAGAACGGTTATTCCTCTACAGTCGAACTTAATAGCTGCTTCTGCTTTCATGGAACCGTTGAAGGAATGGTTGTTTATTGATAAAGACGGTGCACAAGCGGGTCCCGTTGAAAAAGACGCTATTAGACGTTTTTGGTCAAAGAAAGACATTGACTGGACAACGAAATGCTGGTCTTCCGGAATGGCGGACTGGAAGCGGTTACGTGACATTCGTGAGCTTCGTTGGGCACTCGCTGTGCGGGTCCCGGTCCTCACTCCTCCACAAGTCGGTGAGTCAGCATTGTCTATATTACACAGCATGGTATCTTCACATTCAGATATTGATGATGCTGGCGAGATTGTTACACCAACTCCTAGAGTCAAACGAATCTTATCAAGTCTAAGATGTCTTCCTCATATTGCACAAGCCATGCTTTCCGGTGAGCCAGCTATTGTGGAAGTTTCTGCTGCTTTAATAAAAGCAGTTGTTACCAGAAACCCGAAAGCAATGATAAGGTTATACAATACAGGTGTATTTTATTTTGCTTTAGCATACCCGGGGTCGAATCTTCTCACAATTGCTCAACTTTTCTCCACCACCCATGTCCACCAAGCTTTTCATGGCGGTGAAGAGGCGGCGGTTTCTTCTTCTCTCCCCTTAGCAAAACGAAGTGTGCTTGGTGGGCTTTTACCCGAGTCTTTACTGTATGTTCTTGAGCGAAGTGGGCCCACTGCTTTCGCTGCAGCTATGGTTTCCGATTCCGACACTCCCGAGATTATTTGGACCCACAAAATGCGAGCGGATCATCTAATTCATCAAGTTTTGCAGCATTTAGGTGATTTCCCACAGAAGTTATCGCAACATTGTCATTGTTTATACGAGTATGCGCCGATGCCACCTGTCACGTACCCGGAGCTTCGAGACGAGATGTGGTGTCATCGTTACTATCTTCGGAATTTGTGTGATGAGATTTTGTTTCCGAATTGGCCGATTGTTGAACATGTGGAGTTTTTGCAGTCGTTGCTGGTGATGTGGCGGGAGGAGTTGACGAGGAAGCCTATGGATTTGTCTGAGGAGGAAGCGTGTAAAATATTGGAGATTTCTTTGAGTGAGGTGTCGAGAGATGAATCGGATAAAAGCTACTCTAATGGGAATGTGGAGGATGGTGTTAGTTTATCCAAGAAGATTGAGAATATTGATGAAGAAAAGCTTAAGAGACAGTATAGAAAGCTTGCAATGAAGTATCATCCGGATAAAAATCCTCAAGGGAGAGACAAGTTTCTTGCGGTGCAGAAAGCGTATGAGCGTCTACAGGTGATTTTTGTTACATATCTTTGAATTATTAGAAACTTTAAGGTTAAATGCAAGAAATAGCAATGTACTTTCATTGCTTTGTTTATTGTAGCATCTGACTTTATTTTCTTCCTGTTACAGTATTATACATTGAAAAATCTACCAAATTATAGTAATGTCATCGAAATACTAAGAATTTTTATTGCTATAATTGGGTAGATTTTTCAAAGTGTAATGTCTTAATAAGAAAAAAAATGTGAGCACAATGCTACTATAGGGTAGATTATTCAAAAACGTCTTAATAAGAAAAAGTGAAGTACAATGCTATTATAAGGTAAATTTCTCAAGGTATAACTATTAATAAGAAAAAATGGAAATACAATGCTATTGTAGGGTAGATTTTTCAAAGTGCATTGTCTTATTAAAAAAAGGAAGTACAATTCTATTATGGTAGATTTTTCAAAGTGGAATGCCTTAATATGGGAAAAAATTGTAAGTACAATGCTGTAGTAGAAAGAATGATCGTAGGATGCTGTAATACAAAAATAAATGAAAGTAAGATCCTATTTCTTGCATTTACCCCAAAACTCGAAGCGCCTTGTTTTTATGGGGATTATCAACTACAATGCTATTAGTGGGCAAATCTTTTTAAGCCACATTGCCTTGATAAGAAAAAAAAATTGTAAGAACATGCTGTAATCGAAAGAAATGAAAGTACGTTGCTATTTCTCGCTTTAGCCTGAAACTTTAAGCTCCTTTTTATGGAATTGTACATATTTCTGATAACATAATGATTCTGCATAGGCCACAATGCAAGGCTTACAAGGCCCACAACCATGGAGATTGTTGCTTTTGCTGAAAGGACAATGCATTTTATATAGACGATATGGAGACGTTCTTGAACCATTTAAATACGCTGGATACCCAATGCTATTAAACGCGGTAACAGTCGATAACGATGACACCAATTTCTTATCCCCAGAACGTGCACCTTTACTTGTCGCAGCCTCAGAACTCATGTGGCTCACGTAAGCTTCAATTTCTACATTATAAAATATAATATATCCACTTCTTAATCTTTATAAATCTCATGTATTCTAGGTGTGTATCTTCATCGTTAAACGGAGAAGAACTTGTCCGTGACGGCGGCATACAGCTTCTAGCAACACTACTCTCACGGTGCATGTTAGTGGTCCAACCAACCACTCCCGGAAACGAACCGTCCGCTATAATAGTCACAAACGTGATGCGAACCTTTTCAAGCCTGAGCCAGTTCGAGAGTGCACGAACCGAGGTTCTAGAATTAACCGGTCTCGTCCAAGACATTGTCCATTGTACCGAACTCGAACTCATACCATCAGCAGTCGATGCAGCTCTCCAAACCATCGCCAATCTTTGTGTATCCTCCGAGTTACAAAACGCGCTGTTAAAAGCAGGGGTATTATGGTACTTGTTACCGTTACTTCTCGAATACGACTCAACAGCCGAAGAACCCGACACCACAGAACAACATGGAGTTGGTGCGAGTGTTCAAACCGCTAAAAATTTACACGCGATACGAGCTGCAAACGCGTTGTCTAGGATCAGTGGCATGTCGGTTGAAAGCCCAACACCGTATAACAAGGAAGCAGCTGATGCTTTAAAAGCTTTGTTGACTCCTAAACTTGCTAGCATGTTAAAAGACGAGTTACCGAAAGACTTATTGATAAAATTAAACTCCAATTTGGAGTTGCCGGAGGTAAATTAATCAATTGTATTATTATAATATATACTGTGATCTGAATTTTTATTTATCATGCAGATTATTTGGAACTCTTCAACGCGAGCGGAGTTATTGAAGTTTGTTGACCAGAAACGCGCGACTTTAGTACCTGATGGTTCTAATACTTTGAAGGACTCGCATGGGTTTTTATATGAAGCTTTATCGAAAGAGACGCTTATTGGGAATGTTTATTTGAGGGTTTATAATGATCAGCCAGACTTTGAAATCAGTGAACCCGAATCGTTCTGTGTTGCTCTTGTTGAATTTATATCAGACATCGTACACAACCAAATCACTGCTGTCCCCGATACTCAGTTGACCGAGTCAACCCAGGAGACATCAGAGCTTGACAGCAATCAGAATGAAGAGAAAACCACAGATGATTCAGTGAATAAGAAAGATTTGGGTGTGGTTGGGTACCTTCAGCTTGGGCTCACTTCTCTCCAGGTTTATTAAAAGAAAATTTCTTTTAATTAATGAAATTGTAAAGGGTACTTAACTAACTAAGTCCTTTTTGTTTTTTTTAACAGAATTTGTTAACAAGCGATCCTAATTTGGCGTCTGTATTTTCATCTAAAGAGAAGTTACTACCGCTTTTTGAATGCTTTTCTGTCTCGGTTCCTTCCGGAAGCAACATTCCTCAACTATGTTTGAGTGTACTCTCACGTTTAACAACACACGCACCTTGCTTGGAAGCCATGGTAGCAGACGGGTCAAGTGTTCTTCTTTTACTTCAAATGCTTCACTCCGCTCCCAGTTGTCGCGAAGGGGCTCTTCATGTTCTCTATGCCCTCGCCAGCACACCAGAACTCGCATGGGCCGCCGCCAAACATGGCGGTGTTGTCTACATTCTAGAACTTCTCCTCCCATTACGCGGTATCACTTGTCCCTTCTGTTCCTTGTGGGTTTAAGGTTTAGGGTTTTTATTAATGGTTGTTGTTTGCAGAAGAGGTCCCGTTACCTCAAAGGGCGGCGGCTGCTTCTTTATTGGGGAAGTTAGTGGCGCAACCGATGCATGGGCCTAGGGTTGCGATTACATTGGCGAGGTTTTTGCCGGATGGATTGGTGTCGATTATTAGGGATGGACCTGGTGAGGCGGTTGTGAGTGCTCTTGAACAAACCACTGAAACTCCAGAGCTTGTGTGGACACCGGCAATGGCGGCTTCTTTGGCGGCACAGGTTGCAACGATGGCATCAGATGTTTATCAGGAGCAGATGAAAGGGCGTGTTTTTGATTGGGATGTACCTGAACAGGCATCTAGCCAACAGGAAATGAGAGACGAGCCTCAGGTATTTATTGGTACCCTTTATGTTTTCATCTAACCAAATAAATAGCAAGTTTCACTGCTATTATAAGGAAAAAAAGTTGAAAGTAGAATGCTATAGTTGGGTAGAATTTGAAAAGTACAATGCCTTATTATAAAAAATATTGAAAGTAGAATGCTGCAATAGAAAGAGATGAAAATCGGATGCTATATCTTGCATTTAGCCTATTTATTTATGTCATATAGGTTGGAGGAATCTACGTGAGGCTATTCTTAAAAGATCCAAAATTCCCACTTAGAAATCCCAAAAGATTCTTGGAAGGACTGCTCGATCAATATCTTTCATCAATTGCCGCCACACACCACGACATTCACGGACCAGACCCGGAACTCCCCCTCCTTTTATCAGCTGCATTGGTGTCTTTACTGCGGGTCCACCCTGCACTAGCAGACCATGTCGGGTATCTCGGTTACGTCCCCAAACTATTATCAGCAGTAGCCTTTGAAGCAAGACGTGAGATGATGTCATCAGAAGAATCTAGAATGCTTGATTCATCTTTTGAAAGTGACGACAATCCATCACACGCATCACAAACACCTCAGGAACGCGTCCGCCTAAGCTGCTTGCGGGTCCTACATCAACTCGCTGCTAGCACAACATGCGCAGAAGCCATGGCTGCAACTAGTGTCGGGACAACTCAGGTATGTTTTTTTATTTATAGTTTATGCTTTTTCACTCTGATGTTTTTCTTATTCTTTTTTACCTTTTTTACAGGTGGTTCCATTGTTAATGAAAGCTATTGGATGGCAAGGTGGAAGTATATTAGCACTCGAGACACTGAAACGTGTGGTGGTTGCTGGAAATAGGGCACGCGATGCACTCGTTGCACAAGGTCTTAGGTGAGTATATGCTAGTTTGTCACGTCACATGTGCAAAAGTATTAACAAATGTGAGAAAGTAAAAAAAAAAATGTAGAAGCTATTTTAAAAGTCTAAAGTGCAATGATGATGTGTTGTAGGGTTGGGCTTATTGAAGTACTGCTTGGGCTTCTTGACTGGAGAGCAGGAGGAAGAAATGGACTTTGCTCTCAAATGAAATGGAACGAATCTGAAGCATCCATTGGTCGCGTGCTTGCAATTGAGGTTTTCTCAATTTTCCATATATATTTTTTGATAAATAGTTCTCTTTTTTTACTTAATAATTTAACATGTTTTTGTTGGTGTAGGTTTTGCATGCATTTGCAACAGAAGGTGCACACTGTACCAAAGTTCGTGACATACTGGATTCATCTGAAGTAAGTCAAGACTTGTATGAATGATTTTTTATATGTATGTATGTATGGGGGCATGAATCATGATTTGATGGTGTTATAGGTATGGGCAGCATATAAAGACCAGAAGCATGACCTATTCCTTCCTTCAAATGCTCAAATAGCAACTGCTGGGATTGCTGGACTGATCGAAAGCTCTTCCCCAACAAGGCTTACATATTCTTTAACTGCTCCTCCACCACATCCTAACTCAGCCAAATCTCCTACTTCTGAGTCATGACCGAGTTCATTTCATTGATTCTACTACATAACCATGGCCCTTAACTGTCATAATGTAAGGAGCATAAAGATGTGTTGGGCCCAGTGAACAGAAGAAATAAGAGGTGGTATTGTTTCTTTGTATAGCCCACTGTACAGTTGGGAGACAGAATCAGAATCAGAATCTTTGTTGAAGAGAATGAGAATGAATGGTTTTATGTAAAGAACCTTTACATCAAGTGCAAATTTTTTGCAATAGATAGCTGAGAGAGGTGATTTTGGTTTTCATGTATACGCATTGGTTTTGTAAGTTGCTTTGTGTTGCTTATCTGGGTTTATTTATTTATTTATTTATTTTTGCTTTGGTTCCATTTATGGGTATGTATAATTTATACTTGTTAAAGACAGGGTATAAGTACATCACTAACCGGTCTTCCGGGCAACATGTGAACAGGTAAATCGAGGTGGGCTGTGGGAGTTTGGGCTTAAAAAGGCCCAGTTGAAATGGGTCCGCAATTAATTGGTCTGGTGGTGTGTTTTAGTGGGTCAATTTTTGAGTTCTCTGTTGGCTAAATTGGTCTGCACTTTTGCAGCTTTTAGGCTTATATTATGTTACAACATTTTGAACGAAAATTAGGGTTTTTATTCCCTTAGTCCTTCCTATTATGGTTTTCCTATTATAAATAGGGTTGCTGAATTATTTAGTTAAGATTAAGAGTTGATTTTTGACAAAATATATGAGATTTTGAGAAAAATTCTTTAAGAACAGAGATTGTTTTTGAGCCTTACATCTCTTTTCCAAAGTGTCAGTTTTGTCTTGTCGCAATCTGTTTTAATTTGGTCATTGAATATCAAATTGGGTTTTAATTTAAACCTTGAAGTCCCAAATTTGTCGTCATCTAGCTATTCAAACGTGCTATAGGAGGTTAAACAGATTATCGTCTTTAACGTCATGCCACATAGACAAAATTTGATCTTTCATCCATGTGGTGCAAACATGGATTTTAAAAAAAATCTTATTGATTTAATTTATTATTCCTCTTCATCCTTTTCAATCAAAAGAGCTTGAACCTAGATTTGGGATGGAAGCATTGAAAGTACTTTCACTTGACTGAAGAACAAATAAAAAACAAGAAATCTCCAACCCTGGATCAAAACAAAATAAATACCGAGGTCATTCAAAATCAGCTCACAAACTATGAAAATCGAAGGGTTCTAACATTCAGTTTGCTAAAAAATGGAAGTTTTCGGACATGGCTTGCTCAAAAGTCGGAAGTCAGATACGTTCATTGGAGCCACATGAACGATCTTCATCAACAACAAAAAGAGTTTATCGCAAGTCAGAAACCAACAAAAAGAAAATCAAATTCACAGGAATGGTTTTTATTTCACCAAAACCAATTAAAAATATCGTAAACCAAAACGACACTTTCATGCCTATTATCAATAATCTTGCGACTTTTGCAACTTTTAGGCTTAGTTTAAGTTACAACGTATTGAAGGAAAATTAGGGTTTTTATTTCCTTATTCCTAAAAGTTGATTTTTGACAAAATGTGCAAGACTTTGAGAAAAAATCTTGAAGGCCAGAGATTGTTTTTGAGTCGTTTTTCAGCCTTACGTTCCTTTTTCTATATTCTGCATCAACATATGAGTTTTGATAACTCTGGATGTATAGCACATACTACACATTGGAAAAAAGTATGCTTATTACACAAGAGTACTATAAACACATTTGATTCAATCCATCTATACAAATCTAACTTGCCAAACCGTTTTTCCGAAAGAGACAAAGACAAAGACGATCATATTCAACTCAATAGAATCTTATCTTTCTTCAGAATAGCTTCTAATTACGCCAAAAACGTAATCTTCAAGTTAGACTCCTTTGATTTTTTCATGCTTGTTGCTGATTCGAGTCTTCCGTAGATGAATTGTCGTTACTACCCCCGATCTCAAACTTGCATAAAGGACATGATGCGTTGATCTTCAGCCATTTATCTACGCATTGTATATGAAAGAAATGTGTGCAAGGAAGCTCTCTCAACAAATCATTATCCGCATATTTTGCCAGACATATGCAACATACCTAAACAATTTTAAACAATTTATCAGTTAAATTATACACATAATTCTTAAAAGATTTTCAAGTTAACAACTTACAGCATCTTCACCAGATATGGCACGTTCTTTTTCAGTCCCGGCTGCTAAAATCCCGCCTTCATCAACTCCTGAATCATCATCTTTCATCTCATTGTTGTTGTTATTATTATTATTATTTCCATTTTTCTTTAATTTAAACTTGTGTGTTGGTAAAGCACTGATGGAATCTTCACTTGCGCCTCTCATTTGATTCATATCTTCACGGACACCGAGGATTGAAATGATACAAGGCAGGCAACAACATATCATTCCACATAATATGAAAGGCATCGCGTACCCGATACAACTAAATGTAAGAAACACTATACAAAGCCTGTAATGAACAGATAGTTGTTTGTTAGTAAGTGTTGGTTCTAGATCTAAGGGTAAGATGGTCATTTTACGAACCTGTACAAATTGGGAGCATCGGCGGATGATGAATGTCCACCGAATATCCAAACATTGCCAACAACAAACCAAACAGCAAAGAAACAATCCAAAGCCATTTTGAAATGGTCAACAAGCATAGTAAGTCTGTTAAGAATAAAACATATAATTAAATGAATCATATTTATTGCAAATAAATGAGAGTACATTGCTATTACCTGGCATTTGAACCCACATCAAGACTATTCCAAGCGTTAGGAGAAGTGGCTGGACGAGTTTCCTCTTCTGAAGAACGAGCAAACGAGATTGTTATATAAGAATTCGGTTCTGGTGAATGGTTGTTACCCTCAGAAGGTTGCTGTCTAGCTTGACCTGACCCTGGTTCAGTAGCTTGATTTCTATGAAGATAACGCCAGTATAAAAATGGAAGACTTGCAACACACCCAGCTGCATACCCCACAATCCAAGCAAACAAAGGAGTCTGTGGGTTTTCATTTCTTGATATACATAAAACAACAATCGATGCAATGATTTGCCCCAAAGTGAACACTAATTCAATTGAAATCCATAACAATGTGTCAAATGGGCTCCATCTACGCCTTCCAAGCCCTTCACCTCTTCTCCCAACTCCATTTGATCCACTTGATGATGATCTAATCAGCTGAGAAGTGGAAGCCCTAGGGCTGTTTGATGATAATCCTAGTGAAGGAGAATTACTTGATGTATCTGATGATGAAGCATCATCATCACTTCCTCTTTCCAAATCGATTATGTGCTCATTTTCATGGCTTCTTCTACCCTCCACGAGTAAAGGGAAACTGTCTGTTGCATGGTCTATGTTCTGTTCTTCAGGGGTTAGAGCCATCCTAGTTTGGGGAAAGTTAGGGAGGAAACAATCGCATAATTGGGGATATCTAGAACAGATGCTTTAGTTCCTCTCAGGATTCCTGCAATTTGTAAGCTGGATAGAATGTTATACCTTCTCCTTCGCTGAGAAATTTCATAAAAGGGTAAAACACAGACACACGCAACTTGAATTCAGCTGAACGAACATCACGGCTTCGATTTTTAGCCCTAAATTTATTCATATTTATCAAAGCAGCTAGAAGATTCAAGCTAAAACTCAACTGAATCATCATCGCAATCTTCAATATCGCATCAATTTGCTTAAAATTGTCGAAATCGACGATGAATTAACAATCGAAGAATAACCTGAAATCGTATGACTCAACGGAAAAACCTTAAAACGAAATTTAACCAAAATCATTAACACACGACAACAAGAATCCAACGATCAGTTCATATACCAATTCCGTATCAGAATGAAATCCAATTGATGCGATGATGAAATTCAAAACCAAGAAATTGAAGAGCAAATTACACACAAACGGTACGAAATTGAACAAAAAGAATCTTTCAAAGCCAAACGTACCAGTGATTTGACGTCAATTCAAGGATTCTTGTAGAAAAATTAACCTTAGTTGCGGTTAAATTCCCCTTTTATTTTCTTTCCCAAGAAAGAATCACAGCTTTTATCCCTTGTTTGTTGAGAAAACCGGTCAAAAGGGGGGATTTTGAGCAAAAGTCAAACGTTCATACCCAGGCACAACCCTTCGATCAAAATATCCGTCCCCGCATAACAAAATTACGACTTATTCACTCAAATATTAGATGTATTTTGATTTTATATATATGGAAAATGACACAAAACCCTTTAAGTTTGTATAAAAAATACGGTTTTATCTTTTTGGACTTTTTGTGTTCATTAAAGCCGGAAGTTTTAATAAATTTGTTCATTAATGTCATATACCCCGGTTTTACACCCTCTAGCCGGTTACCCATGCCAAAAAAAGATACGCAAAACATACAAAAACATCATCCCCATTTACACATTAAGGAAGATGTCGTTACACTTGTTCAGGGAGGTCACGAACTCTTGATGTGGTTGATGGTCCATGTAGATTCCATGAACTTCATAATCCATCTCATCTAAACCAGAAAAGGGCTCGAGTATACCAGCAAATAGGTCTTCGTCTACTGGATCTATTACAATAACCTGCAAAACCACACACATTTAACTTATCAGTATCAAATACGAGAACATACCGTCAGTAATGGAGTCTCCAAAAACCCACCGTGTGTACTCGACTCTCCAAAACCCCTAACTGCACATGCTTGAACTTACCGTGACAGACAATCGAACCCTAATCTTCTTCAAATACCCTTAGTCGTGATGATAACTTTTCTTTACCCGACTGTTGAAGACATACGCACCTTCTCCAAGAAAGACTTCCTGCCTCCGGTTGCCTAATCGCCTGGTAAAGGCCACGTTGGCATGGGTAACCGGCTAGAGGGTGTAAAACCGGGTATATGGCATTAATGAACAATTTTATTAAAATATCCGACATTAATGAACACAAAAAGTCCAAAACGGTAAAACCGTACTTTTTATGCAAACTTAAGGGCTTTTGTGTCATTTTCCCTTATATATATATATATATATATATATATATATATATATATATATATATATATATATATATATATATATATATATATATATATATATATATATATATATATATATATATATATATATATATATATATGGTTGGGTTCGATAAGGGACTAAAATTATCCATGATACCAATGGACTAATCTCGATGTCGGAATCAAAATCATCAACGCCCAAAAATATGTTGTAAATTTTTTATGTCGACGCACATATAGAGGATTATAATAAAAAACCCACTTCATTTTTTTGTTTTTTTTTATTTTTTGACATTATTCTTTTTCAAAAATAAAAACCGAATATACCAAAATTCATAATTTTTTGTCCTCTACAAATAGACATCCATATTAATGTATAAAAAATAAAATTTTTTTATAAGTATAACTCGTCTGGATTCATAATGTGAATCTGAACTGTAAAAATTTGAATATGAGTAATTATTTTACTTTTAAAACTTTTACTACTTCAATATTATAACAATTTATAAGTAATGTACTTGGTTCACAAGTGGATTTACTTATATTTAACGAAAATTTACTTATATCCATATATCAATATCATATACTATAGAGAATTTAATTATAAGTTTTTTACTACTTCAATATTTTAGTCATTTATAATGAATAACTCTGGTTCACAATTGAATTTTCTTACATCCACACGACAATTTACTCAGATGCACATAACAATATTATATGGTATTTTAAATATAATTTGTAATATGAATATGATTAATTTACTTAGGAAATTTTTAACACTTCAACATTTTAATCATTTACAATGAATTTACTATGATTCTTAAGTTACTTTCATTCACATTCACACAAAAAATTATTAAGAATCACTTGACAATATCATATGTGTAAGAACCCGTAAAAGTTGTAAAAGGATAAAATGGTCTTTTGACACATTATAAGACCATTATGTAAAATAATATGATGTTTGGGAGATAATAATATAAGAAACAAAAGTTTGTGTAAATTTAGAGTTTTACCGCGTGAATAGTGAAACTTGACCAAAAAGGACAAAATGGTCATTTGACATGGAAATGACCAAAATGTCAAGAAAATGTTAAGTTAGTAGTTAATATAACTTGGTTTGTAAAGATGTGAGCTTTTGGACCCCTTTTGAACAAAAGGAAGAAGTTAGGGACTAAAAGTGTAAATACTGAATAAAAATTAAACATAAAAGAGAGAGTTATCACTCTCTTTTCCAGAAATCAGTAGAAGCCTATAGAATCATCCAGAGAGAACGAGAGAGAGCAAGAGAAGAGTACAGGACGATCAAGAATTCTGGGGATTTTGCAAGGAAGATTGAAGTTTCTAAGCATTTGAGGTAAAAACTCTATGTTCTAAGCTCCAAAATTCTTGAACGGGAATTGTGTGCTTGATTTCTGATTTTCTAGAAGTCATGATTCCAGTGAAATCATCTAAACCATCTTGCTCAAAATCATCAATTTAACATGTTTAGTTGTTGAATATGTTGAAAAACAAGAAAATGATGATTTTGGTTCAAGAACATTAAGTCACGGGTTTGGATGAACAAGTGGTTTTGGTGAGTCTAATAGGTTAGAAATGAGGAAAGGAACTTGTAGTAGTTGTTAATTTGATAAAAATGAAGCTTTGATGCAAAAATGATGAAGTGGGTTTTTAGCTCAAGAACCCTAGAAATGGGTTTAAGTGATGAAACTGATTCTATATAGTTCTTATGGTCTTGTTAAGTCAAACATGACATAGATGATGCAAGAAATCAGTTTCAAGCTTTGAAAATCCAATAAAATGATTTTTGGTGAAAAATGGGAATTTCGGAAGAATTTTCAAGTTTATAAAGGAGATTTGATGATTTTGTAATCTAAAATCAAGTATAAGTTGGTATTTAGGGCCTGGAAATGACCCTAAACTGATTAAGTTAAGTATTAAGAGCTTAATGGGGCAAATAGTGAAACTGCAGTTTAAAAAATCGCCAATAATACCAATATACTATAGATCGCGACGCGACCAAGCCTAGGGTCGCGACGCGACCTCGCGGCAAGAAATTAAGAACTTTCTGTCCAATTTTTGAGTTTTGAACTCGTAGCTAGGCATGTCCGTTTGACCTGAAATTCATACCATATGCTTAAAATGGTATGAAACTACGTAGAAAATTTTTAAATTCGGAATACGACCTCTCGGGGGTACTGTAGCAAAATACGCGTATTTCGGAGAAAATTATAAAATGAGTATTAAATGTTATACATTTGTTATGACCTGTAGTTGTGTCATATGAGACTCTTAAGTTATAGAGTCAGATGTAGTATGTATTAATTGAGTAAATATATATGATACTTGTATAGGTGGTACTTCAAATACCATTGAGCACGGGAAAGGAAAAGGGGTACGAGAAGCTTAGTAATCCGTAGCAAAAACCAAGGTGAGTTTTATGAGGATTTCTCTAGTACATAGCAAAATCGTATTTTCAGAAAATGAGGTTTCCAAATGTTTGTAAATACTAAAGTTTGGAAATAGTTTTGAAAGTAGCTCTATGAGCTAAGTGTTTAAAAGAGATTTTAAAGAAGTTCAGTTTTTAAAGATGTATAGTTTGTAAAGCTTTGAAAGAAGCTCCATATGAGAGCTAAAGATATTGAAGTTAGTTTGAAAGTATTTTTTTTATTAAGAGTTAAGAAGTTCATGAGTTTGAGTATATTATAAATTGTGTCCCTCTTTGACCAATTTGAGATGTAATGAAGAAAGTAAAGAGATAAGACCTAAAGCAAAGAAAGTAATAAGAGTCAGATGTCCGGAATAGGATCACCCACATAATCGGGAGATCTAAAGACACTACTGGGGTGGTACCTCCCGTCGCGAAGTAGTTGTCTAGCTTAGCATAACCTGATGGTTGGATCCGTTCTGAGCCATGAAAGGGAGACATCATAACCTTGTGTTTGGATCTGTTCCAAGTCACGAAGGGGAGACAGAGATAGCATAACCTTGCGGGTGGATCTGTTCTGTCCCGCGAAGGAGAGTTAGTAAAATGAATTAAACTAAATTAATTCATGAGTTTCAGTTGGTCACAAGTAAATGAGAAAGAAAGCAGTTAAAGAAAGAAAGCAATTTTAAAGAAAGAAATTAGTTTTAAGAAATAAAACAGTTTTGAGAAAAGAAGCAGCTTTTGCGAAAGAAAGTATTTTGAAGTTTAAAAATAGAGAAGAAAAGAGATTTATTATAAAAATAAGTTTTAAGCAGTTTATTTGTTTATATTTCAAGTTTGAGCAGAAAAGTTTTGGGTCTAAAACCCGTATTACTCACGAGACTTTATGTCTCACGTATTATTTTTTTAAATGCTATGTACTTAGGTGAAAGGAGCAGGAGTTGAAGTTGGGACCAGTGTAAGATACAGATAAGTTTGAATTATGGTTTCTGTATTGAGTCTGTAATACCCCTTGAGAATAAAATTTGTAAAAAAAAAAAAAATTTAAGTGACTTTTTCATAGTCACGCGTTGTAAGATATTTTGTAATATAAACTGTACTAAACTACGGTTTGAGAAAGGGGTGTTACAATATGTCATTGTGAATGCCAACAGAGAGTAACATAATAACAGTTCAGATTCATACGTGAATCTGAACTGTAAAAATTTGAATATGAGTAATTATTTTACTTTTAAAACTTTTACTATTTCAATATTATAACCATTTATAATTAATATACCCGATTCACAAATGGATTTACTCATATTTACACGAAAACTTATTCATATTCACATATCAAAATCATATAGTATTCAGAAGTTACTTAACAATTTTTTACTACTTTAACAGTTTAACCATTTATAATGATTTTACTCTATTCACAATATAAATTATTTACATTCACACAACAATTTACTCAGATTCATATATCAATATCATATGATATTTTAAATATACTTCGAAATATTAATATGATTATTTTAGTTATAATTTTTTTTAACAATTCAACATTTTAATCATTTATAATAAATATACTATGATTCATAAGTTAATTCCATTCACATTCACACAAAAATTTATTCAAATTCACATGACAATATTATATGCCATTGTGTATGTCAACATTGAACAGAATAATAGTTCGGATTCACATATGAATCTTAACTAGCGGAAATTTCGATAAAAATAATCATTTTTGTACATCAATATGGATCTCTATTTGTAGAGGATTAAAAGTTATAAATTTCTATATATTCAGATTTTTTTTCGATAAAAAATAAGCCCTAAAATTTAAAAAAAAAACGAAAAAAACGAAGTGACTTTTTTTCTAATCTGGTAGATGCACGTACACTTTAAAGTGTATATATATGTGTGTGTGTGTGTGTGTATTTAGGTTCATATGAAACCATTAGATTTCGTGAGACCGGGAGACGCAATCATATCCTCTCATTTTGGGTGTAAAAAAAATTAAAAAATGCAAAATAAAAGAAAAAATTGAAAAAAATATATTTATGTATTATTTTCGTCATTTTTTATTCAATTTTTTTTAAAAATAAAAAATAAAAAAATTAGCGTTTTTTCATATTCTAGTAGAATATTACACTATTTTGTGAAATATTTTATTAGAATATGCAACATCCATCAACATTCAATTGAAATATTTTTTTGATTTTTCCAGGTTTTTTTTGAATTTTTTTTATTTTTATTTATTTTTTAAAATTTTTTTAGATAGAATATGTAGCGAAAATAAGTAGATTTTTTTTAAATTCTCATTATTTTAGCCTATTTTATTTTTTTTTTATTTTTGATCTCGAAAATGAGTGGCTAGGAATACGTATCACCGTCTCACAAAATTTGCATGGTTTCATTTGAACATATATATATATATATATATATATATATATATATATATATATATATATATATATATATATATATATATATATATATATATATATATATATATATATATATATATATATATATATATATATATATATATATATATATATATACACTGGCAGGACAATTTTCCACCACCCACTTCGCCAAGGGTACAAACGTCAAACCCAATATTTGAACATGACGCGTTCGCATGAGACGTACGTTTGTGGAATGTAATAGCGTCTCAATAATCTAATCAAATGCGAAGAACGTTCATGGAATGTCATTTAAGTGAGTTTTTCTGTTTATTTTTGCTTTTTTATTAATTTTTATTTTTATTAATTTTCATTTTTTTAAATGCATATATATACTCGGTTTTCACTTTATTTTATTTTATTTTTCTTCATTTTTTTTCGCTTTTTTATTTTTTTAATCTTTTTGGTTTTTAATTTTTTTTAAATTTTCGTTTTTTATTATTTTTAGTTTTTTTACTACATATTTGAAGTTACTAGTGGTATTTTGTTTTTTTTTTTTTTCATTTTTTATGTTTTTAAACTCAATATAGGTTTGAGTTTTCAATGTTTAACAATTATAAAAGTTTTGAATCATAAAAAAAATTAATCATCATAATATTTTCAAGTCATACTATCTTTGGATCATATAATTTTTCGATCATAAATTTTTGGATCAAAACATTTTGAATCTTAGTATTTTGGATCATATCATTTTTTAATCACATGATTTTAGATCAATAATATGTTAATTAAATAAAGTTTTTGTTCATAACAACTTTTGGATCATTATATATCTTGAATCATTTAATTTTAAACCATAAAATATATAATAAAGAATCATAAAATATTGAATAATAAGTTTTTTCAATCATAAATATTTTGAATCGTCACATTTGGATCATATATGTTCAATTTGAAAAAAAAAAACTTTAAATCTTTCAAATAAAGTTTGGTATCTAAACAACATTATTTAAAAAAATCAAAATGTTCATAATATATGATATATAATAAACCTTTAAAAATATTTTTAATTTGAAGAAAGAAAATTTCACTACATATCTTTATAAAAAGTTAAAATCATTTAAAAAAAATGTTCGTATTCTTAACAATAATATTTGTAACAATTTTTCTTTTACAAACTCATTAGAATAGTATTACGAAGAACTATATCAATTGTTTTTTTGAATTTGGATAAAAAATTTCCGTTATGTTTTATAAATAATTTTTTTTTTCTTAAACTTACAATATGAACACGTCAAAAACTTACTTTAAAAAAATTACTTTTACAAAGTCACTACTATAGTTAATATTTTTTTTCTTAAACTTACAAATTACTTAAACTTACTTTTAAAAAACTTAAAATTTTCATGATATTTTGAGAAATATTTTTTTCTGGGTTTTTTTATAAAAATAAAAAGTTAATATCTTTTTCAAAATTTCATGATTGTGTTCATTTTGTAGAGATTTAAATTTTAAGAATTTTGGTTTTTTCAATTTTTTTTGTAAAGAAAAAAAAGTTATAGCTGAAAAACAAAACAAGTGAAAAAAATAAAAGCCCAGCACGTGGCAGACAAAGAGAAAATGAGAGTGTTTGTAAGTATTGAACTTGTAAGGTAAAATTAGCCATTTTTTGTAGTATCACATTGTGTCATCCTTGTTGAAAACTTTATCTATCCTCTTTGATGAAAGATTGAGGTGATTGTTGTAATTACCAGCCGTTAATGACATTGTACTTTGATGAAAGACTAAGTCATTGTTGCAATTATGTTGCAGTACCATCCATTAATGACATTGCACTTTGATTAAAATTAAGTCATTGTTGTAATTTTGTTATAGAACCATCCATTAATGACATTGTACTTTGATGGAAAATTGAGTCATTTATGTAATTCTGTTACAGTAACATCCGTTAATAACAATAACATTGTACTTTGATGAAAAATTGAGTCATTGTTGTAATTCTGCCATAGTACCATCATAATGACATTGTAATTTGATGAAAGACTGAGTCATTGTGAGTTATGTAATTCTGCATAGTCTTCATCAGTCCTTAACAATCGTAAACCATTACTTCAACAGGTTTTGGGTTAACCAAAGTATAGGTTGTCAGCATCTATCCCAGTTAATCTTTGAATATAACATTCAAAGTCCTTAAATTCCATTGCTTCAATGTCAATATTATCCGGAGAAATAAGAACACCATCTCGGTAGCTTAACGGTTTTGGCACAAACACACCTGCATAGTGCACATCTACTCTTGGGAAACCCCTATTTGAAGACATTCTGAAATAAATGACCAAACCTAATCAATAGGTAGCTACAAATAAATTAATTCAATTAACAAACAACGCAACATTTCAATGTGTAATTGAAGCATTCTGAAATTGAACAATGCACCATTCTGATATCAATAAATGATAATCAAATCCTTGTTTGACAGAGCCTTGTCTCACAAAATTGCATTGAACCATTCTGGAATCAAGTAACAAACAATGCACCCAGTTTAACAGAATCATGTCTCACAGAATCGCATTGAACAATTCTGAAATCTCACAAATGATAATCGCTGCTACGGTTCAATTTTTGAATGTAAAGTTAAAACTTACCTTTCTAGGAATCGCGTCTCACTGAATCTTGATAGAATCGATTGAAATCAAATAATGCTTACTCGAGGGGTGGCTACACGGGGTGGAATCGATGGTTATAACATGATTCAAATCCGCAATTGATAGAATCGAAGGCTGAATTGTTTGACAGAATCGACTGAAAATGCTTACGTACTCGAGGGGTGGATGCACGAGGTAGAATCGATGGGTACGACGTGATTCAAATCCGCATTTGATATAATCGAAGGCTTACTCGATGGGTGGTTACACAGGGTATAATCGATGAACGAAGGGTTTTGAACTTTGAAGTTTGAACGAAGGGTTAATCGATGAGGATTTTTTGTTTATCAAGTGTAATTAGCAGCTGTAATTTGCATTTGACGTGGAGTCCACGTAGGCAACAAACCGAGGATACCCGGTAAATGAATACAACTAGAGGTATAATCGACCAAAACCAAAAAGTTTGATGATCAATTAAATGAAATTAAAAGTTTACTAATGTTATTAATTACCGTTTTATAATTTTTTTTGTTTTTTATAATATTTATTTCATAAAAAACCTATATTTTCAATTTTTTTCTGTTTAAATCTAAAATTTTATATTTTTTAAAAAAGACCTAAATTTTGGAAATTTTCTTTAATTTAGCTAATTTACCTGGTTTTACAGGTTTTACAGGTTATACATATTATTTTTCCAGAAAAGACCCCAATTTTTTGTTATTTTTTCCAAAAAAAAAAAAAAACCCTCAATTTTCTTTTTCAGAAAACTTTTTAATTTAGACAATTTTACTGGTTTATCCGCAAGTTAAACGATTTTTTAGAGATTTTTTCACAAAGAAAATTATTTTTATTCGTTTTTGTAATTGGCATATTTTTAATATAAGATGTCCAAATTCTACCAACTTTATATATCTAGAAAGATCGTAAGTAATACTACAACTTTGTTTTACTGACTTTTGTTTGAATATGTTTAGATCTTTCGCTACAGTGTCTTAAACATGAGTATAAATATAACTAAATTTGAAAAGTTAATTACATTAAATATAATTAAATTAAAATAAAACGCTTCATTAATTAAGGAAATAAAATTACAAACGTAAACTAAAACGACAAATTACAAATTAAAAAAAACCGACAAACCACAAACGTAAAAGAATGAAACTACGACCAGTATTCTTTTATGATATCGACTTTGTATTTTAAACCGAGTGCTTCCCTCTCGAAACCCTCATCCGGATTCGACGACAAAAAACTTTGTCTTTTAGTCGCTGTTTTTCTTCGCAGATTTGTTGTTTTTTTCACGGGCTCGTTTTCGATCATGGCGGACACGTTGTTTGTCTTCGTAAGCTTTTATTTTTTCAAATTACATCTGCTCGTGGAGGTTTAAATTGTACCATTCAAACTCCAACCACATAAGTGGCACGTCGTCGCCTTTTTGCAACCCCATCCCACAAGACCAAGTCATTTTTCTATTTTGTTTTGTCGCATCTCTCCCCGTCGTACGGATGAAATCGCCAACCCAAGTTCATATTATTTACGACATTTTCAGTGATATAAAGTTTGTAGAATTTGGACATCGTATATAAAAATTACGCCAATTACAAAAAACGAAGAAAAATCATTTTCTTTGTGAAAAAGTCACTGAAAAATCGTTTAATTTGATGATAAACTCCTGGCCTGGTAAATCGGCTAAATTAAAAAGTTTTCTGAAAAAGAAAATTGAAGGTTTTTTTCGGAAAAAAGAAAACAAATTATGTTTTTTTTTCTGAAAAAAGTATATATAACCTGTAAAACCGATTAAGGAACTAAATTAAAAAGTTTCTCCAAAATTTAAGCTTTTTTCTGAAAAAAAAATAAAAATTTAGGTTTAAACAGTAAAAAATTGAAAATATATGGTTTTTTAGAGTTTTTATCATCATTTATAAAATGCACACCGTCATAAACTCAAAAGCCTTGTCTTTTCCTTGGCCAATTCATCATCTTCTTGCTAAGGCTTTCCTCTTTCCTTCACATGAAGTTTTTTTTAGGTAATTTGATCCCTTGAACAGTTGAACCCAGTGTTCTAAAAGGCGCGTCATGGAGTGCGTCAAGGCGTGCCATGACGTGAGGCACGACTCTGCCATCCCGAAAACCCTCATGGCGACGTTCTAGGCGTGACGCGGGATAAGGCGTGCCAAGGCGCGAGTTTTTACTATTTGCGGCCAGTTTTTTCTTATTTTTCTTACGTTTCTTGATTGGACATACAACATTTGAGTTTTAGTTAACTTTTGGTTATTAGTTATTGATAAAACACCTCTAAAAACATGATATGTGTAATATGAATCTATATTTACATATAATATAATTATACATTCATATAAAATTACCGCCTTACATCACGCCTTGAAAAATGTCATGGCTCGCCAAGGCTCGTAAAACTTGAGGCTTGACATTGCCGTCACGTCACGCCTCGCGCCATTTAGAACCTTGGTTGAACCTATATTTAAGCTTTGTTTCTTATTTTTGTCTTTCTTTCATTTCTTACTATCACTCATTCTCTTCACCGTCGTCTTTTTCTTCTTTTTCGACGATTGCCTACCATCACTTCTACGTTGCTGCTAAAAACCCTAACAACCAATGAACATCCCCACCACCCCTACGGTCACTACTCTTCCCTCACAACTATCAAATCCTAAACAACACCTCTTTCTTCCTCTTACCATCAATAATTTCTCTCTTTATCTCATTCCCCTGTATCTTCTTTCTCCATCAAACATAATGGCACAACAACACTTTTTTTGTCCATTTCCTTGAATTAAATGAAGACTCGATGTAATAAGAATGATTGCAAGTATATTACCGAAGCGTAATAAGTATGATTGCAAGTATATTATTGAAGCGATGATCTAAATTTGCAAAAAAATTAGATACCTTTTGGGGACTTTTAAACTATAACGCTTGGATCGGGTAAAAAGTTTCAAAGTACAATTTTTAATGAGCTAAAATTGGAAGCACGTTGTCCTAACAAGAAGGAATGAAAGTAGAATGCTATAATGTACAAATAAATGGAAGTATGTTGCTATTTCCTACATTCCCGTTTTCATATTTAACCCATTTGAAAGTATGTTGCTATTTATTGTAGGTAAATGGGATGCAATTGCCACCTTCATTGCTCAACAAAGCTTAACATGGTCATATGAGAATACATTGTGCTTTCGAACTGTAAATTTTTTTGATTTCAGCCCACCTTTCATGTTTGTGTTTACACCATAAAATTCCACAGACCAGCTATATTATTGACAACAGCTTCTTTGACTTTTATTTCCATGCCCTCCTTTTTGACTTTTTGTTACGATTGATTTCTAACATGCTCCAGAGTCTTGACTCTTTCCATGTTTCAGCCGCCATCGAGTTGTTCCTTTCATCACATTACTATTTCCACCACCTTTCTCGAGTTGAAGCAAGTGCTGACAATCAACGTCAAAATTACCTATTTCACCGTTGTGGTTCACTAATATAGAAGTGATGGACTGCAGTACACTATCTTTGGTACATTCTCGATAGTATTCTAGAGTCATGTTATCAATCTCGTACTTCTCCATAACAGTCTTTGGAACGCTCTAAAACAAGAATTAAATGTCATAATCCATGGTCATTCATGGTTAAGTTACAAGATAAAGCCGATTACCTCAAGGATCCATTCAATGTATCTCACATGGTTCACATGTTGGTTAAGATCCAAATCCCTCCATCTTGGCTAATATTTGGGTGTAAAAAGAATCTAGGAAGTGATCAAGCAGCAAATAACCTATATACAATATTTCAAAGTGGAAAAACTCGACTCACCTTTAAACCTTTGCAAATGTGTTCATCAATGTTATCCTCTCTTTCTGACCATGTACCGGTGTTTTGTACGACTATAGGCGGTGTATCCATAAAGTACTGCTCTAGTATAGTTCGAACTTCATTTGGAAATCTGGATAACTTTCTTGTCTTTTTATTCATCATAACCCAAATACTGCAACATGGTAGAATAATTATACCATCATCAATACAAACAAGTCCGACCACAATCAACTTCTAAGTCATGATCATGTTACAAAAGATTTATACCTTGAAGCGCGTACTAATATCTCGCCGGTTTTGCAATCACAAAACGTTATATTACAACACACACCATTTTTTCCGTACGGAACTTTGCAAATATCAATTTGGAGAATATCGCCCCTGTAAAAGATTTGAGCATGCCAGAGTACATTAAGGTCCAACTAATTAGCTTAACATGACACATTCTTAATGATTTAAGGGAAATGAGTATTTTACAAAGCTATTGACGTTTCTAGATTTGTAAATTGGTTGATTTATTTTTTCATTACTAAAGTTAGGCTATAAAGGTGGGGATGATACATGCCCGCGAATTGGAAAACGGGAAATCTCCAAAAGTCAAAGACTTAATTTATTAATTGCATAATCAAAATATCAATCGAACAATATATTTATAAGGTCCGCTAGCAACCCTAGATAAACTAAAATCATCCTTCATAACCAGTGGCGGAGCTAGCATGTAAGTCAAGAAGGGTCCTTTATAAAAAAATTAAACAAAAATAATACCATTAAAATTTTTCTGAAATTGAAGTTTTTTTTTTTGGGATTTTTAAGCAAAAAAGAGTATAAGATAGAGGAGTTTAAGCAAAAATGGGTGCCAATAAAGGATTTTGTTTCAACAAAATAGAAAATTTTGAAGGTTTTTTTTAGTAAAATATACGATGGAACATGTTTTTAAGTGGGGGCCATACAGCCCACTCCTATACTAGCTCCGCCAATGTTCATAACCCGATCCCAATCTACAAGTACTAAAGCCTATGGTACAAGTATTGAAGCCATTTGGTTGAGAGTTGAGAATGATAGTGAAGCCAATGACCCCCATCTTGTGGAATCCCCATGGGGGCGGAACCATGGTACCGCCACCCCATCTATCGCCATCTTTCGTCGACTCCGTCCACCCTAAATTATCTTCAAATACAAGATGATTATATATACTGAACTAAGAACTCCATATAGAAGAAATGAAGTTGGTACCAAGTTGGATAACGGTCCACTATCATTTGCATCTTTAACATCACCCAGATTAGGTTCTTCTTGGACATCTCTGCTGACCCAAAACCTTCAAACATGAGTCCAACTGTCTTCATACTATTAACAGTTGCTTCCTGAGAATCCAGCTGGAGATTGTGAATATATAATAGCATTTACATGCCAACAACTGGACAAATGAAAAGACATCGCTACATGAATCCTTAAATTACAAATTTACCATATATACCTGAACAAGATGCATTAGTGTTTCTACCAAAGCTTTTCCATCTGCCCCAACTTCATATGATCTAATATAAACATTTTGCCGGAAAATTAAGCCATCCTGAACCATTCTCCCTAAACCAAGATCCGGAACCAAGTTTGGACCCATTTTCTTCCTCTCGAGCATCATCTGTGGTTACAAGAGAATACTTGTAACTATTGGAGAGAGCATGCTCTACTAAATAGCGCCAACTTTGGTAGCATGCATTTACCTTTGTAGGAGAATTCACCCGCAAACCCCAAGACGAAGCATATTTTGTCCTAACCATCCCATGCATATGTATGGTTGGTGTGCCTCCGAGCTTACTTGATGCCATGCTAAGATATGGGGAATAGTTCATAAAGGCTGATGGAGTGGCAACCATAGCAACCATTACTAATAAAATTCTTATGATGGAATTGCAATATACAATTGCTTTTGTTGTATAATTATTTATACCAACATTATTTAGTTAATTTAATTTTTATTCAAATAAAATTCCGTGAATCTAAAGCTGGCCTATTATTGACATTGTGCCGCTAAACATGGCTATTATTGTCATTATGAAGCTAAACATGACCTATAATTGTTATAGAGAGATTTATGATATTGACTTGTAATTTGAAACACAATCGTTTAAAACTTTTCATAAATACATATTTTTAAATCCATAGTTTATCATATAAATCATCCTTTATGAAACTTTAAATTTCAACATCTTCATGAGAAGTCACTTACATTAAAATATCGTTTTAAAATACATGAGTTTTGTTAATAAATTGTTTTAGTTTTTAGGTTGCGGAAAAATAATTTGGTCCCACTTTAAATAAAACATCATGGTTAATTTGTAAAAGATCGAGGTTGTTACAATCTGAATACCATTACACAAATTAAATGAAACACACAACTCGTGGCATTCTAAAAACCAGTGTTCTAAAAGGCGCGCAATTGCTTCGCCAAGGCACGCAAAGGCTCTGAGGCGTGTGTTCGACGCCACGCCATGAAAATCGCCGCCTTAAGTCATATATATGTATATATGTAATTATACATATATATTTATATGCAAAATTAAAAATTATAGACAAAATTTCCGCCTTAAGTCACGCCTTAAAACGCCGCAGCCTCGCCATGGCTCGCAAAGGCTTGAGGCTTGATCCTTCCGCCACGTCACGCCTCACGTCTTTTAGAACCTTGCTAAAAACTCCCAAATCCTCTAAAATCATCACATCTCTTCAACCTGAGTACACATCAAAATAGGTTTGGTAATGGAATGTCTAGTGAGCTTACTCAAGGCTGTCCCTGAGCAGTGTAACCACCACACTCGTGACAAAACTTTAAAAATATAGTTTTCACACTCGGGACTAACTATTTAAATATTTATTTACCTTTATTCTATTTTAGAAAAGAAAAAATCATAATTAAAGTTCAAAAAAACAATAATAAATAATAATAAATAATAAAAAATACAATAAGAATATGAATAATTAATTAATCATATGTTTAAAGTTTTAAAATAAAACTAGAGGGGATAATTGGCATTAAGGATAACTCAAAAATTTAAAACATTTTTGCATGGGGTAAGAAGTGTCAATAGGGAAAACTCGGAGGACTAAATGGGCAAAAAATAGAAACTTTGCATGTACCTCATGGGCTGAGGCATGTTACGATTGAGATTTTAGCTCCCCACCTTATGGCCCTCGTTCTTTTCTTTGTAGCCCAAGCCCCACGTCAAGACTTTCCTCTCGTTATATGCATACAAGCCACATTAAACCTTAAGCGTTCATGCAATGATGCACGAGGTCGAGATTGGGCTCTTGTTGACTGGGGTTCTTTTGTTGTTGTTGCCCTCACGACCTTTCTCCTTTCTGTAGGGCTTTCTACAATCTATGAACTATAAAATTCCTAAGCTCACATGCAACCCTAAAAGAGATCTATGTTTTCTTCTATGAACATATAATAATAAAACCTAAGGCCAACACTTATTTCTAAGGATCAAAATAAGAATTACCAACCTTTTGATCTTGTTCTTGAAGCTAGCAGCAAACAGATCCTGCCTCAAATGAAGTCACACCCAAGCAATGGAGAAGAGAGTCCAGCAGAGTTTCTTTGGTTGAAGTTGGCATAGAAAATGGAGTGCCAGGAGTCTCCTTTTATAGCCTCCAGGGTTACAGGTGAAACCCTAAGGAGCCTCCTTAGTGGGCAAGCCTGTTGACCACTTGGACCAGACTTCCTAAACCCTAATTAGGGTTTTCGCCACCCTTGGAAGGAGCCTCCAAGGTGGCTCCAAATCTAGCCCCTGGCTTCTGGTTTGTCAGTTATTCAACTATTGAATAAATACAAACCAGTCCCTACACCTTTAATTAATTTATTTAATCACTGAATTAAATCCAATTAATTCTAGATTAAATCTTAATTAATTATTATAGTTTCTAATTAATATATTAACACTTAAATATATTAATAAACTATTTATTTATTTCTATTGATTTATTAAACAATTAATAAATCAATCTTTCTCTCTAATGAACTCTACATCAATCCTCCAGCTATGAGGGCAACCCAAATGGACTTTACTTCAATTTATAAGATAAATACAATTATAAGTCATGGCTTAGACATCAAATCCAACAGTCTCCCACTTGGATAAGTCTATGACTTTAATTGTCTATTTACCCTCTGATTAATCTCAGTTTTCTAGAAACTGTTTCTGAACTCTGACCCAGTCAGTTCTGTCCAAAGATAAGTGATCAGATGATCCTCCGTCCAATAAGATATTTTCAGACTCAAGACATGGATTAAGATCAATCTCGGTCCGATACTCTGTTTCTCGATTTCCGATTTGCTTATGACTTTAAGACTGCTAATTGAACATATCAATTCAGTCCTGGTTGGCCAACACTTTCAGTCAACTTCAAAATCATCGAGAGGCCCACAGATATCTGTTTCCCATCGGGTCATGGGACGGATAAGTTTTGACTTATATGACTATATCTTTTACCAGTCAGAATACTCACAACGATGCGTTTTATAACACCGAGTTACCGATGCATTTTCACATTATCAATGAGCAACTGTCTTGCAAACTACAGATCATATCTCTCTACTTAAAGATCAAAAGATATTATCGTCTTAACATTGCTCATGATGTAATCCATGAAGCAATCTGTTAAGCGCGGGTTTATCCAATACTCAAATCTCTATTTTCTAAGTACTCATGAACGTTGTAGCAGTCTTACTGCAATGTCTAACTCCTTAGACAGTCTACAACCGATTCATGACAGTCTTCGTTCATACTTACTCCCTAACAGTATGATCGACTGTGGAACTTTAAATAATCTAATTACTTAGGAAGTTTAAACATGCAAATATTGAAACACAATAATAAACAATTGACAAAGGTAGTAACAATACTTATTTATAAATCTCCATTATAAAATCACCAAGTCAATTACATTTATACTGTTACAAGTTTCAAATATATCTAATTACTAAAACTAATATCATCTTTCAGTCCAATGCTCTGAGCATGCTGATTGTGCTTGATCCTGCTCAGTGCCTTAGTCAAAGGATCTGCAGGATTATCTTCTGATGTTACTCTCTTAACCAGTAAGTGACCTTCTTCTACTCGATGTCGAATGTAATGGTACTTTTTGTCACACCCCGATCCTTGACGGAATCGATCAAGGCGTGATATATTGTTCAAAGTCTCATGACAACTATGTTATAATATGATTAGATTCAATTAAGTACTAAGTATGCAAACAAGATCCACAACATACAAATACAAATCAAAATACAATAACATTTATTATATCAAATTTAAATAGTTTTGTGGGTTTCTAAGGTACACCCTACTTTTCATCAACTTCATTCTTCAAATCTGCATCATGGGTAAAAACAGGTCAACTACGAGAGTTGGTGAGTAATCTAGTTTTATTAAAGAAAATTGTGAGTTTGAATAATTTGAAATTTGTTTTCTTTTGAAGTTGGCAAGCAAGTGTTATTGAGATAACAATTTATAAATCAAAAATTGATTAACAAATGATAACAACAACAATAAGTCCTCACCCTATATATACATATATATGTATATATATAGGATGGAACATCTAATCATCATACACACTCAACCACGTGCGATCAATCACCATAGCGTCCCAAGGCGGGGTGGTCAACCCAATAGCGCTATTATTGTCCATAACGTACCTCAAGAATACGGGTATAGTCATGCAGATTAGACTAAAAATGATAATGCACTACAAGTACATGTAGCGTAAACAAACAATAATTATACAAATAATGATTCACGTAAAAGTGTCCCAACAATGTCTCAATTGTGATAAAATAATAAAGCGAAGTTGGAACATATTAGAACCACATGATACACCCCAAAAGTATTGAAAATTATAAAATATGGGGTAGATTACTCACATTAGTCCAATAAGAAATGCGCGTGTCGTACGATAGACGGCTCGAGTCAAAATATCGTAGAACCTAATATAATTAATAGTTTTGGCTTAGGAATCGATAAACGGGAATATAGTATTAAAAATAATAATTAGACACATATTTTTATATTAGATGAATTAACAATAATCCAATTTTGTTTTGAATATTAATGTATTCATATGTTAAATGAATTTTAAATTGAATTAATTACTTTGCTTAATTAATTTATATTTTCACTTTAGGCAAGATTTTAATAATTTCTTATTAAAATAATAACTAGTCAAATTATAAGTATTTACAGATTTTATATATTATAAACAATTATTTATATGAAATAATCATTAACAATGCATTTTTATATGCTTAGATACTTAGGAAAATAGTTTTAAATACTAAACAGTAATGAAACATTATGAAATTATCAGAAAATCATTATTTCATACAATAGTAATTACTGTAAAATTTTCATATTTTTCTTAACTGATTTAGTATTTATTTAGTATTTTAATGATTAAACACCAACAAAATTCGGGAAAAATAATAAATGATTCCCAATAATTCTGGAAAATTAACCATAGTTGTTTAACATTATATTGAGTCTACTGTAAATATTTTGGATATTTTGGACTACGGGAAGTATTTCTTATATTTTTCATTATTAACTAATCAATAAAATCATAAATAATAGGAAAATATTAAGAGAAATTAATTAGACTTTTTATTTATGTTTAACATGTTATATATGATATTCTGATAATGTTTTATAATTTTTGGACATGTGTAGCTATTTATTATCAATTTAAACCATTAAATAATCATTAAATCAGGAAAAATAAGCAAACATTCTTACAAAAATCTTTAAATTTTGTCATGGAGTCTTTAAAATGTTAATAAGGTGCGAAAAATATAAAATCTAATTTTTAACATACATAACTATATTTTGAAATTTATTTATCTACAACAAAATAAAATACAAAATAAGCATCAAACAGTAATATAAATGCATGAAACTTTATAAATCCACTTTACTCAATATATGGGTTGTTCTAAAATGTTCCCAGAAGTTATTGATTGCAAAAAGTATTTTATGTGAATTATTGCCTTATTTTATTGCAATAATTATAGTAATTCAATAAAAATAAGTTATTTTCTAAAAATTTCCAGAACTTCTTATTTTATTGATGGGATCCTGAGAAAAATCAGGTTTATGCATAAAATGAGTTTTAGATAGTTTGGTGGATTTAATTTGTTTCATTCATGAATTTGAGACTTTTAACAACATACCTTGATGAATGCTTCAAGAGGGATGAAGATTTGAGTATATTGGAGTGTTCTTGGCTGAAATATGAAGATTTCTAGGAGGAATTTCGAGATTGAGAGTGAGAGAAAGAATAGATATGGTTTGAGTGGTGATGAGAATAATGTGTTGGGAGAAAAATGAAAGGAAAGATGATGGAGGTGTGAGTGGGAGACAATGGGAATAAACTTTTACTTTTGGTGGTCTTCATAATTCCCCACTAACACAAGCATCTTAAGAGTTTTATAAAATTTAATGTAGTGTTTATAAAAATGGAGTTTATAAAAAAAGGTTATTATTTGATTATAACAATCTACTTTGATTTGAAGTTTAATTATAGCATTCAAGTTTGATTTTTTTAATTTAATTAGAGCATCATACTTTGATTTGATTTTAATATGGTATCATAATTTAATTTGATTATAGTTATAACGTTATACTATGCTATATTGCTATTAACGTCAATTTATATCGTAGTGTAAGGGTTTTGATCCTATTAGCATCGAGAAATCTCGAGTAGGGTTTATTAAATTTCCAATTGGGTTGGGTTGACCCGAATCCATTTTAGGCGGATGTCACACTTTTTGTCAATATGTCTGGACTTTCCATGATCTCGCAGTTCCTTTGTCAAAGCGACCGCTCCTTCATTATCGCAGAATAATTCCATCGGCTCCTGAATGATCAAGAAAACTCCAAGGTCACCGATAAAGTTCTTCAGCCAAGCCGCTTCCTTAGACGCTTCACTCGCTGTAATGTACTCTGATTCGCACGTTGAATCAGCCACCATTTCTTGCTTGGAACTTTTCCAAGTGACCGCTCCACCGTTCAAAAGAAACACCCAGTCCGAATGGACCGACCACTGTCCCTATCTGTCTGGAAGCTGGCATCTGTATATCCACTCACTTTCAAGTCATCACTGCCACCAAGGACTAATACCATATTCTTGGTCCTTCGCAGATACTTGAGTATGTTCGTAACCGCAATCCAGTATGCCCTTCCAGGATTCCCCTGGTACCGACTAACCATGCTCAAGGCAAAGGATACGTCGGGGCGAGTACATGTCATAGCATACATGATCGACCCTACTGCCGAAGCATAAGGCACTCGACTCATCTCAGCTATTTCCTCATCGGTACTCGGACTTTGAGTCTTACTCAATTTGGCATTACTCTGGATGGGTAGCTCTCCCTTTTTGGAATTTTCCATACTAAACCTCTTTAGTACCTTTTCCAAATATGTACACTGACTCAGACCTATCAACCTTTTCTTTCTATCTCTCAGTATTCTTATCCCGAGAATATAAGCAGCTTCTCCAAGGTCTTTCATGGCGAAACACTTCCCGAGCCAAGCCTTAACATCTTACAAGGTCGGAATGTCGTTTCCCATGAGCAGTATGTCATCAACATACAGCACCAGAAAAGTGACTATACTTCGACTAGCCTTGACATATACACAAGACTCATCTTCACTCCTAGAGAAACCAAACTCTTTGACTTTCTCATGGAAGCAAAGATTCCAGCTGCGAGATGCTTGTTTCAATCCGTATATTGACCTCTCAAACTTACACACTTTATCAGGATGCTTTGTGTCTACAAAACCTTTTGGTTGATTCATGTAAACATCCTCAGTCAGTTTCCCGTTAAGGAAAGCGATTTTGACATCCATATGCCAAATTTCATAATCATGAAATGCATCTATGTCAAGCATTATCCTAATTGACTTAATCTTGGCTACTGGTGAGAAGGTTTCATCATAATCAACCCCCGGGGTTTGAGTGAATCCCTTTGCAACCAGCCGAGCTTTAAAAGTGCTTACTTTTCCGTCCATGTCGGTCTTCTTTTTGAAGATCCACTTGCGCCCGACTGTCTTACGACCCGGTACATTGTCAACCAGGTTCCAAACCTAATTGTCATACATGGACTTAATCTCGCTGTCCATTGCCTCTTTCCACTTGGCAGACTTGGGGCCCGCCACCGCTTCATGGTAGTTAGTTGGCTCGTCCAAATTAGTCAATGTACGATCACTGACTAACGTGTCACCATCCGAAGTAATATGGAAACCATAAAACTCGGGTGGCATGCTAACTCTACCCGAACGTCTAAGGGGCAATGAGATGTCAGTTAGTCCAACATGAACCTCTTCCTCATGTTGGTGGCTAGTTTCTCCTAAGGTTGTTTCATCGGACGTCTCCTGAATTTCTTCGAGATCGATTGTACTCCCACCGTCCTCTTTGGAAATGAGCTCTCTCTCTCGAAAGACTCCTCGTCTAGCTACAAAGACCACGTCCTCGCTCGGTCCGTAGAACAAGTATCCAAATGACTATTTCGAGTATCCGATGAAAAAACACGTTTCACTTCTTTCTGCGAGTTTGTATTGAGTCTCTCGTCTCACGAAAGCCTCACAACCCCAGACTTTGATGTGTGCCAACGAGGGAACTTTCCCCATCCATATCTCGTGCGGTGTCTTAGCAACCTTCTTGGTCGGGACAAGGTTAAGGATATAAGTCGGCAGTCTCTAAGGCATACCCCCCATAAATGAATTGGAAGCGAAGCTCGATTCATCATGGAACGAACCATGTCCAACAAGGTTCGGTTTCGCCTTTCAGCAACACCGTTCAACTGTGGTGTTCTTGGAGGCGACAACTGTGAAACAATTCCACATTCATTAAGATAATCGAGAAACTCGATACTAAGATACTCACCGCCTCTGTCGGATCTAAGCATCTTTATCTTTCTGCCCAGTTGATTTTCTACTTCGTTTTTAAACTCTTTAAACTTTTCAAATATATCTGATTTGTGCTTGATCAAGTAGATATACCCGTATCTACTAAAATCATCAGTAAAGGTCACATAGAACCGCGTGCCATCTTTTGTGGTTGTTCTAAAGGGACCACACACATCTGTGTGTATGATATCCAACAGACCTTCACCTCTTTCAAAGGAACCTTTGAATGGTGATTTTGTCATCTTGCCAAGTAAACAAGATTCACATACATCGTCCGATTTGAGGTCGAACGATTACAACACTCCATCCTTTTGGAGTTGGGCGATGCGTTTCTTATTAATATGGCCAAGGCGACAGTGCCACAAACACGCCTTTTGTATACCGTCCGAAGAATCAATATGTAATACATTCTTACCATAATTATCAACACACATAATAGTCTCATACACTCCATCACAAGGCATAACATTAAATATAAAAACATCATTTTTGAAAACTGAAATTGAACCATTCAATTTATTAAAATCATAATAAAAGCCCGACCGTTTTAAGCTTTTGAATTGGCAGGAAAGCTTATGACATGGTGAGATGGTGCTCTAAAGTAGTTTAAAAAATGCATGAAAAGAAATTTTGTTCTTTGCCATATCAGGCGAATAGCAACAATTATGTAAATCTAATCTAACTCCACTACTAAGCACTAGTCTATAGACACCGATCTTGGTAACAGGTGACGTTCGCCTATTGCCCATGACCAGGTTCAATCAACCGTGCTCCAGCTCCCTACTTTCCTCTAGGCCCTGCAAATCAGAACAGATATGAAAACCACATCCGGTGTCAAGGACCCAAGAACAGGAAGAAGATGAGTTATTAGATATAGAATATATAGAATGTGTACCTGCTTGTGATGGCTTCACTTTGCCATCCTTGATATCCTGCAAGTACCTGGGGCAGCTCCTCTTCCAGTGACCCTTTTCTTTGCAATAAAAGCAGTCGGCTTCCTTTGGATTTGTGACATGCGGAATGCCGGAAGACTTGGCTCTCGGGGCACTGCTAGATGACCCGACATGAGCCTTTTCCCTCTAGTTTTGCTTCGGAGGGCTGTTCCTTTTCTTTCCCTTTCCAGAGCCGATAGCTAGGACAGGCGGGTTAACCGGGAGCACACTTTTCCCTTTCATCCCGTCTTCAGCAGTACGAAGCATGCAGTGTAACTCAGCCAAAGTTGCTTGACTGTTGTTCAAATGATACGCCAGTGTGAACTGGTCATAAGAACTGGGTAGAGAATTTAGCACTATGTCAACAGCTAAACCCTCATGAACAGGCATTTCCAGCTTTCTAAGCCTTTACACATAACCTTGCATCCTTTGCACGTGAATGCAGATGGACTCTCCATCCTTAGGCTTGCCGTTAGTGAACACTTTCACAACATCACGCCTTTCGATGTGCTCTTGCTTGCGGAACTTTTCCGTGAGCTCCTTGTGCATCTCGTAAGGCCAGTAGTCCTCATAAATACGCTGCAGTTCAAGGTTCATGGTAGCGATCATGATGCATGCCACTTTGGTCGCATCATCCGAGTGTTTGGTGTACGAGGCAAGTTCCTCGGGAGTAGCGGTATCTGGGTCAACCTCAACCAGCTTGGTTTCCAGAACATACTCTTTATGTTCAAACCTTAAAGCCATTTTGATGTTACGAATCCAGTCATTGTAGTTAGTGAAAGGTTTTCTGCAACTATGAACTAAAATTCCTAAGTTCACATGCAACCTATATAGATCTAGGTTTTCTTCTAATTAAACATATAACATATCCTAGAAGGCCAGAAGAAATTAACTAAAAGAATAAAATAAGAAAAACTAACCTTTTAGGATTTCTTGGAAACCAAGCAGCACAAATGTCCTGCCTCAAATGAAGTCACACCCTAGCAGGAGCTCTTGGCCGAAAATTCCTTGGGAGAGAGAGTTAAAATTCGTGGCTTTAGGGTTAGGGAGAGCCTCCCTATTTATAGCCTCCATGTGGTGATCAGATAATCGTTACAGATAAGCCTTTTTGAATTCGAATTAAGATAAACTATTATTTTAATCATTCAAACACCATTTATCTATAGTATATATATATATATATATATATATATATATATATATATATATATATATATATATATATATATATATATATATATATATATATATATATATATATATATATATATATATATATATATATATATATATATATATCGAAAATATATATATCTATATATATTTTTTCGGCCACCACATGGTCACTAACACTGCCACTTACTCAACTATCGAATAATTACAGTTTTAGTCCCTGCACCTTTAATTAATCAATTTAACTGCCAAATTAATTCCAATTAATTCCAGAAAAATTTCTAATTAATTATTATAGTTTCTAATTAATATATTATCACTTAAATATATTAATAAACTATTTATTTAATTTCTATTGATTTATTAATCACATAATAAATCAACCTTTCTCTCTACCGGACTTTCTGCCAATCCTCCAACTATGAGGGCAACCCAAATGGACTATGCTACTATTAATTAGATAAATACTAATTATTAGTCATGGCTTAGACACCTAATCCAACAGTCTCCCACTTGGATAAGTCTATGACTAAAATTACCAATTTACCCTCTAATTAATTTAGCAACTGTAGCTTCCTAGAAACCGCTGCCGAACTCTGACCTAGTCAGTTCTGTCCAAAGATAAGTGATCAGATGATCCTTCGTCCAACAAGATATTTTCAGACACGAGACATGGATTGAGATCAATCTCTGTCTGATACTCTGTTTCCCGATTTTCGATTCTGCTTATGACTTTAGAACTTCTAATTGAACACATCAATTTAGTCCAGGCTGGCCAGCACTTTAGTCAACTTCAAAATCATCGAGAGGCCTACAGATATCTGTTTCCTATCAGGGTCAAGGAACGAATAAGTTTCGACTCATATGCTTATATCTTTTACCAGTCAAATCATTCACAACAACACGTTTTATAACATCGAGTTACCGGTGCGTTTTCGTATTATCAATGAATAACTGCCTTGTAAATTATAACTCATATCTCTCCACTTCAAGATCATAAGATATTACCGTCTCAATATTACTTGTGATATAATCCATGAAGCAATCTATTGAGCGTGGGTTTATCCAATACTCAAATCTCTATTTCTAAGTACTCATAAATGTTGTAGCAATCCTATTGCTATGTCTAACTCCTTAGACAGTCTACAAACCAATTCATGACACTCTTGATTCAATACTTACTTCCCAAAGTATGAGCGACTGTGGACCTATTTGAATAATTAAATTATTCGGGAAGTAAAACATGCAAAAGTGAAACATAAAGATCTGACTGGCAGCTACTCCTGCTTATTATCAAGTCTCCACAAGGTAATCACCAAGTCTGGTCTTGTCATAAACTATTATCGGTTTCAAAAAATTTCTTTTAAACTTTCAATTCTAATTTTACATCTATGTCTTTATGAACCTTACACTCTTTCTATGTATCCAAAGTATCTTATACTTGTACACTCTATTGCAGATGATCCAATCGGATGCTCATCCGATAACATCTCAATATGTTATCCTATCAATTTCTCTCCTAACTCCATTCTGGTAAAGTGTACTGTGACTTCCTATGGTTCTGGGGTCTTTAGTCTACTTGACTGCACCCTAAGACTATTTCGAGGTGTTATGATGTGTCGGTGAACCACACGCGCTCCATCAGAATACCAACGAGACTTTGTAACCATGAAGTCCATTAACATCATGTCCTGATGTTAATAATTACCACTTTGAAAATCTTTCAAATTAATACTATCACTTTCACCCTAATCATTTCCTAATGAATTCTCATTTTAGTTCAACCAATCCATCCAGTATTCCCAGCCAGGCAATGTCATGAATCCAACTTAAGCATTAAGTTATCAGGACATGTTCATGACTTTATGATCGATCCAAAACTTGTGGAACCCGATCTAATCCTATTCCAAATCCTTTCGGAATCCAAGGATTATTTATAATCCTTTGTGTCATGATTTTCGAAAAAACTATTTTCCTTTCGGAGACTTTTCTCGTGCATCTTGAATCTTATCAAGATCATGCTTATAATGGCTAGGCCTATGCTGGCGATTTCATCTTTCCAATAGATGACTGTGAATTACATGAGTATGTTGCACCTTCTTTATTTCTTTCATGCCAAGTCATCACACTTTGCAATAACAAGAAAAACGTTTCCTAAGTCCATGCATCTTGAATCTCATCAAGATCATCTTGGCAGAATCTGGATCTATCTCATAGACGTTTACAACCACCTGAGTATGCCGTATTTCTATTAAGGCTTTCATAGCGATCCGTCTCTTAACACCAAGTCATTACACTTCGTAATGAAAAGAGACGTTTCCTAGAACCATTATTTATCCCACATGTGGGGATAGTGGATAACGGCGACTCCCACTGGCTTTGACACGGTTATAGGCTATTTACAAAATCCAGGACTTATGGCACATTTTGAGAATCCAAACCTTTCTGACATTTTAATGGAAATCTTTCAGCCCTTTCTCAAAATCCAATCCTTTGGCATATTTTGAGAATCTGAATATCCTCTCTTGTGAGATGCCCGTGGGACGAAACCCGGGGCCATGTACCTTTTGTAATGGCATGCTCTATGTGTGTCCCTATTAGTGTGCCGGTAAACCACACATGCTCCACTAACGACTCACACTATGCCACGCAGAATCCTCTCGGATTTCATCTTCTATTGAGAGTGCTTTACTCGGAATCAATTGCTTGACTCTGAGTATCGATTCACTCAACTAGATGCTCTGAAGGTATGTATATGTCCATGTTGCTTTCTTTTGATGATTCAGTTACTCCCACTGGTTTTTAGACCAGGTGTAAAATCAATCAAATTTTCACACAGACCGTGTCTCGTCCTAAGGTCCTCTTATTTGGCAGCAGCCGGGCTCACCAATGCTTCCAAGTAGTCGGATTGCAAATCCGTACCAACTGTAGTGTTTTACCACTAATCAGTATGTCACCCCGATCACAACTACTTATGATGGTGATCAATACTACTGGTTAAGAGGAGATTATGTCAGTTGTAAAGCAGAAATCTGATTTCTGCTCTAAGCCTAGTGATGACTAAAAGGTTCTTTCATTGCTAATCCTAAACTCATTTAGGACTGTCCCAACTCCCACTGTTTCCTTAGACCATGAGTTCTTTCTAAAAGAGCTCTTTAGTTACAGTGGGATAGCTAATGAAACGACAATGCTGATCAAGTTCAGTTGGTCATGAGGTTCAGATGAACACTACAAGACCCTGGACTTTCTATGTACAAGTGGGATAATCCCAGCTTTACATTTCAGGCAGTGTCTGCAAGACCTACTTAGTCTAGGATGTGGTCGGAGTATGGTTTATATGGACTGACTGGTATAGTGTTCATATTATTGGAAACTAATTGGCAATGTATCTCATACACCGAGGATCGAACTGTTTCGACCAATGCTCCATTATCTTCCCTAAGACACATTATAACCATTAATTTTCTTGGAAGAGAATGAACTGTGAAATCTTTTTCTCAGTTTATGTTATCGCTCAGGTTCTGTGAAACTTGTACTTTCTTTGAAGTCCTTGGACTTTTCAAGGTTTCAATTCAATTGCTTATCCCGATAAGCAATGTCATATTCATCATACCGAATGATGAATATTGCAAAGTACAAACAATTGTGTCCTATGTCTTTTACATATCTATGTAGACTAATGACTTTGTTAACTTTGTTCAAGACTTGCAATCTTCAGTTGACTCTAAGTCAACTGATTCCAAAATCCTATCCTCTAGATCTTTGGGTGATTCATTTCTTGCCACATGTGCTTTGTCAAGAACTTAATCATCATCTGACTCTAAGTCAGATGATTCCAAAGTCCTGTCCAACTGGACCTTTGGTTGATTCATTTCTTGACACATTAAGAAGTCAATTCATCAAGTGACTCTAAGTCAAATGATTCCAAGGTCCTGTCCAACTGGACCTTTGGTTGAATTGATTCTTATAACATTTGTATTAACAATCATAATGACACAATTCTTGATTTCAAAACATTTCGGATCATCATTCAAGTTATTACTAAACATACATTCAACACATTCATATAACATTTCAAGGACAATTTTAGACAACAGGTGTTGAAAGAAAAATGTCAATTTTATTAAAACAAAATCCTTGAACAATGTAATAGACAATGTCGAAATGCAACTAAAGACTAATAACAATATTCCAATATCTATCTAAACTTCAAAACTGCACGAGCTGGAGATCCAATCCATATGTGCTCCTATGCACAAGAGTCCCGTGCCTTCTTGATTCCCTGCATACAAACCAAAATGCGACTGTCACATTATGTATCAAGAAATCTTGGAACAGGAGTTTTGAGGTTTTTAGATATACTTGAGCTTTCAAAAGAGTTGGAGCGTCTTCCAATCTTTCCGTGACTGTATCCGATTTAGCAGATTCCCAGTTTGAGACATGTCTAGTCGATCTCGACCGTTTCTTGTTACGTCTCTTCACTGGACTTAATCCAGAAGTAGCTGAGCCATTGGAGCTATGCCTGTCCAAGAGTGACTCGTATAAAGTCAACAGTGGACGCATTTCCATGAGGGTCTTTTTCTGGTCTTCCTTTCTATATGTCTGAATGAACAGATCGTACTCATTTGTCAGTGAAGCGAGCAGGATGTTAACACTCTCCTCCTAACTCATGGGATGACCAAGTTTATATAACTCGCCTATGTACCCTTCAATCTGAAGAACATGCGAATTGATGCTACTTCCTCCCTTTAGCTTACACTCTGCAAGTCTTCTGAGGATTCTAACTCGTTCCTCTTCAACTGGTTTTTGGAACCTTTCCTCCACCAGTTGCATCAACTCATATGGCCCCAAGGATTCAAAATCCTTGCGGAACTCGGGGTCAATGGTTGATAGCATGAGGTCACGAATCTCTTCGGATTCATCATAAGAACCTTTTATGATGACTTGTTCCGGTGGAACTGGGATCGGATACTCGGTGAGATGTAGCTTGCCAGCAATGCCGAGACCCAGTCTCCAATTGCGAAGCCATTCTTTACAGTTGAGGCCAGTCAGCCTTTCCATATTAAGCAGGTGCATTCTGATGCTTTCAGAAATGGGTGAAGGAGGAGAAGGAGGAGAATTGACACTTGACATCTATAAAAGAAAATAGAATTTATTAGCTTAATTGGTCCTTTTTAAATAATTACCCAATATGTTATTTAATAACGCTAGGATCCAAAATACCCCAACTATGGTGTGAAGAGGGATGCCGTAATCACAACATAATGGTCATTAAGGTAGATAAACACTTATCAATTTCATCTTATGAAATTCCTAGATCTGTTGAGATTCATTAAACTCTTCAATGGCATGTTTAATCTCGGATGTGCTCCACTGTTTGTGACTGGGATGCCGAGGATCACAAATTGGATGTGAATAACCATGCAAATTAGCTTGGTACTCTCAGGTTAATTATCATCTCTAATTGATGTGCCGGTAAACCACACACGCTCCACCAACAATGGCAATACCCGGGAAACCCATTGCAACTCTTTATGAACCCCTATTGGCGTGCCGGTAAACCACACACGCTCCACCAATGTTTCATAAAGTGCAATGTGCAATTTCATGGATTAGCACCAATTCACATTTTTCCTAAAGTAACTAGATTTGGGTTTTATTAAGTGTTCTAGTACTTTGAATCATTATACTTTTAGTGATTATTAGGTGGTCCTATCAAACCTGTTCGGCTAACGACCCTCCACTGATCAGGCGAGCGGTGGGCGAGAGTGTTCACCCATTAGACCGTCATTTTATAGGCAGTCTCCTTATACTCACTTTATAGACCAGCTTCGTGAATGAGGCCTACTAATGATTTGACTAACCATTTAATCTCATACATATAAAAATAACTTCCTAGTTATAATATATATAAGATGTAATTTTTTAAACCTTTAAAAAAAATGTTTCTGGTTTATCTTTTAATTTATTGTCGATTTAAGCTATTAAATTTTAAAATTAAATTAAAAAATTAAAACCCGATTTAATTATCTTTTAATTAACCAATTAATTAAATTAATCAAATTTGATATTTTAAACCTTTTAAAATATTTCTAGTTTTTATCTATTAATTTTCGAGATTTAAAACAATTAAATTTGAAATTAATTGGTCCTTTTAATTATCTTTTAATTAAAAAATTAATTAAATTAATTAATATTTGATATTTTAAACCTTTTAAAATATTTCTAGATTTTATCTATTAATTTTCGCAATTTAAAACAATTAAATCAAAATTAATTAAATCCTATTAATTATCTTTTAATTAAACAATTAATTAAATTAATTAATTCTAAGATAGGTATCACAAAATAATCAAATTAATTTAAACCTATCCTCATCCCCTTAATTTTCGATTTTTAAGATAATTGGTTTAAGGTATATCTTTTAAACAATTTAAAGTTACCAAAAATAGAATACCTTCTAAAACCTAGCCATAAAAATCGCCAAATAAGAGGGGAGGGGCTAGGGTTTTCAAAAACCTTAACCCTAATTGTCGATTTGCCCAAAATTAGGGTTTATAGACTATAAACCCTAATTACTAGGAAAGCAGTTATAACAATTTAACAAGAAAAACAACCAAACTGCTCTGATACCACTGAAAGGTTTTCTGCAACTATGAACTAAAATTCCTAAGTTCACATGCAACCTATATAGATCTAGGTTTTCTTCTAATTAAACATATAACATATCCTAGAAGGCCAGAAGAAATTAACTAAAAGAATAAAATAAGAAAAACTAACCTTTTAGGATTTCTTGGAAACCAAGCAGCACAAATGTCCTGCCTCAAATGAAGTCACACCCTAGCAGGAGCTCTTGGCCGAAAATTCCTTGGGAGAGAGAGTTAAAATTCGTGGCTTTAGGGTTAGGGAGAGCCTCCCTATTTATAGCCTCCATGTGGTGATCAGATAATCGTTACAGATAAGCCTTTTTGAATTCGAATTAAGATAAACTATTATTTTAATCATTCAAACACCATTTATCTATAGTATATATATATATATATTTCGAAAATATATATATCTATATATATATATTTTCGGCCACCACATGGTCACTAACACTGCCACTTACTCAACTATCGAATAATTACAGTTTTAGTCCCTGCACCTTTAATTAATCAATTTAACTGCCAAATTAATTCCAGAAAAGTTTCTAATTAATTATTATAGTTTCTAATTAATATATTATCACTTAAATATATTAATAAACTATTTATTTAATTTCTATTGATTTATTAATCACATAATAAATCAACATTTCTCTCTACCGGACTTTCTGCCAATCCTCCAACTATGAGGGCAACTCAAATGGACTATGCTACTATTAATTAGATAAATACTAATTATTAGTCATGGCTTAGACACCTAATCCAACAGTTAGTGCCGTCCAACGTCACTTTGGAGCACAATGACAGGATCGAGGTGACATTACCGGAGTTTGAGTGGGGAACGGATTGGTCAGAAGACATCTGAATAGGAAGAAGGTAGGTTTAATTAGACATTAATAAATAATCCTTATATTCACCCAATAATAAATATAAGGCTAGGATCCTACAATAACAATCTACAATATCGAAGAGGGATGCCGTAATCTTTATTGTAAATTTTATAAGGTAGGCGAATGACGATTCAACCAATTCCACCGCGGAAACATAATCTAATTATAATGGAATTCCTAGTTTCTTTTGAGATTTATTGAACTGTTCAATAGCATGTTTCAATCTCCGGAATGCCCCACTGTTTGTGACTGGGATACCGAGGATCACAAACCGGGTGTGAATAACCATGCAAATTAGCTTGGTACTCTCGAAGTCAATTACCATCTCTAATTGACGTGCCGGTTAACAACACACGCTCCTTCAATAATGGCAAAATCGAGAAACCCATTGCGACTCTTTGTGGACCCCAGTTGGCGTGCCAGTAAACCACACACGCTCCACCAACGTTTCACAAAGTGCAATGTGCAATTTCATGGAATAGCACCAATTCACATTTTCAACCTAAAGTAACTAGATTGAGATTTTGTTCAAGGTTCTAGTACTTTCAATTATAGCATTATAGTTTTAAGAGGCTTAGCGGTTCTATCAAACCCGTTCGGCTAACGACACTCGACTGACCAGGAGAGCGGTGGATGAGAGTAGACACCCATTAGACTGTCATTTTATAGGCAGTCGCCTTATACCCTCTTTATAAAACAGTTTTGTGAATGAGGCCTACTAACGGTAAGACTAACCATTTTATCTTACATATAAATATTAACTTTTAATCATAAATATATAAGATATATTTTAATCTTATTAAAATATTTTGGAATTAATTTATTCTAATTTTCGCTAATTAATTTTTATTTTTCGAAAATTTAAATTAATTCTTTAAGTGATTTAATTGGTCTTTTAATTAAACTAATTAAATCAAGTAAGGGAATCACAAAATTAATCAAATTAATTTCCTAACCCTTATCCCTAGTCATCGAAAATTGCAAGCAAAGATAAGGGGTTCCAGTTATTTTAATTATCCAATAATTACCAAAAATAACAACCTACTTATAAGGCAGCAAGAAAAATTGCAGAAAGAGAAGGGAGGCTAGGGTTTTCTAAACCCTAGCCGCCAAACAGGTTTCTTGGCCACACAAGGGATGATTTTCGATCACCCTCATGATCACATAAACAGTTTATATCAAATTCACAAGAAAACAAACCATAGCTCTGATACCACTGTAGGGTTTTCTACAATCTATGAACTATAAAATTCCTAAATTCACATGCAACCCTAAAAGAGATATATTTTTTCTTCTATGAACATATAATAATAAAACCTAAGGCCAACATTTATTTCTAAGGATCAAAATAAGAATTACCAACCTTTTGATCTTGTTCTTGAAGCTAGCAGCAAACAGATCCTGCCTCAAATGAAGTCTGACAACGCCTAGTAATATCAAGTATTTTAGGCGTCGTTGAGCCGTGTTTTAGTTAATTTATCATTATTAATTGGCTAATATCACTTACTTTTGTGCCAAAGTGCTTGGAAATGTTTTTAGTGTAAATGCAGGGATTTTAGTGCAATTCTGGAGAAGTTGTGGAGCGAAAAAGGCAAAAAGTTGGACCTGACAGAAATAGAGGCGCTATCTCTTGAGATAGAGCCGCTATTACTTGAGATAGCGCCGCTATCTCGCGACCGGATAAAATCTTCGTTTTTGAATTTTAAACTCCAAAAGTCGGGATAAGGCAACACGCGCGTCGCGGATTTTGCTTGGCCGCGGCGCGGAAACCCTAGTTTCGCACTATTATAAATACCGGAGTCCCGTCCGACTTTTCACTCATCCCGGGACGCAAAGGAGGGATCCAAAGGCACAATTTCGTCAGTTTTTCAGTGGGAATCAATATTTTGGTTAGTAATTTAGTTTTTCTCTTATTTTATCAACTCGGTATCGAGGTATTCCGCAATCGGGATTTCCATCGATTACTTGATGTTTGTTTAGATTCATAGTTTCTGATTTCAGTAGAATAATTGATAGTTTAGATCTGATATTTGAGTGTTTGGATATTGGTTTGATGTTTGATTTGGATTTATAAAAGTTAATCATTCGGTTTATGGTTTATTTGCAATTTTCGGTATTTTGGATGTTTGAATGTTTGTTGATGTGTTTGGAATTGTTTGTTGCTTCTGGATTTTGGACTTAGTTTCTGATTTCATTAAGTAACATTAGTCTAGGATTTGGTTTGGTTTAGTTAGTTCATGTTTGATTTGGTTTTTGGCATTGGTCTTGGAATTATGTTTTTAGTTGGTTTTTGGAAAACTAGAAGCAATACCGCTGACTGTAGAGTGACACTATAGTTGGTATACTATCGTCTTGTCCTAACCACGTAACTCCTGCGGATCGACCCTGACTACCGCTATACTAGTGTATGTGTTAGGTTTTCTCTTATTTTTGACCGCACGACGACCTAGGCGTGTCAAATTTTGGCGCCGTTGCCGGGGAGTTGTGCGCTTAGGATAGACGATCAGTGGTATTTTTCTTTTGATGTTTGATTCTAGTTTTTTGATTTTTGGTATGTGTACATCTTCATAATGGGTGATTACATGTACCCGGATCAGGATTATGAGAATTATGAAAATCCGGCCGACACCTATTATGAGGATGATTCCTACAATGGATCATTCTATGACAATGGATGGCGGACCGATGAGTCATCTCAGCTTGAGAATTCTGTAACTTGGGCCCAACTTTGGGTATTCATGTATAACAACTACCATGAGCAGAAGGACCAGGCTGAAGCTCTTGAAAAAGTGCAAGCTTCTTTAGATAGGTTAGAGGAAAGTTGGAAATGTTCACCACCTTCGCCAGAACCGGAGGTGAGTGATTTTTATACCAATGATAATGTGTGTGAACTTGCATCACCTGAATATGTGATGGAAGGGCATGCACCGTGGGAAAGTCAAGAGACCATCGAGAGGGTCGAAAATGTTGTTGAGGAAGAGGTTGTAGGTGACAATGCTACCTCTGACTCAACAGCTTTTGATGTTTTTGATGTTTTTGAAAATGTTGATAATGTCGAGCTGGTGATGAGTGAATCCATACCATCATCAGACGATTTGATTGATGAGGAGGTTGTGGAGGAGGCTGTAAGTGACAGTACAGACCCCAGCCCAACGATCCCCGAAATTGTTGAAGTTGTTGATACTATTGGGGAAGGGGGCGTAGATAACAATACTAGTCCCGAACCTAGAATTTTTGAAAATTTTGAGTCTTTTGAAAGTAAGGATCTGGTGATGGGTGACTTTGTACCACCACTAGATCAAACTAGTCGCTCAATCTTGGTCCCGATCCACCTGTTGGACGATGATCAAGAATATGATGCTGACGAGTTGGTTTTTGAAAATAAGAAACATGATTTTATCGCCACTCATGATCCATTCATGAATGGAAAATTAGATGTGATCAATACCATCGATGAGGACATTCGGGAGCATCTCAATGTGTTGCCTTCCGATCCCATTCGATTGGAAAACCTTTATTGGTATTGCAAGCCAAAATTGCAAACTGAAGATAGCACGCGAGACGCAAGCAAAATGAAAACTGCAAAAAAATTACTGGGAAAAGCACTGGGTGCGCTTCATGTCAAGCCTGTGATCTTGAAGAGATACCGAAGAAAGGACCGAGCTTGGAGGTTTAAATCTATTTCTAAGCATTGGCGCGAAATAATCAGAAAACGACAACCGGGCAGCAGCAGAGGAACCGGCAAACCATTTGATCCGGGGAAATTGGAGTATGGAATCAACGAAGGGACGGTGGTGACTGAAATTCAGTGGAGTCAAATGGCGTACGATCCACCGTAGCCGCAGAAAGACGGTCCAGCTAAAAGACCGAACAAAGAAGCGCTTTCGGGAGGCAACCCGACATTTCGATAAGTATTTTCTTTTATTTTTATTTTTATTTTTGGTCAAAATACCATTGAGGATGATTATTGTTGAGTGTAATACTGTATGTCCTAAGTAAGGGGTGAGGGTGAGTAAATAGAAAGGAAAACAAAGGAAATTCGGGAGTCGCGCCGCCAACATCATCAAACCGCGACGCGGGTCGAGGAGAGACCCGATGCACAGGGGCTTTTCGGGCATACTCGCGACGCGGACATCTTCATTTGGCGCCGCGGATCTTCAACCTTGATCGATGGACACTGGATCTCATAGCGTCTACGCGTCGCGGCCTTGACACTCCGGCGTCGCGGGAACGAGGAATCAGCAAGGACATCAACTCGCAATGTATTATCTTCTTTTGTGTTTTGCAACTTTTATATTTTTAATGTGTTTTGTTAGTGTGAAGAGTATCCAGCCAAACCATGATTGCTGTACCAACTGATGGAGTTGCATAACGCAAGTGTGGGGTCACCATACCCCTACACTCGTGTTATGCCGACGTGTTTACTGTTGCACCCCGACTCCTGGATCTCATCGAGACGACGAACATGATCGACCCTGTTACAGTATGATCCCGGTAATCAAGCAATTCGCCGTCAAAGGGGTAACTCTTTCTCCCTAGTTCTAAAATATTTTTTGTACAACGGGGACGTTGTACGGTTTTAAGTGTGGGGTGTGGACGGTCGAAAGAGTATTTTTTTGAAATTTTTGCAAGAATGATCAATTTTCAATTTTTTTAGCAATATTTTTCAAAATTTTTAATAAATTGTAATTTTGAAACGAATGGTTTGTGATTGTTTATAGCATTAGTATTTTTCGAGAAATACTATGTAGTTGTTACCATGCTATTAGTTTAGTCAAACAAGTTGAGTTGTTGGAGTTAGACGATTAGAGTGTTTTAGGATTGGAATTTAGGAAGGAAATGTCAATCTGTGGCCTTTGTTGTTCGAGCCGGTAGGTCCGAAAAGGGTGGCCTCGAAGAGGCACTTATGCACCTTACCACCTAAGATCGTCTGGTCTGGGATGGTATTTCTGAAAGCTCGTTACACGGACAACATCGAAAGTCATGGACAATTCCTTAATGGCCTTTAGAATCTGAATGAGTACGTACACTTCATTGTGGACAGAAAATTTGTAATCAAGGGTTCTCTAGAAAGCCATGAATTTCAAAGAATATTCGGATTATGTTTTCACAAACTATTCCACTCTAACTCCTTGGGCAATAAGCTTTGAAACTAAACACATTCAAGAATTGTTTGAGTCTTAGTTAAAATCTATTAAAAACTCTCTTGCTTGGGGACAAGCAAGGCACAAGTGTGGGGTGTTTGACAACGCCTAGTAATATCAAGTATTTTAGGCGTTGTTGAGCCGTGTTTTAGTTAATTTATCATTATTAATTGGCTAATATCACTTACTTTTGTGCCAAAGTGCTTGGAAATGTTTTTAGTGTAAATGCAGGGATTTTAGTGCAATTCTGGAGAAGTTGTGGAGCGAAAAAGGCAAAAAGTTGGACCTGACAGAAATAGAGGCGCTATCTCTTGAGATAGAGCCGCTATTGAGATAGAGCCGCTATTTCTTGAGATAGCGCCGCTATCTCGCGACCGGATAAAATCTTCGTTTTTGAATTTTAAACTCCGAAAGTCGGGATAAGGCAACACACGCGTCGCGGATTTTGCTTGGCCGCGGCGCGGAAACCCTAATTTCGCACTATTATAAATACCGGAGTCCCGTCCGACTTTTCACTCATCCCGGGACGCAAAGGAGGGATCCAAAGGCACAATTTCGTCAGTTTTTCAGTGGGAATCAATATTTTGGTTAGTAATTTAGTTTTTCTCTTATTTTATTAACTCGGTATCGAGGTATTCCGCAATCGGGATTTCCATCGATTACTTGATGTTTGTTTAGATTCATAGTTTCTGATTTCAGTAGAATAATTGATAGTTTAGATCTGATATTTGAGTGTTTGGATATTGGTTTGATGTTTGATTTGGATTTATAAAAGTTAATCATTCGGTTTATGGTTTATTTGCAATTTTCGGTATTTTGGATGTTTGAATGTTTGTTGATGTGTTTGGAATTGTTTGTTGCTTCTGGATTTTGGACTTAGTTTCTGATTTCAGTAAGTAACATTAGTCTAGGATTTGGTTTGGTTTAGTTAGTTCATGTTTGATTTGGTTTTTGGCATTGGTCTTGGAATTATGTTTTTAGTTGGTTTTTGGAAAACTAGAAGCAATACCGCTGACTGTAGAGTGACACTATAGTTGGTATACTATCGTCTTGTCCTAACCACGTAACTCCTGCGGATCGACCCTGACTACCGCTATACTAGTGTGTGTGTTAGGTTTTCTCTTATTTTTGACCGCACGACGACCTAGGCGTGTCAAAGTCACACCTAAGCAATGGAGAAGAGAGTCCAGCAGAGTTTCTTTGGTTGAAGTTGGCATAGAAAATGGAGTGCCAGGAGTCTCCTTTTATAGCCTCCAGGGTTACAGGTGAAACCCTAAGGTGCCTCCTTAGTGGGCAAGCCTGTTGACCACTTGGACCAGACTTCCTAAACCCTAATTAAGGTTTTAGCCACCCTTGGAAGGAGCCTCCAAGGTGGCTCCAAATCTAGCCCCTGGCTTCTGGTTTGTTAGTTATTTAACTATTGAATAAATACAAACCAGTCCCTACACCTTTAACTAATTTATTTAATCAGACTTCCTAAACCCTAATTAGGGTTTTAGCCACCCTTGGAAGGAGCCTCCAAGGTGGCGCCAAATCTAGCCCCTGGCTTCTGGTTTGTTAGTTATTCAACTATTGAATAAATACAAACCAGTCCCTACTCCTTTAATTAATTTATTTAATCACTGAATTAAATCCAATTAATTCTAGATTAAATCTTAATTAATTATTATAGTTTCTAATTAATATATTAACACTTAAATATATTAATAAACTATTTATTTATTTCTATTGATTTATTAAATAATTAATAAATAAACCTTCTCTCTACTGAACTCTACATCAATCCTCCAGTTATGAGGGCAACCCAAATGGACTTTGCTTCAATTAATAAGATAAATACAATTATAAGTTATGGCTTATACATCAAATCCAACACTTTCCTGTGTTGCATGCATCGCAAACCAAACCACCACCATCTTGTATTGTTGCCCGTCGAGAAAAGAAATTAGAGGAAGGGACGTGATGATCAAGAGATAGACATGAGAAGGAGAAAGAATGTTACCCAGCCTCTTTATGAGGAACACTACTTGTTATGTGCTACATGTCATATGGTTATTTAAAAAATTCATACTTACACTTGGGAAACAAGCACGGCCTGACTGTTCGAGCTCATGCAAGATATTTAATACTAAAGACATCTGCTTTTATTAATTTATAGAGTTTATGTTTACAGTAACACCTAGCATTCTGATGTATTTTATTTAATTATTTTAAATGTTTTGAAACCACCTAATTATTTTTAAGTGAGTTTTATTATTTAAAAAAATCAGTGTGTTACAATGAAAAAAGATGACAGTTCAACAATGGCTTACATATTGGGGTATAATGCATGGGACGGTATGCCATATTGCGGCTGTTGAAAAAAATAATAAGTGTATAATTAAAATATGTAAAGTCCTTTTGAAAATATGTTAAGATTATGGGGTGTGTAACGACTCCCATCATCAATTACAAAAAATCAATGAGAGACACAAAGAACTAGAAAAAAAGAAGAAGATAAGAGAAAAGAAGAGAAAAAGGGTGGGTGTAGGTTGTAGAATAGAACATTTTTTAAAGTGTTCACCAATTTGTTAAGGTGAACTACTAGAAAGAGTTATGAGTGTATATGTGTGTGTGTGTGTATATATATATATATATATATATATATATATATATATATATATATATATATATATATATATATATATATATATATATATATATATATATATATATATATATATATATATATATATAGAGAGAATCTATATATATATATATATATATATATATATATATATATATATATATATATATATATATATATATATATATATATATATATATATAGAGAATCTATATCTATATTTATATCTATATAACTCTTATGATAGTGGTCATCCAAATAAATGTGGTGAAAGATAAGTCATCTATCTTCAACCATATTCATTTGACACTCTCAACTCTTCATCTTATACAACTTAAATATTTATTTCTAATTTACAAATCTTCATCTTATGGTAATTAATTTTGTTTGGTCAATTAGAAAATCTTTCCTATATAAGAACTATTCCAGAATTGTATGTATGTATGTATGTATGTATGTATGTATGTATGTATGTATGTATGTGTGTGTGTGTGTGTATATGTGTCTAATGGTCGAGATTACTTCATACGCCCTCACCAAAATTATTCTTCTTATTTCATCCGACACACACATACACACACACACAAACATATATATATATATATATATATATATATATATATATATATATATATATATATATATATATATATATATATATATATATAATGGTGAGAAATCCATCATGTCATACGTCTACTACAATATATATAAAATATATTGTACAAATTTATGTTGAGAGAGTTGTCTATATATTTGCAATAAATGACAAAATGTTAAAAAATGTGTTACACATTTTTTTTTCGTACATATCAAGTTGTAGTTTAAAAAGGGTTACATGTAAGAAATAAAAAACTACTTTATTGATTTATGGATTATTGTAAATGAACGTTTATATCTTCTGTTACAATGTGGTATTTTTATAAATAAACCAAATTATAGAAATGATTACTACTTAAATATTTATTTTTAACACACAACTTTTTATCTTATGGTAATTAAATTTGTTTTGTCAATTAAAATATTTTGTCTATATAAGAATTATTTCACATTTCATTACTAAAACTTGCTTTTATTCTATTTTCTTTTTCGTTATCTAGAATATATGCATGAGAGCTCCACCATGTCATATGTTTATTTTTATTTTGGCTAGATATAGTTATAAAGTGGTGAGAACTCCACCATGCTATTCGTTTATTTTCGGTTTTTTGCCTATAAATACTTTTAAAATGATGATAACTTAGTGAGAAATTCATCAAATCATACGTTTACTAAAGCATATAAAAATATATTATACAAATTTACGTTGGAAGAGTTGTCTGTTCGCAATAAATGACAAGTTGTTAAAAATAACGTGTTACACATCGTTTTTCGTACATATCGAGTTGTAGTTTAAAAATGGTTAAATATAAGAAAAAAACTACTTAGTGATTTTTTTATTATTATTGATGAACTTTTATATCTCTTATCGTATTTTTAAACAACATCCAAATTATAAAAATGATATTGAAATTTAAGGTAATTTAATTGTTGTAATTGTGAAAATAAGTGGGTAAATTATATAAAATATATCGTGGTTTGTTAAATTATCAATTTAACGACTATAATATATTTTTTCATTTAACCACAACTCTAAAAATTCATTTGAATACTTTTTTTCTTTTGTTAATAGAGGTCATTGTCCTTCAAGTATATTCATTTGAAACTATAATAACTTTTCAAATGTCTTTTGATAATGATTGTTAATTTTTTATTAATATGAGATAATTATTTAAATTTCGAACTTATGATAATTAATTTGTATTTATGGTACAATTCCAACTATTTAACTTCCAAACTATTTATGTATTAACTAATAAAACTTTTAAATAATGATACATTTAAATGTGAGCAACTTTAGCAAATAAGCATAAGATCACTGAAAACCAATGCCAACATGTTTAAAATATATTCAAATTCTATGCCGATCAAAGTTTGATTCTTTAAAGACAAAAGACAATGTCATGGTTGCTTAAGGAATGGTTTATTTTATGTATTTTAATTCATTAATTTATAGATGTTTTACGTTGATGTTTTTGTTTAAATAAACAAACAAATATTGGAAAGGAAAATCAAAAAAGGAGCTAATCATGAAAATATTGGGGATTATGTTCTTTTCATTTTCCCTCAACATTGTACATTATCATATGTAAATATTATTTATGATGGATTCGTATTTGTCGAAATAAGAGAAATTCAACAAATGAATAGTAACAATATACGTTAGAGAATCTTGTGACTTTAATGACAGATAAATATAATCAGAACAAGTCTACCGATTTTGTAAATATTTCATTTAGCTTATGTTTACTTCTTTAATGATTAAAAAGTATCTCAAATGAACAATTTTTAATTCATACTTATATATTAATACCATATAGTTTTTAGTAAATAGATCATGATACATATCTAGTAGTTTGATATTTTATTCTCACTTTTCTTTACTTAGAGGTACTTAAGAGCTTCATTAGAGAAATGGAAAACGATTAATATAAATGGTAGCTAGTGCATGTTTAAAGAATTTCCTTGCAAACAGATGTATAACATTGAACATATTATTTTAATATTAATTATATATATGTAATAATGTTTAATGCTGAAAAAATACGTGTAATAGCTTTATCGTTAACATGTGCTACATCTAATTCGTGTATAAGGTATATTAATATTTGTATTGTATGTATACTTTTAAGGTACTAATGCAATTTTGATGAATCAATATAGTTTTTCAAAATGAAGAACCATATAAAGAAATGCAAGTTTCTTTTTGAGAATAAATTCTATGTCATTAGGAATTTCAATATAGTTGAATCGAGTGTGAAAATAATAATTGCAATATGACTTTCTTTGAGAATGTCGATCATGGTGAGTAAGAGTTGATACAATATACTCGAATAAGCATCGCCAAAATTATACATCAATGTTGGAAAGCTTTTATATTAGTTTTTTAATTTTCTATAACAAATATTATTTTATAGTTTATGACACTTACTAATTTATCTTCAAAACTTTACATTTGTCAATGTTATTTTACTATACAATTTGAATTCTACGCAACGCGTGGGCATACACCTAATTTTAAATATTCTCATATATTTTCTTCCAACCATCCTCCTATCCATGTTAAATGGTGACGAGTGATTTAAAACATTATTAATTTTATTAAATATGACATTTGTCATCATTTAATATTGGTAGTGTTGGGCTGTTCAGCATCAGTACTAGCAGATCAGCAACAACACCATTTGAATCTGATGCTATCAAAAGGAAGATATCACGCTGCAGCTGATTGGTTAAGAAGAAGCATATCAACTGAAGCGTGTTTGTTACTTATCGTATATTTTGTAGTTATCTTGTTTCTATACTTATATAGTTTATAATTGGGAGTTCCCTGATATGTATGGATACTCCAAAAATACGTAGTTTCTCTTGTATAAGTATTACGGCTAGGGTTCTTGTAAAATCAACCCACTTAACAATATTGAAAAGATCTCTGTGTGAGATAAATACAGTTTTCTGTTTGAAATTTACTTTGTTCTTGTTTGATTGATCATTTGTGTTCCAACAGGTAGGAAGATGGATTGGAAAAAAATGTAAGAAGATATTTAATTATCTACATATTGACCACCAACATCACTTTTTTCCCCTAAATTCCTGACCATGTTGATTGATTACCATATTGTCTCTCTCTACTCTAACATACTCTGTGTATGTCTCTCTCTCTACAAACACTTCTTCCTATACTACCATCAACCAAATATCATACAAAGCTTGTTCAAATTATTTTAATCAATTTCGGTTTCATTATCAGTTTCACTTCCAACAACACTTCTTTGATCATTACTTTTAGTATCACTTTCATTATCATCACCTTGGTTGTTTGGAGGTTGAATGTTTATATATGGTAGTCGTGTTGGACAAAATTGAAATTGAAATGGTTGGAAGGGTTGTTGAATGTTTTGTTGTTGGGAAACATTGCTTGCATTTGCTGATTAAAATTTTGACTTAATTGTTGACTTAATTGTTGACTTCTTTGTTGAGTTACTTATTGAGTAAATTGTTAAGTAAAATGTTGGGTCATTTGATTGAAGTTTTAGGTTTGATGACGTGCTCGGTGGGCAATAAGATGGGGCATTCTTCATGTTGAAAATGCGATAATCGATCTCCAAGAATAAGGGTTTTTAAGCCGGTTACTGTGTGACAGATATGTATTTTGTCTATAATATGCAGAAATAAAATAGAGTTGCGGAATAGTAAATCTAAACTAGACAGTATTTAAATGGACAGAAAGCGGTAAATAAAGTAAAAGTTAGAAGTTAAATGTTAGGTGTAATAAACGCCATTATCAACGATAACGTGTTTTTACAATAAATAAAAGGTTAGAAGTTAGAAGTTAGAAATTAGATGTCAGATGTAATAAACGCCATTATCAACGATAACGTGTTTTTACAGTAAATAAAAAAGGTTAGAAGTTAGAAGTTAAATGTCTCGGTTAAATACAGTCCACATATGTTTTCGTTGTCACGGTTTGATTTTTATGTCTTCGGTATTTGGTACAGTTGATTTATAACAGTTTGAATAAATCAATAATAACACAGACAATTTCAAAAGAACTTATCGATAATAGATGAATATGGCGATTTTCTTTGAAGCTTCGATTCTTGTTCTTTGCTCGGGTTGAATGAGGTTTTGGTGATATTTAGTGTCGGGTAGAGGTTGTTTGGAGGTTTGAGGTTTGGTGTCGGGTAGAGGTTGTTTAGAGGTTTGAAGTTTTGGTGTCGGGAGGATATCTTGTTTCTTGCGGTTGTGCGGTTTGATTCTTGTTGCCAAATGCAGAGATTTGAGAGTCTTGAAGTTCCTGGTCGTGGGTTTCTTGGAGAGTATATGAGTGTATAATTCTTGGTTGATTGGGTGTGACAAAATAGCAAGAGAAAGGCTCAATTTATAGTTGCTGTTGAACAGGGCTCGCGTTGCGACCGGTCATGCCGTCGCGTCGCGAAGGTCCATAGCTGGTGGTCGGTGCGCTTTTTGTCGGGTCAGTGCGTCTCCGCTGGTATGTCGAGCTTTTCGTCGCGATTCCTTTTGGTCGCGTTGCTTTTGGTCGCGTCGCGAAGGATGGTGTGTTGGTAGTCTCGCGATTAGAAAGTTGGTGGTGTCACGTTGGAGCTTCGCGTTCAAGCTCTTCGCGTCGCGACCATTACCTTCGTCGCGTCGCGAGCGCTGGGCGATTTTTGGTCTTCTGTCTTTGTTTCTTCTTCACGTCGCGACCACTATATCTGTCGCGTCGTGATTGCTGTAGCAGTGTGATATTGTTGTATTTTGCTCTTTGGTTTGAAGCGTTACTTCCTCAGGTTTGGATGTTTTCTCAAAGTTTCTCGGGTCTTGATTTATTCTTGTTTTTGATCTCGAATTCACGCAATCTGGAATAAACTGATAATATTTGTTAGATAATAACAGTTCATCTTATTTCAGTGATTGTCACATACAAAAATATATTTTTAACAATTTCCCCCTATGTGATCATTACTGAAATAAGAAGAGATTAAAAGGTAAGGTTGAAAATTCTTGTAATTTGGATAAAACATTTATAAAACCATATCACTTGTTTTGAAAAAGTGTGACTAGATTTTACTTATGTTTTGAAAAATGTTTGTCAATAATATTTGTTTCTGAATCAAAGTTTCATGTTCAATTTATCAAAAGGTTTTTTGTATATGTACTTTCATAATATTCCTTAAGATTTTATAACATTTATAAAGACGACAAGTGATCTTAATAGGTCGATTCAGATGAACTTCTCATAGGTATATCTCACACTTGACTGAGGTGTTTGTTTGTTCTGGGTGCAGAACGGGTGTATAATCACTAAAGATGAGTGATATCTCTCAGTTTGAAGGTGTTGACTTATGCTTAATGTGGATTTATACCTATATACTTTAGTCACTTGGTCTTCATTTTAGATAATCAATCACATAAGACTGGTTTCGGCATTACTCAGTGGGTTTCTTCATTCATGCCATTGATGTTCACTCTCTCTCCGTCGGGAAATACATGTAGAGGGGTTTAGAAATATTTATAGTGCAGTTTGCAACTAAGAATATCCAATTATGAAGGCTACAGTATCCCGGTAAGTCTTCGGTTTTGACAGCTATATTTGATAAAGCTTTTGAGAATTCGTTGTTTGAGAGATGTCTGTCTTTATGGATTTTGTAATAACTCTTCTTTTGCTTTGGTGAAATGTTCACCTTTGTTTTATCTTTTCTTGATTTTCGCGAATACCTTTTGTGTAAAAGATATCTGATGTGTTTACCAGTTGTGATCTGTTTACATCATTTGCGTTTTGAGATTTTGAGTTTTCTTCTGGTTTTCTTGGATACGACTTTGTCGTTTCCTCATTTGTCAGATTCGTTATGCCAGATGATGAAGCTTTTCTTTGAAGTGGTTTGATTGAGGATAGGGATAGGTGATATAATAGACATTTTGTCTAATATATAAGAAAATGAAAGTATCGTCCCTGGTCATTTTGATATCTAAGCAAAAATGAGACTAGCATCACGGTATAAGAGTATAAATCCTATAAATCATAATGAAAACACCTTTGCTCACAGAAATGAATTCCACTTAGCAGTTAAAGACGAGGCACAATTTCTCACATGGGTTTGGTTTTCATCTGAATCTCCTGATCTTATGTCCCTTAATAGATAAAATCGTTATAATTGAAATAAATTCAAAGGGAATAGGAGAATGTACATAACAAAAATGTTTGAAATTTGAACCTTCTCTTTAATTAAGAATCAATATAACTGAGAACATTCATCGAGCATAAGTATCTGAAAATTTAGTCAAGAAGATGTTAATCACATGGTTCTATAAAAGATTTAAAAAGATAAAACTTTATCCTAATTTTTTTATTTTTGATTATGTGGATGTTTTTGAAGATTTTGGTTATTTGAATGTTTTTGGAAATTTTTTGATTTTGACTGAAAGTAAACACTCTTTTGTACAAACAGAATGTAAGAGATTAGGGATGGATGTTATCTGGATTCAACATTCCTAGACGGCCTAGGAAGTATTGAAACTTGGTTTCGTCTAAAGCCTTAGTAAAGACATCGGCAATTTGATCTTCGGTGTTTATGAAGTGTAATTCGATATGACCCTTTTGAATGTTGTCTTTAATGAAGTGATATCGAATATCGATGTGCTTTGTCATGGAATGGTGAACGGGATTGTGAGAAATGGCTATTGCACTGGTTGAATCACAAAATATGGGAATTTGTGAAACTCTGAAGCCATAGTCACGCAGTTGAGTTTGCATCCATATGACTTGTGAACAACAGCTGGCGGCAGCGACGTATTCAGCTTCTGCTGTTGATGTGGATACACAACTCTGTTTCTTTGAAGACCAACTCACTAGTCGACCTCCTAGGAATTGACAGCTACCAGATGTACTTTTCCTATCTAGCTTGCATCCTCCATAGTCTGAGTCGGTGAAAGCGTTCAGCTGAAAATCGGATTTAGCTGGATACCAAAGGCCAAGTTTGGGAGTGCCTTTTAGGTATTTGAAGATGCGTTTCACAGCAATGACATGGGATTCCATTGGATTTGCTTGATATCTGGCACATACAAAAGTAGAAAACATAATGTCAGGTCTGCTGGCAGTGAGGTATAATAGTGATCCGATCATTCCACGATATCTTTTCTGGTCAGCGGGTTTGCCATTTAAGTCTGCATCGATTTTGTATCCAAAGGCCATTGGGGTTTTGGCAGTATTGGATTTGTCCATTGAAAAGCGAGTGAGTAGGTTTTTGACATAATTCTCTTGGTTGATGAAAATTCCATCAGTTGAGTGTTTGATTTGAAGTCCAAGAAAAGTAGTCATCTCCCCAATCATGCTCATTTTAAATTTGCTTTTCATTAAATCTGCAAACTTAACACTCAAAGATTCATCAGTAGAACCGAAAATAATGTCATCAACATATATTTGTACGATTAAGAGATGTTTATTATAGATTTTTCGAAAGAGGGTTTGATCGATTGAACCCCTTTTGAAACCTGATTCTTCGAGGAATGTTGACAAGGTGGCATACCAGGCACGGGGTGCTTGTTTTAAACCATAGACAGCTTTCTGCAATTTGAAGCTGTGATGAGGAAATTTGGGATCTTCAAAGCCTGGTGGTTGTTGGATATAAACATCTCGATCTAACTCTCCATGTAGGAATGCACATTTAACGTCCATTTGAAAAACTTTAAAGTTCTTATGTGCAGCATATGCGAGAAAGATGCGGATAGCTTCTATTCTGGCGACTGGAGCATATGTTTCATCGTAGTCTATTCCTTCTTGTTGTGAATAGCCTTTGACTACGAGACGTGCCTTGTTTCGACACACAACTCCTTGATCGTCAGTCTTGTTTCTGAATACCCATCTTGAACCTATGATAGTAACATCTGGTGGTGTAGGAACAAGATTCCATACGTCATTTCTTTCGAATTCAGCTAGCTCTTCTTGCATAGCTTTTACCCAGTCTGGGTCTTTGAGAGCAGTATGTATGGTTTTGGGTTCAGTCATGGATAGGAAGGCTCCAAATAAACATTCATTTGCAGTTGCGGCTCTAGTTTGGATGCCTGAATTGGGATCTCCGATGATTAGGTCAGTGGGATGGTTTCTGGTCCATTTTATTAAACGATTTTCTTCCGTTGTAATAATAGGATTTTCAGTATCCCATTGTTCTTCTCCAGTAGTTTCTTCTTGGAAGAGGTTTGAAGGTTCCCCCATAAATGTTGCATCGGGATTGTTTTGGATATTTGGGGATGGAGTGGTAAAATCTGGGGTGGTTAAAGGAGGATTTGGTGTTTGTTCTAATGAGGAAGTATGTGTTTGTGGTTCCCCCTCAACTTGATCTGCAACATTTCTGTTTCTTTGTGAAGTTCCTTCAGTGGGTGTTCCTGTAGGATTAATTTGAGTAGTTAGAATTTCAGAATTATAAGCAGTTTTAGGTTGTTCAAAAAGTAAATCAATATCAACTTCAATGTCTATGTCAGGAGATGGTGTTTGTGGAATTGGATTTTGAAAAATATTATCTATCATTTGTGAACCAAAATGTTCACGATCCAATTTTCTGACATAAAATTCATCGAAGTGGACATCGGTACTTTCTTCAATTACTCTTGTACGTTTGTTCAGTACTCGATAAGCAGCTGAAGAAAATGAGTAACCAAGGAAAATTCCTTCGTCCGACCTTGATTCAAATTTTGAAAGGTGGTCTTTATTATTCTTTATGAAGCATCGACAACCAAAAATATGAAAAATTTTGATATTTGGTTTTCGGTTGTTAATGACTTCATATGGTGTTTTATGAAGATTTTTGTGAATTAAGGAGCGATTTTGTGTGTAGCAAGCTGTGGCAATTGCTTCTGCCCAGAAGTATTGTGGCAGATCAGCAAAGATAAGCATTGATCTTGCAGCTTCGCACAGAGTTCGGTTCCTTCTTTCAACAACGCCGTTTTGTTGAGGAGTGTAGGGGGCTGAGAAGTTGTGTTCGATGCCTTTGTTTTTGAGAAATGAGTCTAGAGTTATGTTTTTGAACTCCAAACCATTATCACTTCGGATTCTTCGAACTGGTCGTTTGAGCTTTAGTTCGATCTGTTTTATAAAGTTGATCATCTATTCTGGTGCTTCTGATTTTAGTCTTAAGAAAAAGACCCATGTAAATCGAGTGAAGCCATCAACTATGACAAGGACATACTTCTTCCCTTGTATTGTTTGGATTTTGGCGGGGCCACAGAGGTCTATGTGCAGCAGTTCTAGTGGTTCGGATACACTAGATTCTGTAATGCTTTTGTGAGAGGATTTGGAAAGTTTTCCTTTTTCACAAGCAGCACAAAGAGTTTCATTGTCGAGCTTCAGAAGTGGCAGTCCTCGAACTAGATCATCTCCGATCAATTTGTTGATGTAGCCGAAGTTGAGATGGGAAAGACGACGATGCCACAACCAGCTAATATCAGCTGAAGCTTTGGATAAGAGACAGATGTCTGGTTTTCCATAGATAAGGTCCATATCTAGTGGATACATGTTGCCTAGACGATCAGAATTAACTAGAATGGCTTTGGTCTTGGCATCCTTGATTATGCTTCGCTGTTTGGTGAAAAGAACTTCATGATTGTTGTCACAAAGTTGTGATACGCTGATTAGGTTGTGTTTCAGGCCGTCAACGTAGGCTACTTTCTTGATGGTGAAGTGACCATTTGTTATGTTTCCATAACCTTTGATTCTTGCAGTCATGTTATTTCCAAAAGTCACATCTTGTTTGGATTCTGTGGGTTTGAAGTCTCGTAGAAAGCTTTGGTTTCCTGTCATATGCTTGGAGCAGCCACTATCGATATACCATGTGCCATCCTTGGGCTCTCCAGCACAAAATGCCTGCAATTAGACGGAAAGTTTAGGTACCCAAACCATGGTGGGTCCTGATTTGTTAATGGTTTTTGATAATCTGAAATCATTATGGTTTGTGTTAATTGGACGAAGTGGTTGAGGCTTGATTTGACTTATCAGATTTTCCCAATTTAAGATTTGTCTTTGAAAACCTGTCATTTGTATCGATTTATGATTTTGTGAAAAGTATCCTTTATTTGAAGTTCTGTTTGATGACCTTTCTTTGTATCTGGGATCTGAATGGTTTTGGAAAACACTTTGATGATGGAATGGAATTTGGTGAAATGATGGTCTCTGAAAGTTCCTTGAGAGATTAAAGTTTATCTCTTGAAATCGATTTTGAATTGGTTTTTGAAACGGTTTTTGTTTTGGATTAAAGGTCTGTTTTTGTGGCACAGCGCTTGGTTTCAAAGGTTTTTCTTTGAAAACAATGGGCCTGCTTTGTTCTTTTGGTTTAAAGACAGCTTGAATGGGTTGTTTATTTGTCTGTTGTTTCTTTGAATACTTTTGTCCCAGATTGTTCTTTCCAATAAAGGTTGAGTTTAAAGAGGGAAAGACAGTTGGAGCAGAAGTACTACCATTTTGATGATCAGAATTTTCTCCATTTAAGAAATTTTCAAGTTTCATTGTGCCATCATTCATTGTTAGTTTAGTAGATCTCAATTGATGAGTTACTGAACTAGCAGAGTCTGATTCAGATTTTAAGACTCTTTTGAAAGACTTTTTGGAAACAGTGAAAGCAGTATCATCTGGGCTACAGTTGATAACTGTTTCATCATCTGAATCGTCCTCATTAGTAGATAAGAAAAAATCTGGTAGAGGTGATTTAGAGTTTTCACAAAATTTCCCATTTTTCTTTTCAGTCTCTTCATTTTCAAAAGATTCTCTTCCAATTCCCGGTTTATAATTCGTATCAATTTTGCCAGTTCCTAAGTTATTTGCTTTAGTGAAAACATCATCACTCAATTTTCTGGCAATATTGATAGAATCCAGTTTTCCTTGAAATCTTTGATTTTCGGATTCGAGAAATTTGATTTGCTTTGAAGAATCATCTAGTTTTAGAATTAAACTAGTGTTTTTGTCAGTTAAATCTTGAATTTTTTGTTTTAGCTGAAGGACTTCATTTTCTAAGGTATCTTTTATTTCAGATGAAATAACAGATTGATTTTTTATTTCTAAGTCCCTTTTTTGTTTTAGAGCTTCATTTAATTGTTCTAGGATGTGATTATTTTCTTCAGATTTTCGTTCAATGTCTCTTTCAAGTTTGTCTCTAGTCCTTGTAGATTCTCCAAATCTGAGTTGCAATGTTTGTAATTCAGATTTGTAGATATCAGATTTAACTATTGTGTCATGATACAGTCTGAGATCAGCTTTTAGACTGTTCTCAATCTTAGTCATGTGGGACTCAAATGGTGTTCTTGAAAGACCGAGATCTGAGATCATAGACCATACCTGATCGATGACATATGGAGCTCTTGTGGTTGGTTCATTGTCAGCCATGAAGCAGAAGTTTGACTGAGCTGGTTCAGTATCTGTTTCATCATCAGAAGTTGGCCAGTACTCCACGCTAGGTTCGTGGAATGCCATCAAAGCTTTTTGCTTTGCTTTCTGTTCTTGTTTCTTCAGTTCTTCGGCTTTTTGTGCATAGTAGGCTGAGTCTTTGACTTTGACTTTGGCTCGACAATCTCGGGCATAATGATTTAGTCCTTTGCATTTGTGACAAATGATTACTTCATCATCATCATCGTTATTGTCAGCCTTTTGGCTTTTAACGGGTGATCTTTCAGATGTTTGAGTTTGTTTCTGTTGAGATGGTTTAGAATGATTTTGCTGAAATCCAGAACTTTGGTTATTATAAGAGTTGTGATTATTTTGAAAACCGCGATTCTGAAAGTTTTGTCCAAAAGTGGATCTTTGTTGAAAGTTTGGTCTATGATGTGGCAAAAATCTTTCGAGATTAGTGTTTGCTACCAAAGCACACAATTGATGGTAGTCGGCTTCATTATTTGGATCGGACAAGTCACAAGGATTACTTAAGAAAGCTTGGTTTTGATTTAAATCAATTTGACTTTGATCAGGAAAATGTGTTTGGTTTTGAGAGGATGTTGACAAAAGAGCAAGCGGTCCTCCAAAAGAAGTAGACGTTGGTGGGTCAATCGAGGATTCATACGATTGTAATTCTCCGTACAGATTGTACAAAGATTCAGTATGAATTGCCGGATTTCCCTGGATGATGAGTTTGACCATTTTCCAGCTTTCATAAAGGTTGTTTAAAAATTTGAGGTTTATTTCATGCTGTGACTTTTTGATGCCTAAATTATTCATTTTGATGGTAATGAGATTGAACCTGTCATGAGCATCATGGATGGTCTCATGTGAAAACATTTTGAAGTTGTCAAATTCGTTTAAAACAGATGTTTTCTTGTTTCCAATGATTCTCTCATTTCCTTCAAAACGATTTTTCAAAGTTTGCCAAATTTGGTTTGCGGTTAAAAGGATTATATCATTCATTTGGCTTAGAATACTGTGGGGTATTCCAGACACAAGTTCCTTTTTGGCTTGAAGTTCGAGTTTCTTCCTTTCATTCAGTATATCCAAGTTACTCGTAAGAGAGGTCATGTTATCTGGTAGAGATCCGTCTACACATTTCCACACGTCTTCACTTATAGAGTTGAGATGAAGATTCATACGACCTACCCATGATTTATATTCTTCGGGAATAAGAATGGGTGCTCGAGTACCTGAACCTATACTGTTAGCAATAGATACAGAATTTATGTTTGAGTAGTTTGCGGAAGACATTTTTGTTGTTATTATTATTTTTTTTTTTGTTAACGAAAATGTGATGTTAAAATGAAAATTTTTAAAGGAAACTTATTGGTGGTTTATAAAAACGCTACACAAAAGTTCACGACAAAAATTTTCAAAATAAATCACACAAGTAATTTTTAAATGTTTTTTTTTTTTTTTTTTTTTTTTTTTTTTTTGAACAAGTGATATTAATATGAAATTTTCAAAGGAAACTTATTGGTGGTTTATAAAACGCTACACAACAGTTCTCGACAAAAATTTCAGATTAAATCACACAAGCTCTGATACCAAGTGTTGAAAATGCGATAATCGATCTCCACGAATAAGGGTTTTTAAGCCGGTTACTGTGTGACAGATATGTATTTTGTCTATAATATGCGGAAATAAAATAGAGTTGCGGAATAGTAAATCTAAACTAGACAGTATTTAAATGGACAGAAAGCGGTAAATAAAGTAAAAGTTAGAAGTTAAATGTTAGGTGTAATAAACGCCATTATCAACGATAACGTGTTTTTACAATAAATAAAAGGTTAGAAGTTAGAAGTTAGAAATTAGATGTCAGATGTAATAAACGCCATTATCAACGATAACGTGTTTTTACAGTAAATAAAAAAGGTTAGAAGTTAGAAGTTAAATGTCTCGGTTAAATACAGTCCACATATGTTTTCGTTGTCACGGTTTGATTTTTATGTCTTCGGTATTTGGTACAGTTGATTTATAACAGTTTGAATAAATCAATAATAACACAGACAATTTCAAAAGAACTTATCGATAATAGATGAATATGGCGATTTTCTTTGAAGCTTCGATTCTTGTTCTTTGCTCGGGTTGAATGAGGTTTTGGTGATATTTAGTGTCGGGTAGAGGTTGTTTGGAGGTTTGAGGTTTGGTGTCGGGTAGAGGTTGTTTAGAGGTTTGAAGTTTTGGTGTCGGGAGGATATCTTGTTTCTTGCGGTTGTGCGGTTTGATTCTTGTTGCCAAATGCAGAGATTTGAGAGTCTTGAAGTTCCTGGTCGTGGGTTTCTTGGAGAGTATATGAGTGTATAATTCTTGGTTGATTGGGTGTGACAAAATAGCAAGAGAAAGGCTCAATTTATAGTTGCTGTTGAACAGGGCTCGCGTCGCGACCGGTCATGCCGTCGCGTCGCGAAGGTCCATAGCTGGTGGTCGGTGCGCTTTTTGTCGGGTCAGTGCGTCTCCGCTGGTATGTCGAGCTTTTCGTCGCGATTCCTTTTGGTCGCGTTGCTTTTGGTCGCGTCGCGAAGGATGGTGTGTTGGTAGTCTCGCGATTAGAAAGTTGGTGGTGTCACGTTGGAGCTTCGCGTTCAAGCTCTTCGCGTCGCGACCATTACCTTCGTCGCGTCGCGAGCGCTGGGCGATTTTTGGTCTTCTGTCTTTGTTTCTTCTTCACGTCGCGACCACTATATCTGTCGCGTCGTGATTGCTGTAGCAGTGTGATATTGTTGTATTTTGCTCTTTGGTTTGAAGCGTTACTTCCTCAGGTTTGGATGTTTTCTCAAAGTTTCTCGGGTCTTGATTTATTCTTGTTTTTGATCTCGAATTCACGCAATCTGGAATAAACTGATAATATTTGTTAGATAATAACAGTTCATCTTATTTCAGTGATTGTCACATACAAAAATATATTTTCAACACTTCACTTCTCTACCAACGCCCCCATGTATACCCACGTCTTTCTCCAAGTGCATACTTCAGGCATTCAATCTCATCAACTTGTGACTCATCACTGCCAACCTCCTCTAACATATTATTATACTTAACTTGGATGTCATCCTACATCAATTAAAATAATAAATGCACATTAGTTTTTATATCCAAAATTAGACTGCATAAGTACTATAAAAGGGATAACCAACTTGTTTACATATAAATAATAACAATAACAATTCTCATATTTCAATATATGCAATCTACTTTCAATAGCAAAATAGACAATCTACACTAATCTATATCAATATGTTACACAAAATAACAACATACTTATATAAATTTTACTTACCCAATCACTTCGTGCACGATCATTAACCCATCCACGACCTTCCTTGTAACATCCCAAAATTTTAGGGTAAATTTAAAAATTTTTAAACGAAGACTTCAATATAAGAAAAGCCACTTAATTAATTTTCATAAAATTCCATAACTTTTAAGTTTAATGAAAACACCCCAGGATTAACAGAAGTTGACGAAATCTCAATATAGCGGAATATTAATTCAAAAACAGTTCTCCAATGAAGCAGCACAGTGTATACACGTCACGCCTTGCCATCTATGGTACCTGATGTACCTGAAACAATAGTTTATATAGGGAAAGGGTAAGCACGAAGCTTAGTGAGTTCCTCAAAATACCATACGATCCATCACATAACATACAACACATCATAACCATTCATATGTCTGTGAGACTCGCGGGCTATCCCTGTTCCGCTGAAGACTCACGAGAAATTCCCGTTGTTGTCTTATCGCTCGCAGGCTTCTCCCGTTCCGTCTAATGACTCGCAGGCTATTCCCGTTCCGCCTATTGGCTCGCGGGCTATTCCCGTTCCGCCTATTGGCTCGCGGGCTGTTCCCGTTCCGTCCACAAACAATCATTATCATAGCAATAATTCACACAATTATCATAACAGGTAAGACAACCTTAGTCTAACCTATCTTCCTTCCTATGCATGCAATATCACCCATAGTATAGTGAGAAGACTCACCTGATTGTAGTTGACTATATCGTTTATCTTTCTCGCCTTTGTATTTCCTTTCAACTTTAACTGTTAACATAATAATAAATCTATCATTTCTTAATCCTTAACTATATTATAGTCGCATCATTAAACCCTTCAATAATTCCAATATGATACTCCATGAGATGTTTTTAGGGGTATTTATACTTGATTTCTTGAATAAAAAATGGCATGACACTTTTGACAAAAGATTTTAATAATATAACTTTGTTGAAATTAATACCTTCTAGAATCAGTCTGTTCAAGACTGTTTTAGCCGACTTTAAACCCATTAAATTCACGTTTTTATTTGATATTCCAGAAATTTATATCAATACCTTTCCAGGGATGTATTTTACGTATTTATACGATTTTTCTATGATTTATTATGAATTTTTGAAAACAGACTATCTAATCTGTCAATTCCGAACTAATCAGTAAAGATTGCATTTTTTACCATCGATAATGTCATTTTCAAGCTTACTATTATTTTTGGTAATTGTACTAGACTCAATTTGTAAACTTTGTGCACTGGTTTGAGGTCCAAACGATTTTTCTAGAATTAATTATGATTTTTCTAAAAACGACACAAAATGCTGATTTTCATATGAAATTGTAACTAAAGTTTTTCTTAGCTTTATAATTACCAATGACCATATAATTCCTAACACTCTTATTTTAAGTATATGTTATAATCAGGATACGAGTCTTACAAGTCTCCCCCACTTATTTGGATTTCGTCCCGAAATCCGCATTCTTGAACGCCTCTATGTATTTCCCATCGAGTCCTTGTGTCCTTCAAAAATCCTCCTCGTCTTATTGCCGAAACTTTACAATATTTAATTATCTTTCCATTTCAACATTCACATACCTCTGTAATAATGCTTAAGGTCCTATTATTCTCATTCACTCCATACTTCTTTTTTTTCTAATTACTCTAGATGTACAAAAAAAAAACTCTAACTGTTTCTCACAGTCCCACACATCGACTTGACCGGCTACTATTTATAGTACATATTTAGTACTTTCTAATCTACCTATATACATAGTTAACCTAGTTAACTTGCAACACCTAATTTTAACACTATTTCGTATTTATATGAATTCGTCATATTTCAACACACATTTGCCTCAATTCAACATTTCTTTTAAATACTTTTTGGCTAAATAAGTCTATTTTTGTAGAATCTCCAAATTTTTGTGTTTCACCGAAATATAAAATTTACATCATCTTTTATAAGTTTTTTTTTTTTTGGAGTACTGAACACTCTTTAAACTATTTCCATTATATGGAGACATAAAATTTTGTTTTATTTCAAAAGTCTCTTTATTATCTCGTTCTCACCAGAGTCAAGCAGGGAATTTTGAAAAAATGTCACTTGGGGTAGTGAAAAGTCGCATCTACTATAGTTAGTTTGAATTTCGGTAATTAAAAAGTGAGGTGTCCTTTCAGTTCCGTGTGTCCTTTCGGTTCCAGCTGCAAGATACTATATATACAAGTATGTAGTATCATTCATTTTCAGTCTCATCCTCTCTTATCACTAGTTTGTTCGTAAACGAACTCATATTTAAAGTCGAGTCATGGAAAACAGATCTTCAATGGGCGATTTGTCGAACCCTGGACCTGGTTTTCCGCAAGGAGAGGGTACTTCAAACCAAGCATTCTTAATAGAGTTTGGTGACTCTAACATTCTAGACATATATCATCCATACTTCGATTACCTTGCTAATGTTTTGTTTGATTTTGAATTATGGTACAGTCTTCCAGATATACTACCAATAGAGCCTCTCCACGATGAGCCGGAAATTTTTCCCGAGTTGAACATTAACTCAGATGATCCGGTGCATGCATCTGACTTTGCACTTGATCAGACTCCATGCCTTCTACCAGGTTAAATTCTTTTGAATGATCCATTTATAAGTATTCTATTTTGTTTTATCATTTGACATGTGTTATTTGTAGACCCATTTGTGGATGGTCTAACTGAGTACAATCCATTCATGGACGTGCACCCAACAAGCAGTGAGTTTGTCCCCATGAATCAAGAATTCATGGCTGGTATTCAGGATGAGAATCAATTACAGAGGACTCATAACATAAATATTGAATTGAATCCCGAGTTTGGGGTTGGTTTTCAATATCAAGATCATCTTCGGTTGATTCAATGGAATCTAGAAGGATTTCAGAATCCTGAGATTTTAGTTGAAAACCAACAATTATTACCGACAGAGGCCACTAATTTTGATGAATCAATGTCCATCTTTGGGTCAAAAAATCAGGATCATGTTCAAATGATCCAGAATGATAACAATACATTTGGATTTGAACCTTCTAGTTCAGAAAACATAGCAGGTGGCAGTGGAAGAGGTTTCAGACATTTCTTAAGTAGGGAAATAATAGTTGAACACTTTAACGAACCAATTGAGAAAGCTGCGAAGGAACTCAACATTGGAACGACACAATTAAAAAAACGCTGTAGAGAATTAGGTATCAATCATTGGCCCCAACGACAACTTACGAGTTTGCAAACCCTTATTGATCGTGCTGAGGTAAAAACCTACATTTTTTTAATTCCTTTATATCATAAGGTTGAAATTACTAAAGTTATTTGTGCCACAGGAATTTGGTAATGAATTTATTGAGGCAACAGAATTATCGGGAGATTTAATACCCAACCTAAAAAAAGAAAAAGAAGCGATAATTGAAGGGTCACAAATCGGGTCTAACAGACGGCACAAAGAAGCTAATACAAGCTGCTCATAAGGTTGTATTTAGGAAAAGAAAAATTCAGGAAAAGGGGGAAAATTCATCAAGAACTCATATACAGCAGCAATCTCCGCCATCTAATTCTGGTATGAGTAGTATTAACCCTAGTTTACTCGAGTCTTCGAGTGAGGAGAATTTTTGAGGCTTTGTAGGTGACCTAGCCTGGTTTCCTCCTTCTTATAGCTACCCCAACTGGTTTCGAATTAGAGCCCTTCCTCATCCCTGCCCTACTTACACACGCCCCAAATGAGTCAATATTTAGCCCCTAATCATGGGGTTACAGGTTCCAACCCTATCGAGACCCCATACCTTGGAGCTCCTCCTCCAATAACTGAAAGCATACCACTTCCAAATCCTCGAGAAGGTACAAGTCAACCTAATGATGACAAAGATTGGAGTGTAGAAGATCTTTTCTCGCTTCTTTCTGATTCTCTGGTTTAGGTTAGTAGTTCTGTAAACTTTTCTTAATGTATTAATATAAAGTTGTAGTAATGAATTAAATATATTGACGTGTTACTATAATTTTAATAATTTCATCGATTCAATATAATATTCATGTTGTTCCCTTAATTTTGTATTCCTCCCCCACTTGGACTAAAGTCCAAGTCTGTTTATTCGATTTATAATTTTTTTTTACGAGCCCTTACTCTCTCGAACGAAAAACAAGCCCACTCTGCTCAGCCAACAACTTGCATCGGGGCAAACACTATCTCAATAAACATGTTTCGATAATGTAAAGATGTTTACATCAACCACCATATGTTACTCATCTGCTTGCGACCCTAGTCAACACCTCTATCGTCAGTTACCTCAATCACGAGTGAGTGATCCAAACTCTCAACCCACACGACCTGATCAATCACTCAAGTAAGATCAATACAAGGGTAGGTAGCCCCACTATTACATAGCACTATGCATGTACAGAGTCGACTCAAAAATACCCGCTATCATCTCAGGCGCCACTTGCACCTCTTTGACCGTGAGTTGGAAAACTCACCCTTGCATCCTCTAGTCCCTGTCTGACTTGTGCGCCCATTAGTTGCATGAAAAATAGCTACCACAATAGCACTTTGACATTCTCCCTTTCAACAGTCTTTAAGCTCAGTAATCAACTTAAGCATGATCGGTCCAACCAAACTGGTATGATCACATCTTAATTGTTCCTACTGAACCTCACAATCAACATTCACCAATCGAATGGATAAAGGTTTACCACATTACACTAGCATTTAAGTCAACTATGCTAGACACTCACATACTCAGCTCCTTGGATCCTTCGTGACGAACTCCCGACTCGAACGCGGATCCTGTGCTTTCGATAGTAGGAGCTCTACTACTACCTTCCACACCTATCCATGTCCGTTCCAAGACCCGTCTCGAAATATCCAATTCGCTTCTCACCGATAATTTTAACACATATGCCTTTACAAGGCATATGTCAACCCTTCTAGGAATACTTGGAATCCCACCCCCACCCTGCTATTCTAACTAAGACGGAACTTCCTCCAGTGATGACAGATTGTTTCGCAAACGTAGTTGTATACAATATCGAACTAAACAGTCTTTCAAATAAGAGAATCTTCCCTAAGGCAACAACCAAACAAGGAACATGCAATAAGGTCAACTCACACATTCTATGACTATTCAGTCCATATTGTATACAACTTAATGGAAATCTCTAAGAAACCTATCTGCACTAGCATACAGTTCTATTAGCAAATAGCATATAATAATACAACAATGTGTGATCTCTACCAGGCATTTCAGCAAACATATACCATTTTTTTTTAACATCTACAATATTAAATACTTAACCCTTTTCTCATACTGGCGTTGGCTGGCGGTACACACTGTGTCTTCAGTTCACCCTTCATAAAACATCTTTTTTTCGTAAAAATGTTTTAAGAAAACTCTTAAGCCTCAACTTGAGTCCAGAACTCACTAAGTGAGCCTGATTCTCTCAAGCTGTGCTCTGATACCAACTTGTAACATCCCAAAATTTTAGGGTAAATTTAAAAATTTTTAAACGAAAACTTCAATATAAGAAAAGCCACTTAATTAATTTTCATAAAATTCCATAACTTTTAAGTTTAATGAAAACACCCCAGGATTAACAGAAGTTGACGAAATCTCAATATAGCGGAATATTAATTCAAAAACAGTTCTCCAATGAAGCAGCACAGTGTATACACGTCACGCCTTGCCATCCATGGTACCTGATGTACCTGAAACAATAGTTTATATAGGGAAAGGGTAAGCACGAAGCTTAGTGAGTTCCTCAAAATACCATACGATCCATCACATAACATACAACACATCATAACCATTCATATGTCTGTGAGACTCGCGGGCTATCCCTGTTCCGCTGAAGACTCACGAGAAATTCCCGTTGTTGTCTTATCGCTCGCAGGCTTCTCCCGTTCCGTCTAATGACTCGCAGGCTATTCCCGTTCCGCCTATTGGCTCGCGGGCTATTCCCGTTCCGCCTATTGGCTCGCGGGCTGTTCCCGTTCCGTCCACAAACAATCATTATCATAGCAATAATTCACACAATTATCATAACAGGTAAGACAACCTTAGTCTAACCTATCTTCCTTCCTATGCATGCAATATCACCCATAGTATAGTGAGAAGACTCACCTGATTGTAGTTGACTATATCGTTTATCTTTCTCGCCTTTGTATTTCCTTTCAACTTTAACTGTTAACATAATAATAAATCTATCATTTCTTAATCCTTAACTATATTATAGTCGCATCATTAAACCCTTCAATAATTCCAATATGATACTCCATGAGATGTTTTTAGGGGTATTTATACTTGATTTCTTGAATAAAAAATGGCATGACACTTTTGACAAAAGATTTTAATAATATAACTTTGTTGAAATTAATACCTTCTAGAATCAGTCTGTTCAAGACTGTTTTAGCCGACTTTAAACCCATTAAATTCACGTTTTTATTTGATATTCCAGAAATTTATATCAATACCTTTCCAGGGATGTATTTTACGTATTTATACGATTTTTCTATGATTTATTATGAATTTTTGAAAACAGACTATCTAATCTGTCAATTCCGAACTAATCAGTAAAGATTGCATTTTTTACCATCGATAATGTCATTTTCAAGCTTACTATTATTTTTGGTAATTGTACTAGACTCAATTTGTAAACTTTGTGCACTGGTTTGAGGTCCAAACGATTTTTCTAGAATTAATTATGATTTTTCTAAAAACGACACAAAATGCTGATTTTCATATGAAATTGTAACTAAAGTTTTTCTTAGCTTTATAATTACCAATGACCATATAATTCCTAACACTCTTATTTTAAGTATATGTTATAATCAGGATACGAGTCTTACATTCCTTTAAATGGCTTTTTTCCACCATTCTATATGACTAGTCTTCCATGTTTCTTTGATCTGTGAAAAACAAGATTTTAATAAGATTTCATAGAATTTTTAATAACCCATCAAATACTTAAAAAAAGTCTTACTTCTTTATATCTTTTTTGTCTATACGATTCAATCCCATTACAAACTTGAATACAATTGTTTTCCTCTGTTGCCTGAATTTTTTTGGAGCAGTTCTTGTACCTGTCAGTGGTAAACAACTTATCAATGACTTTCCCCCACGCCTTTGGAGTCTGTCTAGGCGGGAGATGCTTCTTTGTCATCTCAACATCTGCGTATCTTCTAATGTTATCAAAATGTTGTTTTAATTTTTTTTCCTCCTCTTATGACTATTGGCACAATCGCTCTCTACTCGAAGCATAACTCCATTCCAGTTAGGTGTGTCCCAAGAAGAATCAAGATCAAAATAATGTTGAAAAAGAAAGGATTAAAAGACATCCAAAAATTATAAATTGAAAGACAAATAAAACATTAAATTTTATACTTACATAGAGTGTCAGATAAATGGGTCTCTTATATTTTTCAGGAACATCATCCCAACTAGGATTGTAACGCCCCATAAACCGACATCGAGTATATATTACAATTCAACAGTTTGATACAATTTTATTTTTGAACACAATAATCGATGCCTTGGATGCGACAAGCGGATATCTTCAAGATCGTCTCACGATCAAAGCCGGGGGTTACTACACCTAAATCCTGTAAAACACCACAATTAAACATAGTAAGCAAAAGGTTAGTGAATAACTCTTCTATAGCCAACATAATTCTGCAGCGAGTTTCATGAAGTCTAACCATACATTAAGATTTCACCACTCGTTTGTCACCTGAACACTAAACATAAAAAATATACATACATTATAACACCAAGTTTGCCATTTACATAAACACAACTCGTATAAGAACTAACCCCAATAATATAAACATTAATCGAGAAATCATGGGCTTTCCACCAACCTAGAGATCTATCACCAATCTTTAGATACACCAATCTATCACCGGTGTTTCGATACCCTATATAGTTGCAAAATATATACTATACAACCATTAGAACACCATGTAAAATACACCACATATAAACATAACCATCTATGACTACACCACTCATATCTTGAGTTAACTACTCTTAGAGTTGCACCTATATCACCATATAATATCGTTCATACTATTTTTCATCAGGGTATTGGATCTAACACTACCATACAATATATCTACACAAAACATAGCAACATTTTTACATCTAGGCATTCATTATTATACAAAGCATAGTATACAACAAAACACCAATCAAAGCTATGTAAAGTTGCTCACCTCTATAGACGTGTAGAATAATCCCTTTAAAATTTAATTGTATCCTCGTTCTTGCTGTCACCAACTACTTCTTAATCACCAAATAAACATACTTACTCAACCACTAAAGACAAAACACATTAATCTCATTAAACAACTGAATTTTACCACTACATGACAGATAGCGCCTCTATCTAAGAGATAGAGTCGCTAAGTCAATAGATAGCATCGCTATCTATGAACTCAACTCCAAAACACCTCTAAATCGTTCCAAATCACTTTTAGTTAGGGCTTTTTGTAACACCATGTTCCCTTTTGGTAAGTGTGTATGTTTTAATCTTTGTGTGATTAAAATTAGTTGTATGATTAAATGACTTAAGGGTAATTTAGTCATTTGTCAAAGTGTGTGAATTAGTGAGAATGTGGTTGGATAGAGATAAATGTTGAAAACCGAGTTGAGGTGTGGTTAGAAATACTTGGGGAAGAAGTTTTAGCTTGGAAAATGTCAAAAGAGACTAACACGAGTCGTGTGGAGCTCACACGGGTCGCGTGGGGGGACGCAGAAACGCCTTACAGACTGACATGGGTCGTGTGGAACCCACACAGGTTGTGTAGAACATGCAGTGAGAAGCAGTAGAATTACACGGATCGCGTAAAAGCACAGATCGTATGCAAGATAGTTAGCGTCGCTAACCTTACACTTAGCGACACTAAGTGTCGCAAACCCACTTTCGAATATGACATACTTTCGAATGTGTCACGTGTTCTTGGGAATATGATATACCGACGAAAAGAAATAAATACAACGTATCCACAAGAAACCTATTCAACAGAATAAACTATTTGTCATTGTCACACCGTGCGGGTACCCAAAGAAATATATTTGTCGAAAGTAACTACGTGCATATATTGTTTGGTCTTTGTAATAACACATTTTCTATAACAATTCGTCGAAAGCAAATTACATGCCGCAAGAAATGTATTCAACATTTGCCTAGTAAAAGCTAATCGCTAAATGGAATGGTTTGGGTTTTTAGTTCCTATTCACAATTATTTTTTTGAAAAAACTAATACACTACCCATTTTTACAAAAAAAAAAAAAACAATATACTTTTCTTTTTAACAAAAACTGCAACATAGCCTCATTTTAACCAATTAATAACATGCATACATTTTTAACCAAAAACTACAATGAAAAATAGTAACATACTATAAATTTTAACACAAAACACTAACATACTATAACTTTTAACACAAAACAGTCTGCCAAAAAACTAATTGCCAAATGAAAAATATTATTGAAAAGAATTATTCGTCTTCGATGCATCTGGCGGTAAAAGAAATAATATGTTTTGTCTGGCACTCTCTAAAATATCATGTAACAATACAAAGGTATTAGTAAAGCATGAGAAACAATTTAACGAGTAGGATTTTACATCTCAAACTTGGCATATCGGAAAGTATAACAATATATATGAATACGATTATGTATTAACATTATTGACATATAATTAAATGATAAATATATAAATGTTGATGCATTGTATCTTTTTTTTATTTTCAATGAAAATTGTGTCCCGCTGCATTGCGTGGGTACACCACTAGTATATATATATATATATATATATATATATATATATATATATATATATATATATATATATATATATATATATATATATATATATATATATATATATATATATATATATATATATATATTGTAACACCAAGATACTCTTTATATGTAAATATAATAAAAATGGTAAATTGGTCATTTTACCTTAGAAGGGTAATTTGGTCATTTGACCATGTAAAGGACCAAATATGTAAAATTGTTGTTTGTTTGTGGCAAAAATATAAGAAATGAGAGTTATATGTGATAAAATATGTTAAATGTGGCAAAAGTTCAAGAATTAGAACTCTAGGGGCTAAACTACAAATTCTAGAAGTATAAATAGTGGAAAAGCTCTCCCACATGTGCAGAAAATGGAGAAGCTACGGGAGAGGGTTTTACTGTGCAAATTCTCTGCAGAATCTTGGAGTGATCTTGAAGATTGAAGCTAGAAATCGGGTTGTTGCCTTGAAATTGAAGATTTGGAAGCATTGGAGGTTAGTAATTCAAGTTCTAACCTAGATTGTTCTTGGTGGGTTTTATGGATAAACTGAAATCTGTAATTTTCAGTGTAATCCATGAAGTTTGTATTTGATTTCTGGGTTCTAACATGTTCATATGATAAGAACATGACATTGAAACCATTGAATTTGTTAGACTTGAAGTTTTGGGGTTTTTGGAACTAAGAACCCTAATTTCTTCACTTGATTGATTGAGTTGATTTCAATGGGTTAAAACCTTGTATAAATGGAAGGTTTTAGTCTTGAAATAAACCCCATATGATTAAGAACAAGAAAAAGAACTTAATATGTTAAAACAGGGTGCTATAGTGCAAAATCGGGACTGAATCTGGACTGCCCAGCAAGAGCACGGGTTGTGCTCTTTATGCACGAGTCGTGCATGTCCTGCAAATCAAAGTTCCTTGCTATTTTAGCCTTGCACGAGTCGTGCTCCTCAAGGCTTAATTGTGCACGAGTCGTGCTTGCCTGGCAGGGGACTCAAAAACGTGAATTTTCGCTAGGCATGTCCGATTTACCTCAAACTTGAACCATAAGTCCATGATGGTTTGAAAAGTCCTAGAAAAATACTAAATTGAGTTTTCGACTCCTCGGGGGCACTGTAGAACGATACGAATGCCTCGGTAAAGCATATAATTCGTGAAAAGATGGTAAATGGAAAGTTTATCATCTAGACATTGTTTGTAATGTTATAATATTGAACTCTTATGCATTAGAGTCAATTAAAATGATGGTTAACCTATTATCATTTGATATGTAATGGATAAATAGGTATGGGACAAACGGTTGTGGTGTACGCAAAGACAAGAAACAACCGGAACTAGATGCAACAAGTGTCCAGGTGAGTAATCTCACCTATATCATATATGATATGTATTGATTGGAATGTTGCAGATTGAAACAGCTTTGGGGGACGAAAATAATAGTTTTAAAGATATATTAAAAAGACAATACCAGATAAGCCGTGAGTCTGAGAAAGACAAGAACGGAGCTGTGAGTTAATAAATAAATAAACAATGCGACAATACCAGATAAGCCGTGAGTCTACGATAGACAAGAACGGAGCTGTGAGTCAACCTCTGAAAAGGCAATATCGGATAATCCGTGAGTCATTGTAATGGCAAGAACGGAGCCGTGAGTCTAGGCAAAAGCAAGGCAAACTCGTGAGCCATAAATGATTATGATATTGGATGTTATATCCAACTGGTGCGGCCTATATGGCTATGATATCGGGTTATTGAAACCTGTTGGTGCGGCCTTAGGGCTATGATAAAAATGTTGAAACTGTTTGGTGTGGCTTAAATGGCCAGGAAATATGATGCAGTCAATTGTGACTAAGAACATGGGACATAAATGGTTTGATATGATTAAATGTGCAAATAACTGACGTGACTTGATAATTACAGATTATTATGGTTCAGCCTGTAAGGCTATGAAGTAGGATGTGAAATCCTAAGAGGTATATGATCATCCAGTAAGGCTAGGAGTTTGGATCCGATATCCAAACATATATACGGTTAGCCGTAAGAGGCTATAAAATGGGACTTGATATTGAAAAAATGAGTAGAAAGAGACTTATCGTATATAGAGAATTATATATGAATGTATTATTTATACATGTTATTTGCAGATATGATTACTCACTAAGCTTTATAGCTCATGTTATTTGTTAAATGTCCCTGCAGGTTAGTATGATCCTGATAAGGGAAAAGATAGAGTCCGTGACTAAAGAAGTGAGACTCATAGATGCTATCAGTAGGAGCCCGGCTTCAAAGGAGATTATGGTATTTTATACACTCCTTGATACACTTGTACCCATTTATAAATCAAATATACCCCTTTGGTTATGGTTTTATGTATTGAAACCTTTGTTTAAAATGAAAAAAAATTTTAGGGGTGTTTTGTTTTAAAAGTCGGGTGTTACAAGTTGGTATCAGAGCCGTGGTTTAAGTGAACTAGGTGTCTATAGAGTAGATTCCTGGACTTAAACCTTGAGATATTAGACATGATGTATAGTTAGGTGTGTATAAGTTGTTATTATACATATATAACCTAACCGTTGCTGACTTCTGACGTATAAGAAGTATGAGTAGTGAATATTACTGCAAGAAATTTAGGGCGTGGAGCTTTAAGAGGTGGACCAGCCCTTTCTCAAGGCTCCATTGAACGAGGGGCAAAGAGACAAGTAGCAGAAAATCCACATAACAAGCAACAGTAGCTGATGTGGTCAGAAAAAGAAATTGGTTGCTCACCATGAGTGATATTCAAGGTGAAAGAAAAGTAGTTGAGACTACAAGAAAAGCTGAAAAATAATGGTGGACGCTTCAGAAGAAGTTAACACGACTCAGGTCTAACCTAGAATGGAAGGGACCACAAGGAAAAAGGTGATGTGGTGTAAGAAGTGCAGGAAAAGCACTCAGAAAATTGTAGAGTTGAGACTCTACCGTTGAATTGTTGAAATCATAGAAAACAAGAGCATATTGCTCGAGCCTGTTGGATGGAACGGAAGTGTTTCAAGCGCGGAGCAATAAATCACTCTCCTACGAAATGTTCACATGCTAAATGTGGAGTAACGGGTGATAAACCCATGAAAGAACGGGGAGGAAAGAAAGAAGAAATGAATGGTCAAAAAGGACCAGTGGTACCATGAGCATTCCAGTAGACTCTGGGAGAAGCTCGTGAGGAGACTGATATGGCCTCCGATATGATTGTTTTGAATATAGTCCCCGTGTATGTTATATTTGATCCATAAAGCTATGCTTTGGATCGGTGACTTTGATGTCTTGTTTGAATATTTCATCGACGATTATAGATGAAAATTTGGAAGCAGCTATAGCAGATAGCCAATATGTTCGAGATATTGAACACCTGGAAGGTAGTCTGCCTAGGATTTACGGGACCATTTTTCCCTATAAATCTGAAGCCGATGACTACCAATGAATCTGAAGTAATTGTGCGTATAAATTGGTTAGCAATGAATTATGCTAACATGAATTGTAGAAACAAGAACATTATGGTTCTAAAATCAGAAATGAAACGGATGAAAATACACGGTAAATGATCGTTGTTGAGAATACCGGTTATTTTCCTTTGCTTAAACTCGGATAAGAGTTAGTAAAGGAAGGATGTTTTAGTTGGCATATGCAGTATTGGCTAAGCTAAATAAAGTGGCGGTAGAAGTGTAAAACTTTAAATGAATTCTCGGATGTTTCTTCCAAAGAACTTCCAGAATTCCCGCCAGATTGATGAGAAGAGCTTATGATTAAACTGGTTTTGGGAGCCGTCTCTGTTATTTAGGCTCCGTACCGATTAGCATCTGTCGAGATGACAGAGTTGAGAAAGCAATTAGAAATTCTCGAATCGGGGTCTCATACGGCCGAATGTGTCATCGTGTGGAACCCCATCGTGTTTGAAAAGAAGAAAGATAAGTTGATGTGTATGTGCATTGACTACCGAGAATATGATATTCTTGAAACCAGACTGAATATGATGTACATTTGTACCAGATATTGGAGTTACTTCGCTGAGAAAAGTGATATGTGAAGTTCTCCAAGTATGAAAATTTGGCTAAAAGAAGTTTCAATTCTTCGGGCATGTTAATAATGCTGAAGATGATAAAGTAGATCCAGTGGAAATAATGTTGTGATAAAACGGGAACCGCCTTGGAATCTGACTGAAATTTGTAGTTTCCTTGGATTGGCGGGTTATAATAGGAGATTTGTAGAAAACTGCTCCTTGATTGCTGTCTAGTTGACTTAAGCTGACCAAGAAAAAAAAAGGAAAAGGTTGAGTGGGTAGAAAAACCACAAGTAACTTTTCAAAGGTTGAGACAAACCTTGTGTGAAGCTCTGATGTTAGCATTATCGCTAAGCGGAGAAGATAATTTATTTTACAGAAATGTATCTAGAATTGACTTTGGGTACATGATAATGCAGTAGCAATTATGACTTTGGCATTGAAGCTTTGGAAACACTATTTATATGGTGTAAAGCTTACTGTTTATACTGATCATAAAAGTTTGAAGTACTAAATTGATCAAAAAGAAGCTAAATATGAGATAACAAAGATAGATGGGTTACTTAAAGATTTCGGTTATGGAATCTTGTACCATCTCGGAAAGGCGGATGTGGCTATAGATGCCTTGAATTGAAAAGAATATCCTTTAAAGGTTACATCCACATGTATGAGTGTGGCGAATTGATTACCTAAGTTGATTCGGGTAGCACAAAAAGAAGCGTGCAAGTCTGAAAATGTAAAAAGTGAATGAATGATTGGATATTGGAAGAAGCTAGTTGGAAAACCACATCGATTTAAAACCCTTGGTGGTTGCGTATGTGGATTCCAAAGCAAGGCGAAACATGAGATTTATTTTGAAAAGATGCATATTGTAGTAGATATGCAGTATACCCGGAGCAATACCAGACTGTATAGGGTGATAAAACCTATGTATTGGTGGCTGGGACTGAAGAAAGATATTGAAAGACATGTGAAAAGTATTTGACTTGTGTGCAGATAAAGTCAAATCATTAGAAGCATACGGAAAATTTAACCGTTATGGGTCCCAGAGAAGAAATGGGACGATATTATTATAGACTTTGTAATAAAGTCTTCGCAAGTACCACATGGGTATGACACCATATGGGTAATAGTTAACCGGATGATGAAACCAGTGTAAATTTATACCGACTAAGGAAGAAATTAAGATCGAAAAGTAGTGAAAAACTACATAGAAAGAGTAATTTGTCGACGTGAGTTACCGGTGTCGATTGTATCGGGTCGAGATAATAGAATTATTCGCTGATTTTGGCATAAATCCCAAGAATAATTAGTTCAAAAGTACTAGTAAGTACTGTATATGATTTGCAGATTGATAGACGAGGCAAGATAATGATGCAGACTCTAGAAGATATGCTTGAAATTTGCATAATAGACCCTGGTGGAAGATGAGAATATCGCCTATCTTTAGTAGAATTTGTAAGAAATAACAGCTTACATACTAGTATTCTAGTGACTCGTATGAAATGTTGTACGGAGTACCGTGTCATACTCCGCTTTGTTAGATTGAAACTGTGAAAAAAAATCCGTTGGCTAGATCCTAGACTGTGGTACAAGTTAAAAAGAAGACTTGATGAATACGAGAAAATTTGAAAATGGCTAAGAATCAGTAAAAGTAGTATGTGGATCATCGAGTAAAACCGTTGAAACTCCAAGTAAGGGAAGATAGTGGTAATCAAAATATCCCTTGGAAAGACTAAGATTTGTTATGGGACGAAAGGAAAAGTTGAGTCCTCGTTTTCTTGGACCTTTCCATATATCCCAAAGAGTAAGAATTGTGGTGTATCGATCGAAGATTCTTGATGAATTTCAAGATATATATAATGTTTTAGATGTGTTTTATTTGCAGAAAACATGTATTGATAAATTTCAACGAATACCTCATGTTGAAATGAAGGTAGATAAGTAGTTAAGGTACCCGGGACAACCGGAAGAAATGATAGATGAACAGTGATATAACTACGAAATAAGAAGACTAGTATGGTTAAGTGCTTTGGCAATACCATAGAGGTTTCCATATGAAATTGGAAACCGAAATAGTAATGAGATAGAAATACCCCCAACTCTTTGTTTGATTCCGAGGACGGAATCTTTTGAAGGAGGGGAGAATTTGTAACACCAAGATACTCTTTATATGTAAATATAATAAAAAGGGTAAATTGGTCATTTTACCTTAGAAGGGTAATTTGGTCATTTGACCATGTAAAGGACCACATAGCCTCATTTTAACCAATTAATAACATGCATACATTTTTAACCAAAAACTACAATGAAAAATAGTAACATACTATAAATTTTAACACAAAACACTAACATACTATAACTTTTAACACAAAACAGTCTGCCAAAAAAGTAATCGCCAAATGAAAAATATTATTGAAAAGAATTATTCGTCTTCGATGCATCTGGCGGTAAAAGAAATAATATGTTTCGTCTGGCACTCTCTAAAATATCATGTAACAATACAAAGGTCTTAGTAAAGCATGAGAAACAATTTAACGAGTAGGATTTTACATCTCAAACTTGGCATATCGGGAAGTATAACAATATATATAAATACGATTATGTATTAACATTATTGACATATAATTAAATGATAAATATATAAATGTTGATGCATTGTATCTTTTTTTGATTTTCAATGAAAATTGTGTCCCGCTGCATTGCGCGGGTACACCACTAGTATATATATATATATATATATATATATATATATATATATATATATATATATATATATATATATATATATATATATATATATATATATATATATATATATATATATATATATATATATATATATATATATATATATATATATATATATATATATATATATATATATATATATATATATATATATATATATATATATATAGAGTTAGGATCTTTTGAGAACCACAAGTCCCCCGAGAACCCGAGAACTCCCAAACCGATATTTTTTTCAAAAAACCGACCCCATAGGCCTCTAAAACGCACATATCTAAGACTTTTCGAAAAAAAAAATTCGAAAAAAAAACGACTTTTTTTTTTGAAAAAAATTTACACATGTGCAAAAAAAAAAACTTTGCACATGTGCAAACTTTTTTATACGTACATTTTTTTTTCAAATTTTTTTTACAGAACAGCTTAAATATATGTTAGAAAGACATCTATAAAAAAAATTTGAAAAAAAATGTACGTACAAAAAAGTTTGCACATGTACAAAAAAAAATTTTGTACATGTGCAAAATTTATTCAAAAAAAAAAGTCGTTTTTTTCGGAAATTTTTTTTTTCGAAAAGTCTTAGATATGTGCGTTTTAGAGGCCTATGTGGTCGGTTTTTCGAAAAAAATATCGGTTTGGGAGTTCTCGAGTTCTCGGGGTGAAGTTGGTTCTCAAAAGATCCTAAGTCTATATATATATATATATATATATATATATATATATATATATATATATATATATATATATATATATATATATATATATATATATATATATATATATATATATATATATATATATATATATATATATATATATATATATATATATCTATATATATATATATATATATAGGGGTGGGTTCAACATAGAACCAAAATTAGGCATAGAACCATAGAACCATCTTCTTGACCGTTAGATCAAATTAGGATGATAAGGGTATGATGGTAAATTACACTTATATGTTCATTGATGAACATATACGTATGTTCATTGATGAACATTATTTTCAGAATCCTAGAATTTGTTCAGTAATGAACATCCATAACATTGATGAATATACAAACATACATACACATGTTCATAAATGAACATTGACAAACATTAATGAAATATAAACATACACACATGTTCAGAAATGAATATTGACGAAATATACAAACTTACATACATGTTCAGAAACGAACTTTGATGAATATTTAAACAAAAACTTGAAATATACGAATTTACACACATATGTTCATTGAAGAACATATGTTCGTTGATGAACATATGTTCATTGATGAACATTGTCTTCAAAATCCTAAGAAATTTGTCACTTTCATCAACTTTCTTTCGGTCCGGATCATTTCCAGATCGCCTCCATTAATTGAAATCCAACCATTTTCTTCTCCCTCTGAAATTACAGATTTGATCTTCTAGATTATTGTGAATCAAGTTGGAGCAGCAAAGAACTACCTTTGCGGATCTGTACAGAAAACCTTTAGTCCAAAATTACACATGTTCAGAAATGAACATTGATGAATATTAAAAAAAACTCAAATGTTCATTACTGAACATGTATACATTTATACAGAAACTCAAATGTTCATTATTGAACATTGAAACACATTTGGAAAACGATTAACGAAGAAACTTTGGAAAACGATTAACGAATAAAAACTTTATAGTTTGCTACAATTCTCGGTCATAGCAAGAGCTTAAGATTTAATCGATTTTCTAGCATGTTGAATTACTTTATCTAATCAATAATTCTCAGTCCACTAGTTGTACCACAATTGAGTAGATAACATACAATTAACATCGAATCTAACGCTACAAATCCTAAATCTCGAACTAAAGTCAACACTCGCGAACATTCTTAATTTTCAGCGGACAAAATCCATAAATTGAAATAGAAGGCAAACGATACCTTTATCACAATGGATGCCATTTTTTAGAAGATGATTAGACCTAGGAGAAGTTGATCTTAGATCAAAGCTTGAACAAGGCGGTGGAAGGGCTACCGATTTCATAATTGAACCTCAAATGTTCATTACTGAACATAGATGAACTTCGACTCTCAAACATGGATTCTGCTTAGAAACAAATCTCTATATGTACATAATCTGATCAATGGCACACTTCGATGTTCAAAACTGTAATACATTCACTTGATTGTTCATTGCTCCCTTTGATCGTTAATGAACATTCTTCAATGTTCATTAGTGAACATTCAGACCTCAACGACTGTTATATCAGTTTTGCACCAAAATCAAACAAAAGGAACGTAATCTGATGATTGATAATGCTATAATAAACTACTTTCAAAACGAAATTAGGAATAAATAGTTACCTTTAGGTCGATATCACTGTAGAATGCCAATGTTGATACGAGCTTCAATGAACCAGACTTTAGAGTATTATCGATCACAACTAATCATGCTTCTGATATCGGATGAATCAATAAACAATATCACGACATTTTTGTAATCAGAATGATAAGGATCAGATTTGGAATTGATTCAGAATGAGAGCTTGTTATCGGTAGATTGCGTGTTCTTGACCTTGACGGTAGATTGAATGAGAGCTACGAGATCTCACGTGATGATCGATTTTGTGGTAGTGAATCCCCATTGTTGTTGGATTAGGTGTCTAAGCCATGACTAATAATTTGTATTTACCTAATTAATAGAAGCAAAGTCCATTTGGGTTGCCCTCATAGCTGGAGGTTTGGTAGAAAGTTCGGTAGAGAGAGAGGTTGGTTTATTATGGGATTAATAAATCAATAGAAATAAAAGATATGGTTTGTTAATATATTAAAGTGATAATATATTAATTGGAAACTATGTTGATTGATTAATAATTAAACAGAAATTAATTGGATTAATTTCTGTGGCATTAATTAGATTAATCAGGAGGTCAGGGATTAAAGTCGTACAAATTCAATAGTTGAATTGCGGCGCACGGCGCGCCAATGTAAAGGCCGCGACGCGCGTACATATTCGTACGAATTCAATAGTTGAATTGCGGCGCGCGGCGCGCAAACGATATGGCCGCGGCGCCCGTACAGATAATCCGGAAAATGGGCTGCGGCTAGGGTTTCTAGCTTTGCCTCTTGGTTCCCTATAAATAGGGAACCCTAGACCTCATTATCGCTCGCTCATTCTTCAATTCTCTCTGGAATTTTCGGTTCCTTCCTCTGGCTCCCTGGGTGTGATCTCATTTGAGGCAGGACACTTGTGCTGCTAGCTTCAAGATTAAAACTAAAGGTTAGTTTTTCCTGATTTATTCTTTTAGTTATTTTTGTTTGGCCTTTAGGAATTAGTTACATGTTCAAAGTAAGAAAACATATATCTTTTCTAGGTTGCATGTGAACTTAGGTTTTTAGTTCATGGTTGCGGAAAACCTTTCAGTGGTATCAGAGCGTTTGGTTGTTTTCTTTTTGAATGGCTGTAATAGTTTTCCTAAAATTAGGGTTTAAAGTTTATAAATCTTTTTTTGGGCCTGAATCGATTTAGGGTTTGAGTTTTAGAAACTTTTTCCCCACCCCTTGGTAATTTTCGAAAATAGGCATTAGGGTTTTAGGAGGTTTTCTATTTTTGGTAACTTTAATTGGTTAATTAAATGGATAACCTTAAACCCAGTTTGTTTAAATTCGATAATTAGGGGTTTAAGATAGGTTTAAATTGATTTGATTAATTTGAAAAAAACCTATCTACATTTGAATTAATTTAATTAATTGTTTAATTAAAAGATAATTCAAGGGATTTAATTTAATTTTGATTTAATGGTTAAATTTCGAAAATTAAAGGATAAATCCTAAAATATTTTAAAAGGTTTAAAATATCTAGATTTAATTAATTTAATTAATAGTTTAATTAAAAGATCAATTAAATCAAACTAAAGGTTTAATTTAATTTGAAATTTAATAGTTAAATTTCAGGAAATTAAAAGATAAACCAGGAATATTTTAAAAAGATTTAAAATACATCTTATATATGTATTATTAAAGGTTAATACTATATGTATAAGATAAATTGGTTAGTCAAATCATTAGTAGGCCTCATTCACGAAGCTGGTCTATAAAGTGGGTATAAGGAGACTGCCTATAAAATGGTGGTCTAATGGGTGAACAGTCTCGCCCACCGCTCGCCTGATCAGTGGAGGGTCGTTAGCCGAACAGTTTTGATAGGACCGCCTAATCATTAAAAGTATAATGATCAAAGTACTAGAACCCGTACAAGAATTCCCAATCTAGTTACTTTAGAAAAAATGTGAATTTGATGCTAACCCATGAAATTGCACATTGCACTTTATGAAACGTTGGTGGAGCGTGTGTGGGTTACCGGCACACCAATGGGGGTTCATAAAGAGTGGCAATGGGTTTCTCGAGTGTTATCATTGTTGATGGAGCGTGTGTGGTTAACCGGCACATCAATTTGAGATGATAATGGACCCCGAGAGTACCAAGCTAATTTGCATGGTTATTCACACCCGGTTTGTGATCCTCGGCATCCCAGTCACAAACGGTGGGGCATATCCGAGATTAAACATGCCATTGAATAGTTCAATGAATCTCACAGATCTAGGAATTTCATAAGACTGAAATTGATAAAAGTTATCTACCTTAATGACCACTGTGTTGTGACTACGGCATCCCTCTTCACAGCATAGTTGGGGTATTTTGGATCCTAGCCTTGTTAAATAATGTATATTGGGTAATTATTTAAAAGGATTAATTAAACGAATAAATTCAAATTTTATATATGTCTGAAGAAAATGTTATTCTCCTCCTTCTCCTCCTTCACCCATTTCTGAGAGCTTCAGAAAGCACCTGTTAAATATGGTAAGGCTGACTGGCCTTGACTGTGTGATATGGTTTTGCAATTAGAGAATAGTTCTTAGTTTTGCTGGGGAACCATATCCGACTGAGTGTCCGCTCCCAAACATGGCATCACACAGCAGCTTGTGATGAGCATGACTCCTTGACCATTGAGTCCAAGGAAGTTCGTTGCCTTATGCTATTGATCATTAACCCTGAGTTCCGCAGGGATTTAGAATTCCTGGGGTCTGATAAGTTAGCACAGCTAGTTCAGGAAAGGTTCCGTGAACTGGTTGAATAAAGGGAACGAACTAGGATCTTTAAAGAGCTTGAAGTTGCAAGCTAGAAGGAAGTAGCACCAGTTTGCGTGTTCCCGAGATTGAGGGATACATAGGCAAACAGTATAAAACTGGTTTCCTTTTGTGATCGGGAGTTAAGCATTAGCTCAACTCGCTAATCTGTTCATCCAGATGAACAGAAAGGGTAACCGGATAAGACAATCGTGGAAGTGCATTCAATGTCGACTCTGTATGAATCGTTCATGGAGAAGCATAGTTCCATTAATTCAGCTGCTTCAGGATTGAGTCCAGTTTTAAGGTGCATCAAGAAATGATCCAGATCGTCTGGACCGATTGTTCGATGTTTCAAACTGGGAATCCACAAGGTGGGACACAGTCACGGAAAGATTGGAAAAATGCTCTAAAGCCAAACCGCTTGGCAAACTCAGTAATATCTCAAAACTCAGAATACCTGATCCTCATTTCCTTGATACAGGATGTGTTTTCTCACATTTGCTCTGTATGCACGGACTCTGTAGGATGCGGGATATTGTTGCACAGGAGCATATTCAGATTGGATATGGAGCTCGTGCATTTTTGGGAGTTAAGCTAGATATTTGTTCTTGTTATTGGTTTATAGATACATTTAACATAGATTCGCATTGTACATTGTTCTGAGGATAATTCTGGTTTAATGAAATTTTTTTTTTAAATGGTTGTTTTAATTGTCCTCGAAATGTTGTGTGAATGTGTTGATGACGTAAATGGTAATAACTTGAATGTTGATACATCCAATGGGATTGGATTTGTAAATTGTGTTCTTTATGATTGTTAAAGTGAATTTTATGAGAATCACTTCAACCAAAGGTCCAGTTGGACAGGACTTTGGAATCATTTGACTTAGAGTCACATGATGAATGAGTTCTCAATAAAATTAATTGTGGAAAGAAAGGAATCACCCAAAGATCCAATGGATAGGATTTTTGGAATCAGTTGACTTGGAGTCAGGTGATGATTGCATGTCTTGAACAATATTAACAAAGTCATAAATTTACATGGAGATGTAAAGGTATTAAGATTTTGAGCGACAGACACACAAGTTACTGTGTATTGCTCGAATCTTCGAACAGAACACGATTAGTTATGCTTCAAAATATTTGCCTAAACAGTTTGACAAATATGGCTTCGCTTATCGGAATAAGCGATTCATTGGAACCTTGAAGTGTTCAAGGATTTCAAAGGAAGTATAAGATCAACAAAACCTGAATGACTATATAGACTGAGAAAATGTTTCACAGTTTATCCTCTTCCAAGAACACTAATGGTTATAATGTGTCTTAGGGAAGATGATGGAGCATTGATCGAAATAGTTTTGATCCTCGGTGTATAAGATACACTGGATACATTTCCGACTAATATTTCAATGAATTGAATATTCAAGCAGTCAGACCGCAGAAACCATATTCCGACCATATCTTAGACTAAGTAGGTTATGCCGACACTGTCTAAAATGTAAAGCTGGGATCGTCCCACTAGTACATAGAAAGTCCAGGGTCATGTAGCATTCGTCTGAATCTCATGACAAGCCTGAAACTAATCAGCAATGTCGTTTCATTTGCCATCCCGATTATCCTTTGAAAGAAGAGTACTTTAGAAAGAACTCAAGTTCTAAGGAAACAGTGGGAGTAAGAATAATTCTGAATGAATTCAGGGATTAGCCAAGTGAAAGAACCTTTAGTCACCACTGGGACTTAACCAGGAATTAGATTCCTGTTAAACCTGACATACCCTCTCTTCGCTTGACCAGTAGTCATTATCACTGTCATAAGGAGTTATGATTTGGGTGATATACCGGGTAGTGGTAAAACACTAAAGATGGTACGGATAAGTAATCCGACTGCTGGAAGCATTGGTGAGCCCAGTTGCTGCCAAATAAGAGAACCTTACCGCGAGACACAGTCTATGTGACAGTTTGATTGATCTTTACAACTGGTCTAGGAACCAGTGGGAGTAATTGAATCATCAAAAGAAGGGAACATAGAAATGTACTTACAGAACATCTGGTTGAATGAGTCATCACTTGGAGTCAAGCAATTGATTCTGAGAGATGCACTCTCAATAGAAGATGTAATCCGAGAGGATTCTGCGTGGCATAGTGTGAGTCGTTAGTGGAGCGTGTGTGGTTTACCGGCACACTAATATGGACTCACATAGAGCATGCCATTACAAAAGGTACATGGCCCCGGGATTCGTACCATGGGCGTCTCGCAAGAAAGGATATTCAGATTCTCAAAATAGGCCAAAAGGTTTGGATTTTGTGAATAGCCTGAAAGATTTCCTTTAATATGTCGGAAAGGTTTGGATTTCGGTTTCGCAAAATGTGCCATAAGTTCTGGATTTTGTGAATAGTCCGAAAGAGTCATATGACGGTGTCAAAGCCAGTGGGAGTATCGTTGTTATCTGCTATCATTGTATGTGGGTTACATACTGGTTCTAGGAAACGTCTCTTATCATTACAAAGTGTAATGACTTGGTGTTAAGAAACAGTTCGCTATGAAAGACCTTTAAGAGATACAACATACTCAGGTGGTTGTGAACATCTATTAGATAGATCAGAATTCTGCCAATATGATCTTGATGAGATTCAAGATGCATAACCCAGGAATGGAGTTTCCTGTCATTGCAAAGTGTAATGAATTGGCATGAAAGAAACAAAGAAGGTGCAGCATGCTCACGTAGTTCATAGACATCTATCAGATAGATGAGACTGACAGTATTGACTTAGCCGTTGAGAATATGATCTTGATGGGATTCAAGATACATAAGAAAGAGTCCCCGAATGGAAATGGTTTCCGGAAATCATGACACAAGGATTATTGGTAATCTTTGGATTCCGAAAGGGCTTGGAATGAGATTACATCAGGTTCCTCGAGCCTCTTGGACAAATCAGAAGTGTTATGAACATATCCTGATGACTTAATGCTTAGAGCATTGTAAGTTGGATTCAGGGTATTGCCTGGCTAAGAATACTGAATGGTTTTTTGAACAGACGTGAGAAAATCATTGGGAAATGATTGGGGTGATTGATTTGAAAGGGTTTTCAAATCGGTAATTGTTTACACCAAAACGTGGTGCTGTAGGACTTCATGGTTAAAGAACTTCGTTGGTTTCTGATGGAGCGCGTGTGGGTCACCGGCACATCATGACACCTCGAAATTGTCTTAGGGTGTAGTCATGTGGACTAAAGACCCGAGAACCATGGGCAGTCACGGTACACATCACCGGAATGGAGTTGTGAGAAAGAATGACAAAATGACAAATTGAGACGTCATCGGAAGAGTATCCGATAGGATCATCTGCAATAAAGTGTATAAGTGTTAGACACTTGGATACATAGAAAGAGTGAAAAGGTCATAGACATAGATATAAAAGGCTTGAATTGAAAGTTTAAAAGAGAATAAGAAACCGATAATAGTTATGATAAATCCGACTTGGTGATTACCTCGTGGAGACTTGGTAATTAGCAGGAGTAGCTGCCAGTCAGATTTTATGTTTCACTTTTGCATGTTTACTTCCTGAATAATTGGATTATTCAAATATCCACAGTCGTTCATACTCTTAGGGAGTAAGTATGAAGGAAGACTGTCATGAATTGGTTTGTAGATTGTCTAAGGAGTTAGACATAGCAATAAGATTGCTGCAACGTTCATGAGTACTTGGAAATGGAGATTTGAGTATTGGATAAACCCGCGCTCAATAGATTGCTTCATGGATTATATCACGAGCAATGTTGAGACGATAATATCTTATGGTCTTAAAATGGGGAGATATGAGTTATAATTTGCAAGGCGGTTGTTCATTGATAGTACGAAAACGCATCGGTAACTCGGTGTTATAAAACGTGCTGTTGTGAGTGATTTGTCGGGTAAAAGATATAACATATTAGTCGAAGCTTATTCGTCCCTTGACCCTGACGGGAAACAGATATCTGTTGGCCACTCGATGATTTTGAAGTTGACTGAAGCGCTGGCCAGCCATGACTAAATTGATTCGTTCAATTAGAAGTCTAAAAGTCATAAGCAAAATCGGAAATCGGGAAACAGTGTATCAGACAGAGATTGATCTCAATCCATGTCTCATGTTTGAAAATATCTTGTTGGACGGAGGATCATCTGATCACTTATCAATGGACAGAACTGACTAGGTCAGAGTTCGGCGGCAGTTTCTAGGAAGCTGCAGGTTGCTGATTAATCAGAGGTTAAATTGGTAATTATAGTCATAGACTTATCCAAGTGGGAGACTGTTGGATTAGGTGTCTAAGCCATGACTAATAATTTGTATTTACCTAATTAATAGAAGCAAAATCCATTTGGGTTGCCCTCATAGCTGGAGGTTTGGTAGAAAGTTCGGTAGAGAGAGAGGTTGGTTTATTATGGGATTAATAAATCAATAGAAATAAAAGATATGGTTTGTTAATATATTAAAGTGATAATATATTAATTGGAAACTATGTTGATTGATTAATAATTAAACAGAAATTAATTTGATTAATTTCTGTGGCATTAATTAGATTAATCAGGAGGTCAGGGATTAAAGTCGTACAAATTCAATAGTTGAATTGCGGCGCGCGGCGCGCCAATGTAAAGGCCGCGACGCGCGTACATATTCGTACGAATTCAATAGTTGAATTGCGGCGCGCGGCGCGCAAACGATATGGCCGCGGCGCGCGTGCAGATAATCCGGAAAATGGGCTGCGGCTAGGGTTTCTAGCTTTGCCTCTTGGTTCCCTATAAATAGGGAACCCTAGACCTCATTATCGCTCACTCATTCTTCAATTCTCTCTGGAATTTTCGGTTCCTTCCTCTGGCTCCCTAGGTGTGATCTCATTTGAGGCAGGACACTTGTGCTGCTAGCTTCAAGATTAAAACTAAAGGTTAGTTTTTCCTGATTTATTCTTTTAGTTATTTTTGTTTGGCCTTTAGGAATTAGTTACATGTTCAAAGTAAGAAAACATAGATCTTTTCTAGGTTGCATGTGAACTTAGGTTTTTAGTTCATGGTTGCGGAAAACCTTTCAATTGTACCCTTGCCAGTATGTAATTCCATGTACTAATGTCCATAATATTATTGTGCACCCTTTTAATCGTATCCATTGATTAATTGATCCAATGGCTTAAAAGGGGGTTCTATGGTTCTATGCAAAAAATGGGGTTCTATGTTGATCCTCTCCCTATATATATATATATATATATATATATATATATATATATATATATATATATATATATATATATATATATATATATATATATATATATATATATATATATATATATATATATATATATATATATATATATATATATATATATATATATATTGCAACACCAAGATACTCTTTATATGTAAATATAATAAAAAGGGTAAATTGGTCATTTTACCTTAGAAGGGTAATTTGGTCATTTGACCATGTAAAGGACCAAATATATCAAATTGTTGTTTGCTTGTGGCAAAAATATAAAAAATGAGAGTTATATGTGATAAAATATGTTAAATGTGGCAAAAGTTCAAGAATTAGAACTCCAGGGGCTAAACTGCAAATTCTGGAAGTATAAATAGTGGAAAAGCTCTCCCACATGTGCAGAAAATGGAGAAGCTACGGGAGAGGGTTTTACTGTGCAAATTCTCTGCAGAATCTTGGAGTGATCTTGAAGATTGAAGCTAGAAATCGGGTTGTTGCCTTGAAATTGAAGATTTGGAAGCATTGGAGGTTAGTAATTCAAGTTCTAACCTAGATTGTTCTTGGTGGGTTTTATGGATAAACTGAAATCTGTAATTTTCAGTGTAATCCATGAAGTTTGTATTTGATTTCTGGGTTCTAACATGTTCATATGATAAGAACATGACATTGAAACCATTGAATTTGTTAGACTTGAAGTTTTGGGGTTTTTGGAACTAAGAACCCTAATTTCTTCACTTGATTGATTGAGTTGATTTCAATGGGTTCAAACCTTGTATAAATGGAAGGTTTTAGTCTTGAAATAAACCCCATATGATTAAGAACAAGAATAAGAACTTAATATGTTAAAACAGGGTGCTACAGTGCAAAATCGGGACTGAATCTGGACTGCCCAGCAAGAGCACGGGTCGTGCTCTTTATGCACGAGTCGTGCATGTCCTGCAAATCAAAGTTCCTTGCTATTTTAGCCTTGCACGAGTCGTGCTCCTTAAGGCTTAATTGTGCACGAGTCGTGCTTGCCTGGCAGGGGACTCAAAAACGTGAATTTTCGCTAGGCATGTCCGATTTACCTCAAACTTGAACCATAAGTCCATGATGGTTTGAAAAGTCCTAGAAAAATACTAAATTGAGTTATCGACTCCTCGGGGGCACTGTAGAACGATACGAATGCCTCGGTAAAGCATATAATTCGTGAAAAGATGGTAAATGGAAAGTTTATCATCTAGACATTGTTTGTAATGTTATAATATTGAACTCTTATGCATTAGAGTCAATGAAAATGATGGTTAACCTATTATCATTTGATATGTAATGGATAAATAGGTATGAGACAAACGGTTGTGGTGTACGCAAAGACAAGAAACAACCGGAACTAGATGCAACAAGTGTCCAGGTGAGTAATCTCACCTATATCATATATGATATGTATTGATTGGAATGTTGCATATTGAAACAGCTTTGGGGGACGAAAATAATAGTTTTAAAGATATATTAAAAAGACAATACCAGATAAGCCGTGAGTATGAGAAAGACAAGAACGGAGCTGTGAGTCAATAAATAAATAAACAATGTGACAATACCAGATAAGCCGTGAGTCTACGATAGACAAGAACGGAGCTGTGAGTCAACCTCTGAAAAGGCAATATCGGATAATCCGTGAGTCATTGTAATGGCAAGAACGGAGCCGTGAGTCTAGGCAAAAGCAGGGCAAACTCGTGAGCCATAAATGATTATGATATTGGATGTTATATCCAACTGGTGCGGCCTATATGGCTATGATATCGGGTTATTGAAACCTGTTGGTGCGGCCTTAGGGCTATGATAAAAATGTTGAAACTGTTTGGTGTGGCTTAAATGGCCAGGAAATATGATGCAGTCAATTGTGACTAAGAACATGGGACAGAAATGGTTTGATATGATTAAATGTGCAAATAACTGACGTGACTTGATAATTACAAATTATTATGGTTCAGCCTGTAAGGCTATGAAGTAGGATGTGAAATCCTAAGAGGTATATGATAATCCAGTAAGGCTAGGAGTTTGGATCCGATATCCAAACATATATACGGTTAGCCGTAAGAGGCTATAAAATGGGACTTGATATTGAAAAGATGAGTAGAAAGAGACTTATCGTATATAGAGAATTATATATAAATGTATTATTTATACATGTTATTTGCAGATATGATTACTCACTGAGCTTTATAGCTCATGTTATTTGTTAAATGTCCGTGCAGGTTAGTATGATCCTGATAAGGGAAAAGATAGAGTCTGTGACTAAAGAAGTGGGACTCATAGATGCTGTCAGTAGGAGCCCGACTTCAAAGGAGATTATGGTATTTTATACACTCCTTGATACACTTGTACCCATTTATAAATCAAATATACCCCTTTGGTTATGGTTTTATGTATTGAAACCTTTGTTTAAAATGAAAAAAATTTTCAGGGGTGTTTTGTTTTAAAAGCCGGGTGTTACAGATATATATATATATATATATATATATATATATATATATATATATATATATATATATATATATATATATATATATATATATATATATATATATATACATATATATCATATCCTAATAAATAAGTAACTCAAAGCCACATGTCATCACCACATTTATTTTGCCACATGTCATTTTCTCATAATTTTAAATTTCTTTAAAAAAAACTAATTGGTTTGAAACGTTTCTAACTCATTAATGATCGGTTTAATTATCATTCAATTTCAAAATTAATTGTTTTTTAATATCATATTGTTTTTTAATGTGTAGAATGATTTGGGAGACAATTGACGTCATAATATTTTGAAGAACAATTCCAATCATAATAGTGAATTTGATTTTAGTACCGGTGACATTTTCATAATCAATTATATTTATCAAAATACAAAGTCGTAATAGTAAAAATCAAAAGAAAGATATCACGATACACAAACAAATTTCTTATGTAAAATTATTGATGTTTAGATATTCTTAATTAGTATTTTTTGTATCATCCCGTATAATACACGGGTTTTACAACTAGTATATATATATATATATATATATATATATATATATATATATATATATATATATATATATATATATATATATATATATATACATATATATATATATATATATATATATATATATATATATATATATATATATACATATATATATATATATATATATATATATATATATATATATATATATAATCAGGATCGGGTGATGACTCTTCTTAAAGTGAGGACTCGCGAGGACACCTTAAAAAATTGAAAAAAAATAAAAAAAAATATAAATAATAAAATGGATCATAGTACTATATCGGAGAAAAAAAAGATTCAAAAAAAAACTTTTGGATCATTATTTTTTTATAACGAAATAATGATCCAAAATAAAAACAGAAAAATTGGCTCATTACTTTTTTCAATGATCCAAATTTTTTTTCCAATTTTTTTATAATGATGTAGTACTATTCTCGATTTTATGATTTGTATTTTTTTTATTTTTTTCAATTTTTTAAGGGGTGCTCGCGAGTCGTCACCGAAAAAAGAGACCTCACCGGAACCAGACCATATATATATATATATATATATATATATATATATATATATATATATATATATATATATATATATATATATATATATATAGAGAGAGAGAGAGAGATAGTTAGTATTAAATGAATTTTTTAATGATAATGTGATTGTAGGACATAATTTGGATCGTTAGATTGAGAGAATCAATGGATATGATCAAAGGTCATTCTTGTAAATAAATTTAAAGAATTTAATTATTTGAATTAAAAAAATACGATTAAGGGTATAATAGTAATATAACCCAAGCTATAACTACGGAATGAAATCTTAGTCTGCTAATATCGCGGACACGATTTGTATTCGGTTACAATTACACACAATCATCAGAGAATCAAATTACACGAACAAAAGAAATTACAATACGGTATTCCGATTCAACGATGCCAAGAACAATTCTTCCACATCTACATTCTTTGAGAGGTGCACGCATCGTAAATTAACAATGGCAGGAAGACGCAGCAGTTCAAGACTTCGAGAGAATGTGCAATTCAAATACTGCAACACACCAGATGCAACTTACAGTAGATAACCTAGACGCATGCCGTGTAAATTACCAAAAAAATAACGACACGACATCCTGAAAACTGTTATATGCAAAGCCCCATTCTCTGAGAATACCCCATTCTCAAAAAGCTGTTATACACATGCCCCATTCTCTGAGAATGCCTTGCCTTTGAAAAATGTGATACACATGCCCTGTAAACTATTATACACATGCCCCCATTCTCAAAGAATGCCTTTGAGCAAAGATCAATTTTTTTTTACGAAAGGTTGACGACGGCAAAGAAATGCAAAGCCCCATTCTCTGAGAATGCGCCATTCTTTTAGAATGCCCCATTCTCAAAAAACTGTTATACACATGCCCCATTCTCTGAGAATGTCTTGCCTTTGAAAAATGTGATACGCCTTGCCCTGTACACTCATAAAGAATGGTTGTACAATATAAATATCATAAAATCCATTCTTGAAGAATGGTTGTACAGTACATGTTTCTTAAAATCCATTTGAAAGTATGGTTGTAAGTACAAGTTTCATAAATCAAATGTCAACATTCTCAAAGAATATTAACTACAATTAGAAAGAATGCTTGTACAGTACAAGTTTCATTAAGTCCATTCTTGAAGAATGGTTGTACAAGTTTCACCCAAATCTATGAAATCATGTAAGGTCAGGAAATTGAAAAGCGAGAGAGAAAAAACGAGAACCAATAATGGAAAACACACACACCACTTGATCTCTAGTGTGTGTGCATCGATTGAACAAAAAACGGAAAAGAAGAATTGAGGGTTTTGCGTGTTCGTAGAAAGAGGAAGAAAGAACATAACACGCACACACATCGTGATCGGTGTGTTGCTGTTGGCGTTGATGGCGACGACGGTGCCGCCTTAGGCGGTGGTTCCGACGACCGGCGGCGGCTAGGGCATCCCAACGACAGGAATTGGGGTTGCCAGCGGTGGACTCCTTCAATTCATAATCATGACTTCAAAACTTCCTTTTAAGATTTCAATTTCCATAATTATAGGATCTTAATTCCATGAATTTCGATTTTTATCTTTGGTACGAGATAATCATAAAATGCATAAATACTAATATACCTTTTGAAAACGATTGGACCAGATTTATTCCTACAAATCACACAATACTTAGAAAATGTATCCAAACACACACACACACACACACACATATATATATATATATATATATATATATATATATATATATATATATATATATATATATATATATATATATATATATATATATATATATATATATATATATATATATATATATATATATATATATATATATATACTAATAATTTAATTTTAGGTATTTTTAACTTACCGTGAGACATGGGTGTAACAGGTTATGTCAAATACCCTTACTTTTAAGTATCACAAGTGTGATTACCATTCTGGTGCACCTAGCAGTCCTTGAAGCTTGAAGTGAAATGGGACAAAATATGTCGAAAACATCTAGTTAATCCAATTAGACACAACAAATTAATGATCAACATACACAAAATATTGGTGAGGTTTTTAGTGGCTAGAATTTTAAAGGTATGATATCCTAATAAGGAAAATTTAGGAAGTATAATGTCATAACTGATTAAACTTTCAAAGTATGATGTCAAAGTGCATATATATATATATATATATATATATATAAAAGGAGGATCGTGTAGGAAACCAAAATCCGGTAAGAACCGCGAGGACAAATCTGGACCTTTAATCTTGAAAAATGAGTGGATTAGATTCAATGTGCAAATAATGACCATGTATTCAAATTCAAAGGTTGTTTTTATAAATTTTGGAAACTAAAAGGGAGGGAAATAGAAGTTCTTAGGGATATTTATGTCAATTTCCTCAACATTACGCGCCTAACTTTCAGCAATTTGGAGAACCCACGCGCCCCAATCTCCACGAGCCACGTGGCGCTGTGTGATTGGCCCTTTTATTTTTTTTTCCACCCATTTTGTATTTTGGCCATAACTTTTTTTTTTGAAAAAAAAATTCTGAAAAAACCAAAGTTCTTAAAATTTAATTCTCTACAAAACAAGCATAATCATGAAAATTTTGAAAAATTTTATTTTGTTTTTAATTTTTATATTTAAAAAGTCAAAAAAATAAAAAAAATTCAAAAATTATAAAAATTTAAGAAATCATTCTAGACATCATATTAGTAAGTTTGTAAAAAAGAATTTTTTTGAAAATAAGTTTTTATGTGTATATTCTTTTTTATTTTTAAGCAAAAACTCATCAAATTACCCAAAAAAAAAAGTCTATGATCCAAAATATTAAGAACCAAAATATGTTTTATGATTCAAAACTCATGATCCAAGATTCAAAATTCGTTATGATTCAAGATCCAAAAGTCATTATGATCCAAAACGAGTTAAAAAAACATATAACGATAAAATGATTCAAAACTTATGATCCAAGATGTAAAAAAAACTATGATCCAAAATGTTATGATCCAAAAATACATGATCCAAAATGTTATGATTAAAAATATTATGATCCAAAATGATTAAATTAAAGATACGAAAAAAAAACGTTCAAATTAAGATTAAAAAATATTAAAAATTAAAAAATATACATAAAAATGAAAAAAAAACAAAAAAAAAATTAAAAACCGAGTACTGTAGCATTCAAAAAAAAATAAATAATAAAATAAAACACTAAAAACCAAGTATAATCGAAAATAAAAAAATTTGAAAAAAAAATAATTTTTTTTGAATAAAAAATAAAAGATAAAAAAATAAAAAAAAAGGAAAAAAAAAAACTCACTTAAATCACGTTGAAAAAAAACTCACTTAAAAAACTCACTTAAATCCTCTAGTTCGTATTTCGTTCCGTGGAGGTGCGTCGCACGTGATTGCGTCACGTCGAATGAAGATGTTTTGACGTTATTGCCCTTATGAGAATGATTGGACGAGAAGAGTACTCGCGGTTCCTACCGGATTTTGGGTTTCTACCGGATCCTATATATATATATATATATATATATATATATATATATATATATATATATATATATATATATATATATATATATATATATATATATATATATATATATATATATATATATATATATATATATATATATATATATATATATAATGGTGAATTGGTTTAAGTTGTGTTAGATAACTTAGAAGCTAGACTTATTAAAGACTTTTTATTTAATGCAACAAAGAATTTCATTACTTCATCCAAATTTTTATTAGGGATGTCAAATATCATTAAGTTACTCAACACTTTAAATGAAAATTTTAAAACACCTACTAAAGATCGAGAAGATCGATGGATGCGTTCTTTATAATGAAAATGGTAAAATCAGCTATGAAATATGATATATCCATATCCTCTTCTTCAATATCCTTTTTCTTTGCGACAGGATATTTGGATATAGATATTGTTCAAGTCTTCTCTAATTCCACGTTTCTGCTCAACTTAGTCCTCCTTTACCGGTTACAAATTCTTGATTCGTTAATCTTTTTACTATTTTATCATATTATCAATTAAAAATACTAAAAAATCTGATATCTTGTATAAGGATATGCAATATTATATTTAATATACAAAACAATAAAATATAAATAAATAACATATTTTTAGTCTAACTTTAAGGGTATGCAACTACATACCCTTATTTTATAACATATCAGTCCCTAAGTAGATAGTGCATTAGTGCGGTCACCAGTTGATCTAAGATGCGTAACACTTTAGGTGTGGCAAGATAGATATGATAAAAAGACATTTCGAAGGTCTGTTATGCTTATGCTGAGTGTTAAAGGATCATTTATGCAAGAAAATGAAATTAGAAGTATGTTCCATGTAACAAAAATAACTTGGATCAAAGTTCTAAATTTACTACACCACTGACACCATTTATGTAATTCGTTCTTTATTTTATTATATAATTCTACTAGGTTAGAAACTCGTGTATTACACGGTTGTATGCTTAAAAAAACTTATATAATAAAAAAATGAGTAAATTACAATTTTGGTCCCTGTAGTTGACATGAAATTACACTAGGGGTCATCCTTTTGAAATCTCACATTTGGGGTCCCTGTGGTGCCAAGAAAATAACAGATTCGGTCCCTATGGTGCCCTTGTCCACATGAAAAGACCAGGCTGCCCTTTTCATTTTCATTTTCCTTTTTTAATTTATTAACATTTTAGCAATTAAAAATAAAGGAAAAATACCACCCAACCCTCTCTCTGTGTGTGTGTGTGTGTGTCTCTCTCTCTCTCTCTCTCTCTTCTACCAAGTTGAGACCAGTTATTCCTCTATTGAAACGGAAGACAGTCGTGGTGGAGATGAACCTAGATCTGCTTTTCAAGATTTCACTCAAGACCAAACAGGAAACTCAAGTAAACTACCAGAAACATACAACGTAATGTAGAACGAAATTATTGTTTCTTTTTCTCCAAAACGAGCTTTAGGTTCCAATTCATGGTTCTTTTTCAGAAGCTAAGGCCAAAAATTGATCTTTAATCTAAGAAAAGCGATTAATTTTAATCATCACATTTCCTGGCTAATAACTAATCATGGGCTTGATACTCGATTCAGACCTTGAACTGCCGTAACCGCAATCACGATCTCCTAACTTGTTAACCAACTTCAACTTGGCTGCAAAAAATCGTAAAGACATCCAGAAAGGGAAAAAAACAAAAGCCATCTTTTTAGCAAGTACCACAAGCAACCTGGACACTTCTTTTCAGCTAGACAAATCATCAAACAGGTTGCATACATACAAGCAAACAGATGTTTTGCACCATACGGAAAAAACACAAAGCAAAAAACAAAAAGAGCCCTCCACTCCAATAAGAGATGGATAGAAAGGAGCGTACCTTCTCACGTGGTGGCTCGTGGATAAGTGACAAGTCTTAGTCGAATGGGGTTTTGTCTAGAACGTGAAGAAAGAGAGAGGAGGTGTGATTGCAGAGGTGGCGAGAAGGATTCATGGAATGTGTGACACATTAACCACTTTTCCGATTCTGAATCTAAAGCGCTTGTAGCTTCATCTAAAAGCAAGATGATTGTGAGAGAGGATGGTGGAAAGGGTTAGTCGGATTCACGATTACAAACGTATCTGAGTAATCTCACGATGTTTCGGTGTTTGATTGTTCCTAATGTTTGGATTTACGCTTCAAATCCGTGGTTTCGGCCCATTAATCAGTTGATTACGACGTCGATTCCGTTCAGCATTGATCCACGATAGACGATTACGGCACTGCCTTTTCCGATTATGTTTTCGTCTTTTAAACATACGATTACGTATTCGTCTTTGAAGTCTAGCTTTTGGAATGCTGTTAGTTTCCATGATTTTGAGTTTTGGATTTTGTTTTTTCGTTTGATTAGAAGGAACGCGATTAGAATCGATGATATTGTTGTGATTGGGATGAATATTTAGAGGAAGAGTTTTGATTTGTTGAGGGAACAGTGATTGAGATTTGATTTGGATTCGCAGTGAGGAGTGTGTGGTAAACAGAGGTTAGGGTTTCCGGCGAAGATTGTGTCGTTGAAGTCTTCTAATTGGCCGTTAGAGGGGACGCTGTCGGAGAATTGATTGAAGACGAGAGAGAGAAACAGACGTAGTGGGGTAGGGTTGGGGGTGGGGTTGAATTTTTCTTTTTTTTCAATTATCAAAATAATAACACCTCAAAAGAAAAAAGAAAAAATAAAAAGAAATTAAAAAGGGTATATTAGTGTTTTTACCTGACCAATGGACCAAAAGTATAAGGTTTTGGGCAACCACATGTACCTTGGATGTTAAATTTCAAAAGGATGGCTCCCAGTGTAATTTCATGTCAACCACAGGGACCAAAATTGTAATTTACTCTAAAAGATATTTAGGAGTTAGGGTTTGGGGTGGTTTAGGCGAAAATTCTACACCCAATGGATTGACAATGCAGTGTAGCAATGACAAATGGTTAAGATAATTACAATATATATATATGAAGGATGCTGATAAATGACAAATTATGCCATTTTTCAGGTTAACAAATTGGTCTATTTGATTTTTTTTAGAAATAATTAACTGGTCTGAGAAAATAATCAATTTTATGATTCCGTTAATACAATATACATATTATTTTGAATTCTTTATTAATTTCTATGCTCTTGTTAACCAAGGTGCATTTGAGATTTGTAATTCTTCTTGAAATATAAACCATAAGCGTCTGAAATAAAAAAAAAAGTAAGACCAAATTAAATTTATCTATCACAAGATTATTTCTTTATGAATTTATCATTTGCTTCTACGTCCTCTACGAATTTTAATCGTATAAAATGGTGTGTGATTGTTGCTGTGCGGCGTGGGTGCCGCTAGTAAAATGTAAGTGATTCAATATCGATTTTTTCATATTAAGATAATGCATGAATCTCTCACACACACACACACACACACACACATATATATATATATATATATATATATATATATATATATATATATATATATATATATATATATATATATATATATATATATATATATATATATATATATATATATATATATATATATATATATATATATATATATATATATATATATATATATATAGTAGGGATGTGTTCAATGCATAACCAAAATATATTGCCTAACTGCAGAACCATATTTTTCACCGTTGATATAGTTTTGATGATAAAGGGTATGATGGTCCAATTAAAGGTACGTATCCTATAAAATTGCGCAGTTCATATGTTCATCAATGAACATATATTCATCAATGAACATATGTTCATATATGAACACATGTAAATTACATGAGCAAGGTTCTGTGTTGTCTCTCCCTTTGATCAAAATACAAAGAAAACTTCAATCCCAATAACATCAACCATTACATTGATCAAAGTCTTAAACAATTACATGAGCAAAGTTAAAAGAATAAGAACATATCACGATTCAGTATCAAGGTATCAAATCAAAATATATGTTCATTGATGAACATATGTTCATTGATGAACATAAATATCCCGCTGCAACCAGTGTTTCTAGTTTGTATTGATTCCTCTGATTCTCATCGCAATATCAAAGCATTTGCATCTTCTACAACCTGCAAATTAACTATTGAAAATGAGATAGCTAACCACTGCGTCATAATCTACCGATTGATGGTTATAGTTCATTGATGAACATATGTTCGTAATATGTTGATTGATGGACATATGTTCAAGCGTGTAGGGTGTGACAAGTTTCAATCATAGCAATGATTTAAGGGAATTATGTATCAACTTTTATATGCCTCGTCTTTTTAAAACATTATACATACAAGGACATAAATTGGCCCAATGTAGGGTAGTATCATTGCAATCATGGTAAGGAAGATGCAGTGTCCTCCAATTCTTCAACAAAGCTCTTGGTCATTTTCAAATAATCTTCCACCTTCGACTCTTTCCACTCCTATAAAAAAAACCAACACCTATAAAGATAAACTACATGCTAATTTCTCAAAAAAAGACCGTGAATTGGGCAATATTAATAAAAAATGTGCTCTAAAACACATGATTATAACAAGCTTACCTCAAAATCCCATTCTCCATATAAATCAGGATCACCACTGTTGGCCCAAATGTACACATATTCATGTATGATCTCAGAGGTATTCTGCACAAAAGATCAATATTAACTTGGCATCTGTTGATTTAGAAAGTATATGATCTTTAGAAACAATTTTGTAAAACATTGAACCATTTAAAAATACATCAATTACTAAAAGAAAAGAAATGAAAATAAACTATATGCATGGAGGATATAGATAATTAAGATGCTTATAAAGAAATACCAGCAAAGAAACATCAACAGCCCTCTTGTCATACTCCTCGTCTTCATATGTGTCCAATATGTCTAATTCTGTAGCAGAAAGCCCAAACAGAACCTGCTTATATTCATAAATATGCTAATGATCTTCATGTAAAAATTAATTAAAACCAGATACAACCATATGATATAAGTACCACGAACATATTAGATAAGAATGATGATGAGAGTATATGAAATGGATGATGAACATACCCTCCCTGTAACTTTCTATAAGATGATTATGAGAAATCGATTCATGGTAAAAAAAATTCCGTTTCTATAAGAGGATTATGAGAAATCGATTCATGGTAAAAAATTTGTGTTTATTATAAGATATAAAAGGGATTTGCTAAACTGATTATGAGAAATCAATTACACCATTGATTTTACAGAAGTAAAATGAGAACCGATAGAAACGAGAAACGCGAGACAAAGAACCAATTGTACCTGATCCCAACGTGGAAGGCAGCGACAACGTGGACCGGCGGCGTCGGCAACGAGGAGTGACGGCCGGAAGAAGTCGTTAATGGCTGATGAAGGCGGAGGCTAGGGCTAGGTAGTCGATGTCTGTAAGGGAAAAAAGGAGAGACGATAGAGGCTGGAAATGGATTTCTGAATGTCGATGGCTTTAGCGATTACGCTAATGGCGATTGTGGTTTTGAGTACAGGATAAAGAAGAGAGATGAAGGAGATGAGTTTACTGGAGACATTGAAAGGATACAAACCCCATTATGCCCTTGCTTGGATAGGATTCTATGCACAAGGAGTATAATTCTTTTGGTGCACCCTTTTTAATTTAGACCATTGATATAATGATCTAAGGGTTATAAATGTGGTTCTATGGTTAGGACTTAGGTGATTTATTTTGGTTCTATATTTGTAACGACCAAAAAAAAATCTTGAATTTATATTCGAGAAAATAAATAAGAGAAATGTTAAAATATATTGAAAGTTTTAAAATAATTTATTGGGAATTGTAGCAAAATTTCCAAGAGTTCGGAGAAAAATGGTGAAGAAGGGTAAAATGGTCTTTTGATCCATTAATAATACCATTATGTAAGATAATATGTATTTGTGAAATAATAATGTAAGAAATAAAAGTTTATGTGAAATTTGGAGTTTTACCGTGTGAATAGTGAAATTTGACCAAAAAGGGCAAAACGGTCATTTGACATCCAAATGACTTTTACGTAAGGAAAATATGATTTTTGGAGCTATTATGTAATGAAATTAACTTAAAAAGAGTAATTTGGAGTTTTGGGACAGTTTTACAAAAGTTGTAATAAAAAGGGTAATTTAGTCATTTTACCATGAAGAGGGTAATTTGGTCATTTGACCATATTCAGGATTTATTATGAAATTATATCTTTGGTCTTGGACTAAAAATGTAAGAAACCAAGTTATAAGTGATAAAAATTTATTATGGTGGCCAAAGTTCAAGAATTAGAACTTAAGGACTAAAAATGAAAAGTCTGGAAGTATAAATAGATGTGAACACTCCCAAAATATCTCATTGTTAACGGGAGCAGCAGATGGAGAGGGAGAGATCACGAATTCTTCATGATCTTGAAGGATTATAGTTGGAATGGAAGAATCAAGCAAAGAAAAGAAGATTTCCAAGTGGGTGGAGGTAAGAAATCAAGTTTATAAACTTGCTCTTAGCATCTTCTTCCCGGGTCAAAACTGAAATCTGAAAATTTTAATATATGAAATGGTTCTAATGATTTCACCCATCTATTAATGATCAAACCTCAAGTAAACACACCTAATTTAAGAGGTGTTGTTGAAATCATGGAAAAACCCAATTTTTGGCTCAAGAACCCTAGTTCACGGGTCCTTGTGATCAAAGATGGTGTTAATGGTTTTTATGAAGTTCAATATACTATAAAAGATGGAAGAAATCAGTTGTAATAGATAGTTTCAAGAAATTTCAGTTTTTGTGCAAAAATGTGAAAAACGTGAATAGTGTGAAAATAGTTGGAATCATTGATTCCAATGGTCCAAAACCTATAAAAATGAAGGGGTTTTGCCATATAATGATACCCAATTGATTAAGAACTGAAATGAGAACTTAATACGCGAAAACAGGAAGCTGCAGTACAAAAATCGGGCTGAACTGGGGTCTGCAGAAAGAGCACGGGTCGTGCTCTTTTGGCACGGGTCGTGCTCCCCCTGCACTTCAAAGTATGTTGCTATTTAATGCATGCACGAGTCGTGCTCCCTCTAGGCTTAATTTTGCACGAGTCGTGTGTTTAATCAGGGACTTTTAAAGTTTGGAATTGATGCTAGACATGTCCAAATGACTTCAAACTTTAAATACAAGTCCATGATGGTATGAAAAGTCCTGGAAAAATATGAAATTTAGAATACGACTCTCCGAGGGCACTGTAGAGCAATACGTGTACACCGGAGATGTATAAAATGAATATGAAAACCGTTTTTAAGGATTTTATCCAACCATGATCTATACTAGTATCATAAGGACTCTAATGAGTTGTAGAATCAGTTATAATGAATATTAATGTATAACATGTAATTATAGGTTCGTGACAAATGATCATTGGATCAAAAGAGTATAAATACAAGGAATGTGTAGCCAAACTACTAGCAATACATGAGGTGAGTACATGCAGTATTTTTACCCATTCTGGGGTACATGGCAAGTAAGTATTTTTAAGATTTCTTATAAAATCTTATATGTGAAATTATATGCAAGAGTTTTATTTCTAACTTGTTTGTGAAAGTATAATGCTATAATATTGGAGCTATGTTTTGGCCTATAACCCAATTATGTGAAAGTATGTTTTGGTCTATGAACCAATCATATGAAGGTGTATATATTTTGAATACAAGTTATACATGTTTGAAAGTATGGATAGGCATATAGCCACAATATGTTTAAGAAGTATGTTTCGGTTACAAATTTGTATATGTTTTCAAGTATGAAAGGGTATATAGCCACAAGATGTTTGAAAAGTATGATTTGGCATTAAGCCTAAAATGTTATATAGACATGTTTTAAACATATAGTTTATGTAAAATGAAAGTTATAAATTTGGCATCTAGCCATAAAGATAGAAAGTAATGAAGTTTGGCTCTTAGCCACAAGTTATATGTATGTAAGTAATGATCAAGCAAGCAGAAAATGTTTTGTATGACTGGTAATTGTAGCAAGCAGCGTTAGTAAGGGAACTATGTTCCAACCTTCCCGGGTTAGGTAAGGGGTCTACTGGGAAAATCCCCATCGCGAAGTAGATTGCCTCAGCACTTCTATGGTGAGGATTGATCCGTTCTTTCTAGCCATAGAGACTTGGGGTATCACTTATAGTGATTAAAGCTCTAAGTATAGAAATCCAGCCAGCTTATAAAACCAGTCAAAGAAAGTAAGAACAAAGTTATTTTCGTAAAGTATGTCATAAAATGATTTTCTTTTGAGAAGTAAAGAGTTATATTATATTGCTATTATAAGGTTTTGAAAGAAGATGGTATGCAAGGTATGATATGTAATGATTTTTGAAAAGAATAAAGAACTATGGTATGATAATGTTTTAAAACTTTGAAAGATATTATGTCATAAGTTTTATATAAAGTTTGGAAAAGAAGTTAAAGGTTTGAGTCTAAAACTCATGTAACTCACGAGACACTATTGTCTTACGTATTCTATTTTTATGCCATGTATTCCAGGTTAAATGCTATGCTATAATTGGATGAAGTTTAGCTGGAGTGGAGCCCACATAGCTCCTATCTTGGACTAAAGGTTTAATCCTTAATTGCTTACTATGGTTAGTTTTTGATATAGATTTGTACACCCACAGTTTTAAACTTGTAAATAATCGGTTTTTGATACACCGTATTTTTGTATTCATGAAATTTTATGAAAAATCATAGTATTTGCAAACAGTAGAAATGGGGTGTCACAATATTCAACCTTCTTCTATATATATATATATATATATATATATATATATATATATATATATATATATATATATATATATATATATATATATATATATATATATATATATATATATATATATATATATATATATATATATATATATATATATATATATATATATATATATATAGTTAGGATCTTTAAGCTTTTGAGAACCACAAGTCCCCCGAGAACCCGAGAACTCCCAAACCGATATTTTTTTCAAAAAACCGATCCCATAGGCCTCTAAAACTCACATATTTAAGCTTTTTCGAAAAAAAAATTTCAAAAAAAAACGACTTTTTTTTGAAAAAAATTTGCACATGTGCAAAAAAAAATTTTGCACATGTGCAAACTTTTTTATATGTACAATTTTTTTTATAGAACGCCTTAAATATATGTTAGAAAGACATCCATAAAAAAACTTGAAAAAAAGTGTACGTATTGCAAACTTTTTTTTGCACATGTACAAACTTTTTTTTTTTTTTAAAAAGTCGTTTTTTCGGAAATTTTTTTCAGCGACCTGGCACCATTTTGAGCGTCTAAGAGGCCTATGGGGTCGGTTTTTTTGAAAAAAAAAATATCGGTTTGGGAGATATAGGATTGATCCAAAAGGAGTTGGGGGTTCTCGGGATGAAGTTGGTTCTCAAAAGATCCTAAGTCTATATATATATATATATATATATATATATATATATATATATATATATATATATATATATATATATATATATATATATATATATATATATATATATATATATATATATATATATATATATATATATATATATATATATATATATATATATATATATATATAATTAGGATCGGGTGAGGACTCAAAAATTGGTGAGGACTGCGAGGACAATTTTTAGCCTTAAGATTGAAAAAATAAATGGATGAGATTTAATCTTATTTATCATCAAAATATCGTGAGATGATATGATAGTTTGGTAATTATTTACGAGATTTTGAAAAATTCCGTCGAAGGTTAAATGTTTGGAGGGTTAAAGTGTAAAAAGAAATAAGAAAAACAAATAAAAAAATCAGAAATATCTCACCTCACGTGCCTCTCCCCCCATATTTACTCTCTCTACCACATGTCGCTCAGCCATTGGCTGAGCTTTTATTTTTATTCCACCCGTTTTGTTTTTCGGCTATAACTTTTTTTTTCTTTACAAAAAAAAAATTCTGAAAAAACCAAAGTTCTTAAAATTTAATTCTCTACAAAATGAACACAATTATGAAAATTTGAAAAAAAATATTTTTTAAATTTTTTATTTTTATAAAAAACGAAGAAAAAAAATATTTTACAAAAATTATGAAAATTTGAAGGATACTTCTACTCACTTTACTAATGACTTTTGTAAATGACGTTCCATTGATGTTCGTCGCATGCGATTAGATCATCGAGTCCGAATTACGTTCCACGGACGTGCGTCGCATGCGATCGCGTCACCTCTAAGTAATGGGTTTGACGTTTGTGCCATTGACGAAGTAGGTGGTGGAGAATTGTACTCGCAGTCCTCACCATTTTTTGAGTTCTCACCGATCCACATCCTATATATGTGTGTGTGTGTGTGTATATATATATATATATATATATATATATATATATATATATATATATATATATATATATATATATATATATATATATATATATATATATATGATACGTTATAATAAACATCTTTGAATTGGTTTATCATTAACAACTAACTACCATATTGTGAAGAGATGAAACATAAAATTGCAAATGTTTTATATATAGCAGCTGATGTACTGATAGACAGGAAAAGTTTCTAAAGGTAAAAATAGAATAGGAATACAATCTAAATAAACAAACATCAAACGGAGACAGCAAAACCAAAAATCCAAAAACTAATCAACCCAAATGGCCATGACCTTTGAAAATTTAGATAGAGAAGTATAAAGTGAAACAAAGCTATGCGAGCACCAATGAACATGTTGAAATAGTATACCTTCAGTCAAACTTAACAACATGTGGAAACTATTAATTTATCTAACTTGGTTTGGTTTGTGCAGGTTTTATAAGATTGGCTGAAAAAGGTGAAACTGATTAGAGTTGGAGGGCTGTTTCTGTACAAAAGGAAACTTAGAGGGTTGCGGCTCGCTTTGGATGTTGCATCTTGGAAGATAAACACGCGGACCTTGGGTCGGACTTTGGGTCTCCCATGAATAATCCATGGTTGGACCCGGATGTATAAAAGGCTACGGACAAATTATGAGCTCATATTCTCAGGCGTGAAATACTCTCGTGCTCTCCTCTCTCTCTCTCTCTCGCATACACTGTCACAGATCTTTCTAGTTCTTGTATTAGGGTTTCAATATTGTGTATGTAATCTCTTCAGATCTGCATCTGTAAACGGTCAGTATGAGTGTTAGAGTGTAGATTAGGTTTGGTGTAGTGAGATTTCTATTGTAAAAGTACCCCATCGGTTTCATATATCAGTTCAAGGTTTTCTACAGAACAACAGATCAATCAACTTGTAAATACAACTCCCTTACCCCAAACAAAGTACTTTGGCATTGCCACAACAATCATAAGGGACACAAAAATCTGAACCAAATAGCAATAAATTTTCATCAATAATAATAATAATAATAATAATAATAATAATAATATTTGTGAGTCACATATTCTGGGCAGCTATATATATGGTGGTTACTTTAGTAAATTACAATTGTGGTCGCTAAGTTTATTCAGTATTTTCATATGTTGTCCCAAATAGCTTCTTGCAATTTTGGAGTCATTTTTCAATTGTTGTAACAATTTCAGTCCTGAAATTGCAATAGGAAACTAATGAAAATACAAATTTTGAAAAACTCAGCGATCAAATTTACGACAACAATTGAACTTAGGCACGGAAATTGTGACAGAAAACTAATTTAGACCAAAACTGCATTTTTTTAAACAAATTCGAGGACCAAAACTGCAACTTACGCTAGTTTCTTTTTTACTTAATCAAGATATAACTACTTTAATAGAATACTGCAAAAAATCTGACTTGATGTATTAAGACGTCAATAGTTCACCTACTTGCCCTTTTTTTTGCCTTTCTCGTTAGATCGATGCATACTGTGAAGATTGTTTGTTGAAATATAAGGGTAAAACTGTCATTTAGTATCACTCAATGCTTTTAGGTCTAGAAAAGAATCAACCTTATATATACAACATTTTATCACATCATGACTCACACAGGACATAGTGAGGCAAAAAGAAATTCCAATCAGACCTACTTATCAAGCTCAATTGGTGACTCTCTAGTACCATGGCTTATTTCATTACATGAATCTTCCTCTATTTCTTCATTGTTATATTGTCAAAATAACAACAGAGGATTTTTGTTTTTTACCTGAAAAAATAAATGCTAAAATGTCAAATATCATAACAATAAAAACATGTGTAAGTGTAACCATGGATACTTAACAGAAACTTCTCATATTGGCCTAAACTAATAACAAAAAGAAGTGTGAAAAAATATGTATTTGCGAGAGAAACTTGTAACGGCCACCCGCAACATTAAAAATGAATTAGTAATTTAGAATAAATAAAAAAGACAGAGACAATGTTCCACAAATCAAAATCCAGTAGGCAAAAGAGACATTTGAACCAGGTGCAAAATTTTCCTATGGTTAAGAATACTCCTTTAGATAAGTTATTATTTAATTTTGGGAAAAGGTACAATAACTTAATAATATAAAAGCTACTGACAAAAAAATCGAATTCTAAAACATACCAGGCATGGGGTAATGGCCAATCTTCTTGCTCTAAATTTTGGTCTATGAAGTTTTGTTAATTGTACAGTACAAGTAGGAGTTAAAAAGCCATGAATACCTCCTAAATCGAAAGTTTAGCCAAATTCTAAAACATACCATGAGGTAATGGCCAATCGAAAGTTTTAAAAATATTATATCTATAAAAAAGAGCAACTTTAAAAACAAATATCTGATCTCAAAATAAAAAAGCCTGTCATCTTGTATATGCTATTGAGCAAATTTAAATGTATTCTAATACTTCATTAATTTTCATTACAAAAGTTCATGCTTAGCTTCACAATGTCAATAATAGGCCATGTTTAGCTTCACAATGTCAATAATAGGCCATGTTTAGCTTCACCTAGACGACTGAATTCTGCCTAAATTTTTAATGTAGCTCACTTAATGCAAGTAAAAAATGAACAGTACGTTGTGGCCTATGGTGCTAGAGATTGAATAAAAAATAAATTAACTAAACATTCTTGATATAAATAATTATACAGCCAAAACGTTGTATGTATTGCAATTCCACCTTAAGAATTATATTATAATGGTTGTTATCACTGCCAATGCATCATCTGTTATGAACTCTTCCACATGCATTGACATGACATCCGGTAAGCTCCGAAGCAAACCGAGCACCATAGACATTCATAGGATGATTAAGACAAAATATGCTTCTTGTTGGGGTTTACAAGTTAAAACTCCTACGAAGGTAAATGTGGCCAAAGTTGGTGCTATGAATTGGAGGAAGCTCTTTCCTACAGTTACAACTAATCTCTTGAAACCAATGATGATTCTCGACAGGGAGAAAAAGGCTCCAAAGTTGGTTATTCCGGATCTTGATTTAAGGAGAATGGTTAATGATGACAACATATTTCGGCAAAATTTTTGTATAAGGTCATATGAAATTGGGCCAGACCGAACAGCTACTGTAGAAACACTGATGAATCTTTTTCAGGTATATATAAATATGGTATATCTGTAATTAAATGGACGTTCTTGAAGCTATGGCTTTTCATTTGTCTATGTATTGGTATGTACAAATCTCTTATTTACAATCTCAAGGTGGATTCATAGGAAACAAACGCTATTCATCTGAAGACATTTGGATTCATCGATGAAGATTTTAGTTCAGCAGAGATGTCCGAGAAGAACATAACCTGGGTGATGGTTAAGATGCAAATGATAGTGGACCGTTACCCAACTTGGTACCACACTCATCTTCTTCTATATGTAGTTCTTGGTTCACTAAAATTTTATCATATAATAATCTTTGTCGTTGAAGCTAATATATAGTTGAGTTTTAGTTGATCATTATAAAATATATCAATCAATGTACAGATTGAGCTTATTAGTTGGACCTTGATGTACTCAAGCATGCTCAAATCTTTTACAGGGGTGACATCGTTCAAATTAATACTTGGAAAAGTGCTTATGGAAAAAATGGTGGCCGTTCCAATTTTATACTTTGTGATGCCAAAACGAGCGAGATATTAGGAAGAGCTTCAAGGTATAAATCTTTTCTAACATGAGGGATTAAAACTTGACTGTGGTAGAACTTCTTTGTATTGATGATGCATGGTATAATATTGTAGTTTTTGGGTGATGATGAATAGAAAGACAAGAAAGTTATCGAAATTTCCAAATGAAATTCAGGCTAAAAAGGAGAAATACTTTGTGAACACACCGCCTATTGTCGAACAAGACACTGTAACATGGTCAAAAAGAGATGCGACAACTGAGGATCACATTTGCAAAGGTTTATTGGTGAGTTTTCTCCTCTATGGAATGTTGTCTATAGGTTATTTACTGCTTATATGACCTTTATTCTTTATATACAAAAATATTAGCCAAGATGGAGCGATTTGGATTTTAACCAACATGTGAACAATGTCAAATATATTGGGTGGATCCTTGAGGTAAATGGGCTTATCTTGCAATTTAAAAATAAATGATGATGTATTAAGACACTTTGTTGTTATTGTAGAGTGTTCCAAAGACCATATTGGAGAATTACGAGATTGATAACATTACTCTAGAATACTATCGAGAGTGTACCAAGGACAATGTAGTACAATCTGTGACTTCTATATTGGCGAACCACAATGGCGAAATAGCTGATGATGGCGTTGTTCATTGCCAGCATTTGCTTCAATTCGAGATTAGTGGTGGTGATATCATGAAAGCTAGGACAAGATGGCGGCCGAAATACAGGAAGAGTGAGGCCGCTCGAGCATTTGTTAATTAATTCCCTAACGCAAGTGTCTGAAACAAGATACGGTGAAATTAAAGCTGAGTTGCGTAATGAATTCTCCCCCATCTACCTAAACATGTTTAGGTTGTTGATCTGAATAAATGTAACTTCGAAACTCATGACATTGGTGTGCATATCGTCTTTAGTCCTTTGCATATATATCTAGTTTTTAAAATCAGAAAGGTACCCTTGTGCTTATGTAAACGAATAACTTGCGTAAATGGTCTCAACGAGTAGATTCAACGGACCATATGTTGTAGTTGCTAGATTAATCACGCATATATCATTAAAGTGGATTCCAAAGCCATCATGCTTGCTCATTTTATAGTAGAAACTAGAAAGGTTATTCATCTATTTATTTATTTTTTAAATGAAAAAAATATGTTGCAGGAGTGCTTATTTTCATAACAAAGGCGTTGTACAAAGGTAGTTTCCTGTTTTATCCGTAATATCTTTTAAGGAAAATCTTTGGAAAATTTCCTAAAGTTTGGTCTTATTTAGAGTAAACTGTAAATTTGGTCCCTCTGGTTTGCTAAAAAATGTGGATGTGGTCCAAAATATTTTCAACTTGCACCAGTAGTCCAAAAACTGAAAAGTTTTGTGGTTTTGGTCCCTGAGAAACATAAAAGGTCTGTTCTACCCTTTTTAATTTCTTTTTTTATATTTTTATATTTATTTTGATATTTTTATAATTAAAAAATAAAAATGAATCCCATCCACCCTCACCCTCTTTTTTTCTCTCTCTAAAAACAAACCCCATTCAATCATCTACACAAACTCTAGGTTTCCGATGCACAAACACCTCCTCCACCGCCACCTGCAACTCACTCATCGACTACAAACTCCCAAACACCACCACCCTGGCTTCCATCCTCACACTCTTCGAAATCAAAAACCTCCGCACTCTCCTCGCCGCTAACTACCTCTCAATCACCACCTCACACAACCAGACCTTCCCCGCCTCACAAATCCTCAAAATCCCCTTCCTCTGCTCCTGCCTTAACGGTAGCGGAATCTCTTTACCACCCATATTCATCGAACGAGCTACCTCACAAAAACCTTCAATCTTTCTCTGCCTCACACAAATTCAACGACTACCAGTGACAAGCAATCAAGGCGCCACTGCCATCTAAGCAATCACGCATCTGTGCAATCAAGCAATCACGCATCTGTGCAATTGATTTCAATCACGCAATCGATTCAAACATTTGTTCAATCGATTTCAATCACGCAATCGAGTAATCACGCATCTGTTTTTAATTTTTTTGGAAGCTTTGAGAGAGTCACGTTGCCGACTGAATCTGCACACAATTGATTAAAGAGCAAACTTTTACTGGGTGTGGTGATTTATGGCTTCCCGTGGAAATCAGAACCAACAACCAGGTGGAGGACCATTCCATGTTCAACGATTCTTCAACCCTTCTTCTTCCCCATCACCAATTACAAGTAGGTGAAGATGAAGCAAGCATGTATACAATTAATCAGAATCAAAAACCAGGTGGAGGACCATTTCTGTGGGTGCGTGTTTGAAATGTTCGTTCAATGATCTGAAAATGCTAGTTAAAACTTCAGACCCGAAAGTCTTCTTCGTGAAGGGGGGTTTGGTTGTGTTTTAAAGGCTGGATTGAAGAAAACATCAGTAAAACCAGCTACCGGCTACAGTTGTCGTGAAAACCCTCAACCATGTTGGTGGTGGTAGTGAGTGGCAAGTGGTGGTGGTCGGATAGGATTTATCTCTTTTCTCAAAAAAAAAAAAAAAAGAACGACCACTTCAAAATCTTCCCCAACATAATCAAAATGAAACTAAGAAGAGTTATACTAATCTAGAAGGAGAGTATGTGTGTCTGTCTGTGAGAAAGAGATGAAGGAGAAGGTACGGTGGAAGTGGGGGTGGAACGTGGAACTGTTTGGGGTGGGATTATTTATTAATTTATAATTATTCAAATATAAAGAAATAATGTAAAAAAGAAAACATATGTATAAATTACATAGAGACGGTAGGCAAACGGGCAACAAGCTGCGCCGCTAGCCCTTTCTGGATGGCAAAGCTAATTCGTTTAAACACAACATCCATAGATCTAGGGGACATTATGTTGCTATGCATAACCCGTTGAACTCTGTTGAGGAGCTCCACAGCCTCTGGTGCAAGAAACCCAAAAGTATCAAAAACGAAAAGAAAAATGAAAGGGTAAAACAGACTTTTCAACTCTTCTAGGGACCAAAACCACAAAAAAAATTCAGTTTTTAGACCATTGATGCAAGTTGAAAACATTTTGGACCGCATCCACATTTTTAGCGAACCACATGGACCAAATTTGTAGTTTACTCTCTTATTTATAAAAAATACATGACTATTTTTTTTCTAGCAGTTGGAAAATTTACAAAAATTAGAATATTGACATAAAATAGCATATCATCCGGTTTTTGCAAACAAAAGACAATTGCTTAATCAAAATAAGGATCAAAATCAAAATGTTTTTTTAAAACTAACTATTTTTATATATTTATATTTATATTTATATTTATTTTATTATATTATTGTAACATTTTTGTAATTCTTTTATTTTGGTTTAATCTTATTCCATAATTGTGTTGTGATCTTATTTGGTTTTCACTGCCTAAGAAAAAAAATATTATTGTAATCTTATTTGCAATCTAACATAATAGATGTGTTATTATATCGTTTTTACTTTAATGTAATTGTATTAATTGTACTATATTATTATATATTTAGTGTACTATGATTGTATTTTTTTCAAAGTAATCATCAAATAGAGAGTATTATTTTTACTAAACTTTCAAAGTTCATATGTTGCAAATAGAGATGCACAAACCCATGATCTGTACCAATCTGAATATGAACCCGAATTTGATTCGGTTTCGATGATGTCACAAAAAATCTAATCCGGATCCGATCAAAATCCGGTGTTAACTTAATCTGAATATAATCCAGTTTAAGCGGTTATTTAGGTAAGATTTGGATTCGGTTTATGATCCGGTATACGATCCGATTTCACCCTAGGATTTGAATCTGATGTGATCCGGTGGATCGGATCTGGATCCGGTTTGGTCAAAACTAGTTTTTGGATCGAACCTGTTTCTATGGCTCTATCCGTTTTTTGTTTTTAAAATTTTGATAGTGAAACAACTACTCTGTCTAGTACGTTTTGAATTTTGTGACAATTAAAATTTGTGACTAAGTATCTAATTTACTTTACACATTAAACATTGGAATAAAACAGTGAACACACAAAAGATAAGATTAGACTTTGGAATATATATATATGTGTATGCACATTGAGCTATGCATATAAAAAAAAGTACATTTTTGTGTTTCTTTCGACAAATCATCTAAAAAAATTTGTTTAGAGGGTTTTTGTGGTATTCTTTTAGGGTGTTTAGAATTGCTCTGTGAAAATACTTATTGATTTATTGTTTTTTCAAAAAGTCAATAAATTTTAAAAAGTATGTGGGAAATACATAAGTGCTTTTAAAAATTGCTTTTTATTACCATCAATAAGCCATTTTTAACAAGTCACATAATCCTTACTTTTTAATATTGTTTATGATTTATTCATCTATAATGACTAGATTTTTACTACCATCAATAAGCCATTTTTAACAAGTCGCATAATCCTTACTTTTTAATATTGTTTATGATTTATTCATCTATAATGACTAGAAAATGACTGTAACTTAATCCAAATATTTTTTTTAAAGAACTTATCAATTTATAGTTTTTTTCCACCTCATAAGTCAATTCAAACACTTTTTTGGAAACTCCTTTGTAACGTCTCAAATCCAGTAATATTTTTTTAAACCGGTTCAAATACATAAAACGGGTTACCAACTAAATACTATCCAATTTAAAACTTGTTATTCAAACATTAGAAATTATATTTATTAAAAACGTTTACAAACATTATCTAGCGGAATACGTAATTATCAAATCCTCAGATACGGTACAGTCGCGCTGTGCTCCAAGCTCAAGCCAACAAATACCTGAAAAACGGTTAGGGTGAAAGAGTAAGCACAAAGCTTAATGAGTTACCCAAAATACCACACGATCCATCACATAATCCAATCCATATCAACATATCATTGGTCACCCAGTCGAGTTAATAGAGCACGGTCCCACCCAAAAAGAGCTATCAGAACACCGCCCACCTAGTCGGGCTATCAGGCCGCGGTCCCACCCACAAAAGGCTATCAGGACACCACCCACCCTAACGGCCTATCAGGGCACGTTCACACCCAAGAAGGGCTATCAGGGCACGCACTACTCACTCATACGGGGTATCAAGCCTCGTAGTCGAAGAACAGATCGTCTGACTAACAAGCAACAGCACAGAAGCTTAGGCTATCATCAACCATACAGACAAACCACGTAAGGCACACCTAGTTAATCACACTTACTACACATAGTAATAATGCTACCTATGCATGTAATATCACCCAGAGTATAGTGAGAAAACTCACCTTATCCTCAAAGCCCAACGGCGTTCCACACGCGCGTCTTCAGATCCCGACAGTGCGAACTTCCTAATAATGATAAACTCCTATTAGCACTTCCTAAATCCCAAACAGGATAATCTTCTAAGACTGGCATCAAAAACCCTCAAGTTTGACCAAAAGTCAAATTGGTCAAAGAGTTAACGGTTGAAGGTCAAAGTCAACAGCATAGTTAGCGCCGCTAACTTCCCAAGTTAGCGTCGCTAACTATGAACAGATACAAAAGTCCAATAAGTTCTTAATAAATTCAACCAAGGTCTTAATTCATCCAGGAACCTTCCAATAAGTCCTAAATCCATAAAAATCATAACTTTATCCTCCTAAACATCACCATACAAGATCATGATCAAGATTCAAGTCCAAAATAGTCCAAAACTAACCAAAATCACCATAGAAAGTTTGGCTTACCCTCTAAGCCATCCCAAAGGTTCTAAATCAGATAATTAAGGCATAAAGTTTCCAACTTTATCCTTCCAAACTACGGACAAACACCACAAGGGACCATTTCACTCATTTACTCCATAAAATCTCATTTAAATCATAAGGAGAACCATAAAAATGCATAAAGGTGAGAACTTGACTCACAATGGTTTAGGAATTGTAGATCTTTGAAGCTTCACTCAAGAAAAGCAACTTGTAGCATCAACACCTTCCTTCAAGCATCACCATTCATCAAGAACACCTTCCAAAACCTTCAAATCTTCAAGAATGAACCAAAAACACCCAAAATGGCTAGAGAGAGATTTTGGAGACTTTGGGGGCTGAGAAATGGCAAATGACGGCTGTCTTATGGTTCCCCACCCTTATCTATGGCCCAAACATCAAAATCTAGGGTTTTGGCCCAAAATCAGACATTAGCGTCGCTAACCCTAAGGTTAGCATCGCTAATAGTGATCGTACAAACCCACCCAGACAGCTGGCAGGCTTAGCGTCGTGAAAAGCAACATAACGCCCCTAAGCACATTAGCGTCGCTAATGAGCTTATTAGCGGCGCTAATGGCTCCTTCTCACTTTTTTCCACATTTTGCTCATTTAGTCCGTGGACTTCGACTCTTTAACACCCGAAACTTGACTTCTTGGGATTAGGATCTTACATCATTTATATCACCACATAAGCTAATAAGCAAATTTATCAATAAGTTAAGTTAAAAAAGCAATCTCAACCCCCCCCCCCCCCCCAATTTAATAATATTATGGGGGAAAAGTTCTTATTATATTAACTATATTTTAAAAAATTGTTTTCAAAAAAGCCACTGAAAAGTCATTTTTTCGAAAAAGCCACTAAAAAGTCGTATTTTCAAAAAACCCTATAACCGGATGAGAGTTGTTTACTTGCTAAAAATCTCAAAATGTAAAAGGTTCCTAGTTTTTGGTCATTTTGTTTAAAAAACTAAAGTTATGGCTTTTCATAAATAACACCTAATTTTAGGAACTGTTTTGAAGACTTTCATAATTTTTATCATCAAACTTTATACAATTAACAAATCTAACAAGAAACTAGCCAAAATATGAAGTTGCTTTATATAGATAATCGTATTAGCATACTTAATTCAATAAATCTATATCCTCCAAAATTGCTTTATATACTCTGTCAAAATCCAAGAAAATGGGATAGGTGTTGTTAGATCAAAAGGTTTACTTTTTCTCACCCCCTTCCTTCCTTAACCCCCCCCCCCCACACACACACACACACACACATTAAAAACAGTCTTGTTCTACAAGCTCTATAAAACCCCAAATAAGGTAAACGAACGATTGTGAACGCTATTGTATGACCTATTTGTAGCCTGTACTTTTGTTTAAAGATGTGTTTTCATTTTTTTTCATTATTGTAATTACATAAGTTAAATGTATTAATAATGATAATATTTAAGAATGCCGGTTGTCGGTTTATACCAAAGTAAAATGTTGCAGTTTGAATGTGGAATGTTGCAATGATTATGTGTAAAATGTAATTAAACAATGTCTTAGTTCTTTGGAGGATTTTCAGTGTTCACAAAGATGCATCTCATAACATTATTATAAAATTTAATGTTATTTTAGAATTTGAAATTTGACGTTGGTACTATCGTGCTAATCTTGAATATTTTGAGAAGTCAATTAAAATGGTTTTGTGTTCAATATCGATGAAGATGTGATGTGTACATGACACAATATTAAGGATGTGATTGTAGCATTGATCTCATAATTAAGAATTGTGCAATGACATGGGTGTGATAACGGGTATGCAAATAGACATTGCATTATTAGGTTAGCACATGTGATGGTCCCAAATAAGAATTTTTCCTAAGACTCTTTAAATCCCCATGTTATTTTTTTATAATCATGATATCAAATTTCTAAGTTTTCTTAATTTTACATGGGATTTATGATCATATCATTTCCAACATGAGCCCTCACTAAGGCATGGCGATGATATAAAATTGTGGCCCCGAGTTTTTAGTTCATTTTATATAATCATCGTATCAATATCTAAGGTTCTTTAAATATATACAGTTTACATAAATCATTGTTTTCATAGAAACTGAACATCTTATATTCTTTTTGAAAATAAACATAGGTAGGACCTAGCTCCAACATAAAATGGAACATGCATCTTTTCGTTAAAGCACGACAACAATAACAGTTTGAACCATAATAGGGATCTTATTCATTTTCTTAGTTTATAAATAAGAAGATGGTAACAATTTTGAAAATACAATAATTTTAATTTATTTGCTTTGATTTTTTATTTAAGTTTCTTGTGTGCTATTACTACAAATATAAGCATGAGAGTTTACTTCAAAATTTTCATATTAGTCTATTCAAAACTTTATTTTTGTAACTTAAAGAAATTCAACAATAGACAAAGACATTCTGGCCCCGAGTTTTTAGTTCATTTTATATAATCATCGTATCAATATCTAAGGTTCTTTTAATATATACAGTTTACATAAATCATTGTTTTCATACAAACTGAACATCTTATATTCTTTTTTGAAAATAAAGATAGGTCAGGCCTAGCTCCAACATAAAATGGAACATGCATCTTTTTGTTAAAGCACGACAACAATAACAGTTTGAACCATAATAGGGATCTTATTCATTTTCTTAGTTTATAAATAAGAAGATGGTAACAATTTTGAAAATACAATAATTTTTATTTATTTGCTTTGATTTTTTATTTAAGTTTCTTGTGTGCTATTACTATAAATATAAGCATGAGAGTTTACTTCAAAATTTTCATATTAGTCTATTCAAAACTTTATTTTTGTAACTTAAAGAAATTCAACAATAGACAAAGACATTTAGTGGTTTATCGATTCATATCTGATATGAAGACATGAAATGTTTTATCGACTTGATTTAAATAAGTTTACTTAGGCAAAAAAAAATCGACTATTTTAGTTCTTTTTATTGACCTTATCATTACTTTTAAATTATTCTCTAAGAAAAAGTCAAATTAGGCATTTTATAATGTTAATAAGAAAATATAAATCAAATCTCAAAAATAGTAATCAATTTTACATATGGTATCTGCGAAATTGCAGGTTATCTGCGGAATGATAACGTCATTTGAGAAATCATGATGTGGCAACCAAAAGACTTCGTTTTGCAAAAAAAAAAATGGATGTTTGTTGTGTTAGAAATGGTGATGTGGCATTTAGGTTTTATTTGCGGAAATTTAAAAATGAAAACAAATTTTTTGAAGTTTTTTTTTTTGTGTTAGATATCTTCAAAAACTATTTCTACGGTAAAGAAAGCTTCTTATTGTAGTCTTTGACTTGCAAAAATTACAAAAAAAATAGTTTTTTCACCCGTTTAGAGGCTTACTCATATGTGGCAACGACGTCGTGTAAAAGCAGGAAAAAAAATCGTAGATGTCATCTCTGAAAATCTAGATTTTATCTTCCAAAATTCAAAAATTGTGAGATGTCCATTTATTTCATTCTCGCGGCTTAAAACTACAAAATTTTTATTATGAAATGCTCTTTGAGCCCCTGCGATGGGAGTCTAGTGGTTGACGAGTGAAATTACAAACAGAAGGTCCATGGTTCAAACACGGGTACATTTAAATGTCACTAATGTTCCGCAATTGACCTGTCATGTGGGTCTTGAGGCAAATTGATATGAACCGTTCAAATTATACGGTTTTACCACTTTTTTGAAATGGTAATTGAAGATTTTTAGACAAAAAAATTTATAATCTTTTTCGCAACTACGATATGCAAAAATTCATATTTTATTTGCGAAAAAAAAAAAACTTGTTTTAAAGTCTTTTTTTTTTAGAAATATTTAAAACTCGTTTCCACAATTAAAAAAAAAAAAGCTTTATAACATATTTTAACCTGGAAAAATGACAAAAGAATGCTTTTTAGATGATTTTTCATATAGAAATGAAATCTTATAAATTACATCAGTGAAATCCTTAGATCCATCTGAGAATCCTCTAAAAATAGGTGATTTGTTTTTTTTATTATCATTACACATGTTAAAACTATAATATCCAGCTTATGAAAATGGTTTTCAAATATTCATACCATAAAAAACTTTAAAATGTTTTTTTATTTTCAAAGGATTTAACAGATGTATCTGAGAACTTTGCAAAAATCATTTGCAACATCCCCAGCTCTATCCGAGAAATAGAAAATAATGAACATTTCCTTTTTATTATTTTTGTAAGTTAAAACTACAATACAAAACTTTCTTTTGGTGTAGAATTGGTCTTTTAAGAATTCTAACACAAATTTTTTTTTTAATTTCTGCAAATAAAACTTGAATTTTCATAAATGATATCTGTAAAATTTTTTGTTACGATTGTTTTGGTTGTTACATCACCATTTCTCATATTAAGTTGTCATTTCGTAGATGACCTGTAATTTTGCAGACGACATTTATGAAATTGATAACTATTTTATGAAATTTAACTAATTCTTTATTATTTAAAATGATAAATGAGATTAGTATATTTATCTTTTTCTTTCGTTTTAAAAAAACTCTTTTTAATGAATTTTCTAATACGATTGTTTTATGCTTGATATTTTTTTAATGTAAAAAAGTACACATAACCGCTCGACTCACATGCTAACCTTTTCCATCATGCATTTGCTTTACCAATTGTTGACAAAGAGTTTCTTAATAATGTACCTAACTTTGTGTTTCTAAACATAACTTTATTAGTTTCTCTTTAGAATTTCTGAGTAAATAATATTTTTGTCTTATGAGCAATATATGCTTAGTAATTTGATAAATGGTACTCAAATATAAAATTCAAATTCAAATTTCATAGCGATTTTGAAAGAGTCCCAACAAGTTCATTTAACCACGACAATTTCGAGCATTACCAAAAATTGAATGGGTGATGCCGTGATGGTGTTCATACTTCATACGATCAAAATCGTCAAATTACACACATGTTTGAAATTGTTTTGGTCAACAAACAAGGATTGTATTTCTCGTGCATGCATTGCAACTTTTTTGCGATTTTTCATGTCTTATTATTTTGACGGCACTATAAATACAAGAGACAATATGAAGGTTAGGGCATTGGTTATTACATTCACATTTACCAAAAGGCGTTAACGCAATGCTTAAATTACACTCATTTTGAGACCATTGCTAATCGTAGTAGTTTAAGGGAATGACTAAATAAACACCTAAATTTACTTGATATACATATTTATTTAAAGTCAATTTCTTTTTATTTGTTTAAACTGTATAGTTTTTCGGAAAAAATAATCGTGACTGGTTGAAAATTGTTTGACTTTTATTTAATGTCTTTTGGTACGTCTTTTATTTATTTTAAAAAGGGTTATTGACATAATGGTCCTATAAAGTATACTAATTTATTTTAAAAGGTCCATTAACAAATTTCCAGGCCCTCTAAGTCATTAAAGTCAAAAAAAAGTGTGTCTATTTAACCATTTAAAGACTGGTAACCGATTAAATGGGTTATAATGCTGACTTGGAATATATAAAATTAATCAAATGTTGACCTGGAAATTAAACCCCAATTCATAAAGACACGTTAATGAGTACACACAATCAGCGACTACCACCGGGAAGGTCTTGAGGCCGCCGGCTGGAAAGTACACACAATCGAAAGAATCAGAAACCTAAAGCTGAACGAGAGGCGTACAATGAATGGAACTACAGCAAGTTTCGTCTCTGGCAGTTAACCGACTACGAAAAAATCATATTCATTGATGTTGATTTGCTCATACTAGGAAACATCGATTTCCTCTTTGAGATGCCAGAGATTACCGCTACTGGAAACAACGCGATGCTTTTCAATTCCGTCACTCTCGTCCCCGTCTATATCTCCGAAACCGCTCCGCCTGAAATCAGAGGATCCCTGAATACTCTACCCCAGTTTACAGGTTCCGGCGGGATGTTCCTTTCTTACTGTATGGTTTTCGGGATGTCATTAATGGAAGCACCCAGCTGGAGATTGATGCTCGGCGTTCTTTCAATCCCCTCGTTGGTTTACTTCGTCCTCACCATATTTTTCTTGCCGGAATCTCCACGGTGGCTCGTTAGCAAAGGTAAAATGCAAGAAGCAAAGAAGGTTTTACAGAGGCTACGTGGCAAAGAAGACGTCTCCGGTAAGCTTTTTCTCGACAATTTTCTCTTTCAGAGTAATTACTAATTACATATCCGTAATTTTTCCGATTTTGTACAATTCGACAGGTGAGATGGCGTTACTAGTGGAAGGACTTGGAGTTGGCGGTGAAACATCGATTGAAGAATACATAATCGGCCCTGAAAACGATCTTGAACAGGAAGACGAAGCCGCTAAAATTAAATTATACGGTCACGATGCTGGAGTTTCATGGATCGCAAGACCTGTCACCGGTCAAAGTATGCTTGGAATTGCATCTCGTCAAGGAAGCACTATAAACCCTAGTGGTGTCCCACTTATGGACCCACTTGTCACCCTTTTCAAGTTGCTAGGAAGGTTCATGATGCGATGTCGGAGAATCTGCATAAGTATTGTTTGCTTCGGTCGAAACAAAAGGCGGCGTTGGAATGGGATCGGAGGGAGGCGGAGAAAGCGAATTATTCCGATGGTCATTGGAAGATTAAGATAACGTATTCGCGTTTGGAGACTTGTTTTGAGGAGTTTTGCTTCTGGGAGAGTATGCTTTGGCATTGGGGTGACCACCACCACCACATCGCTCCTTCCTCCATTCCAACATAGGTATTTGCTTTCTGACCCAATTTCTCTAAGATTCATTCTCATTAAGAGCAAAGGGTTTTCTGACCCGACCATGATTCTAAAAGGAGGTCAAAGATCTTCACCCACACAGGGATTTTGTTGAAGTTGGATTTGTTGAGAACAATCCCGGGACGCGTGAAGAAGAAGAAGACGACAGATCTGGCCGGAAATCCAAGGGGTTGACGACGGTGCTGGGGCTTGGCAAGCTTGGAGGCGTGAAGATATTTGATTTCGTTTTTTCTCCTTTGATCTTCTATTTTTTCTTTCTTTTTTTGCTATTGAAATTACAATTTTGGAGGTGTGAAATCACAGGCTTTGGAGGCGTGAAGAAGAAGACGACAGAGTATGCTCATTTTAATTTACTTTTCAATTTATAAAAGTCAATATATCTATGTGGACGTCCACTTGTTTCAAGATTTTGACAGGGTAACATATGAAACCGGAAAAAAAGGGTAGATACCTATTTTTAACAGGTCATTTACTAGTTTAAGGACTTAGACCGCACAAAATTTTGTTAATGGACATTTTAAAATAAATTGGTATACTTTATAGGGCTATTATGTCAATAACCCTTTTAAAAACGATAGTTCTAAAAGCAACGTCTAATGGCATATATAACTTATAATAGTCATTTTCTACTTTGTGTAATATTCTTTTTTGACTTAATCTTATAAAATTCCCAGATATATATGTTATAACTTATAGGGTTATTATCAAATAGGGATCTGGATTATCAATGAGTTTTATAAGTTTTTAATTAAATATCGGAACCATTGACGAAATAAGATACCCAGATACTAAAATCATTTCTTACTTTAAGTAGATATCTTATTTTATTATAAATATTTGACATAACTTTTCAAAATTAATTGATTGTATTTGGGTAAATTTTATAAAAGACACTAACTTTACCAAAAATTTCGATTTTGACACTCAGTTTTTTTTTTCAATTTAGTCATTATCTTTTTAATTTTTTTCATAAAAGACACTAACATTTTAATTGAGTTTCAAAATTAACCAATAGACCTGGAGAGTCGGTTTAACCGGTTACCAGAGGCCAGGTCACCGGTTATCACTTAAACCCGTATGCCAACACACTCTTTCAAGCTTCAATCGGATATGAAACGAAACACACTCTTTCAAGCTTGAAAGAGGAACACAGTCATCGATACTTATTTCAAACTTCAATCGGATATGAAACGGGAACACAGTCATCTCTGCAAGTCGATCGCGTAGGAGTTGGGGAATTAGGTTTCTCTGCAAGTTGAAACGGGAATTAGGTTTCACCGGTTACAAGAGGCGAAATCGATGATCGCGTAGGAGTTCGATGTCCAAATTCAAACGAAATTCGGATATGAAACTCGATTTAAGGTTAGTTTTCGCGGATCGTTCCCCCCTTTTTCTGTGTCTCTCGTTAACTGTAGATGCATTTGTTGCCATTTAAATTTTGCTTATATGATGCTTTTGTTGCCATTTCAATTTTGCTTTTATGATGCTCTTTGATTTCAATTTTACGACTGTGCTAAGAACGTACAAAAGAAATCCATTAGCATATTGGATGCTCGTTTTTCTTTGCCTGCATTTTGAAGTGGAAAAATAATGAAAGAAGAGCAAATCTTTGTTCAGAAACTATAGATAAAATTTATATTAATAAAATATTTAGTACTTTTGAGAGTGGATTACCTTCCAATTTCTTGATGGTGATCTTAAAACATTTGATCCATCAGTAAAAGATCTCATCTGAGCTGGATTTTGTGGTTCACTACCATGTCTCCAAGTCCTTCCAGCATCTTGTATAACCTTTGAAGCTTCTTTTACTATCACCTAATTATATTAATTGGTTTGTTAATATATAAATATGTTATCAATATATGTTGCTATTACTGACTTTCTTTTTATTCATAACAGTGATAAAGGCCCAAACTATTGTTCTGACTTTGAAGAGAGTAAGTGGGAAGGAGATTCAGAAAGTGAATCTGACGAGCCTGCGTTTGTGGTTGATCAGGAATTAGGGGATAGTGATGACGAATAATGTAGTTCCCAGAAAAAAAATGTTCCCGTTGATGCTTTTCTATATGATTTTTGCCATGTCCCTCACACAAATGATAAACCTGAAGATGAAGCAATTAAAGAAGACGGAATATCTGACAATAAAGGAATGTTAGATAGGGATACGGATGATGAGTCAGGTGAAATACCTACTCAATATGGTATGCATGACCCTAATACTCATTGGAAGAAGATGAAGCCACATCTTGGGGAAAGGTTTGCTAACCAAGACCAGTTACGATATTGCCTGACAAATTATGCAGTGGCGAATGGGTATCCAATCAGAGTCGTCAAATCCTCTAGTAAAAGGCTTCAAGCAAAGTGCGGTACGGATAAAAATGGGAAAAGTTGTCCTTTCAACATGTGGGCTTCATGGATGAACAAGGAAAGATCCTTTCAAATTAAAGGATTCAATCCTGAATGGATTGCCCAACAATTTATAAAAGAATTATGTAAGAGGCCAAGAATGAAAGGAAAAGAAATTAAAGAAGCAGTCAGGAAGAAGTTTCTATGTGAAGTATCAAAGGGACAATGTTATAGGGCAAGAAAGAAAGCATTGGAAATTATAAATAGGAAGCTCACAGAACATTATGCTCGTATATGGGACTATGGTTCAGAGATCCTAAGATCCAACCCAGGGAGTACAGTACAAGTGTGTGTTACAGCCAATCCAGATGGATGCACTTACTTTCACCGGTTTTACGTTTGTTTCAAAGCAGTGAAAGAAGGGTGGAGCAGGGGTTGTAGACGAGTTATTGCCTTGGACAGGTGTTTCCTTAAAGGCCAATGCAAGGGAGAGTTGCTTACTGCAATTGGAAGGGATGGGAACAACCAGGTATACCCAATTGCATGGGCCGTGGTTGATGTTGAGAACAAAGCAAACTGGGAGTGGTTCATGAATACATAAGCGACTGGTTTAGCAAAAACAAATTTGTAGAGACTTACAAAGTAAATATTAGGCCACTAAATGGTAGCAGTATGTGGGCTAAAACCCCTTACACTAAACCACTACCACCAATGGCGAGAAGAATGCCAGGCAGGCCTAAAACCAAAAGAAGAAAACATGCAACAGAGGATGATAGTGGATATAAGAGAGTACGAGCCAGTGGCGGTAGTATAATTTGCAGAAACTGCTGGGAACAAGGACACAACAAAAGGACATGCAAAAATCAAACAAAATCACCACCACCAAAAGAGAAGAAAAAGATTGGAAGACCATTGAAAACAAGCCAGCATGAGACGGGCATCCAACCTATGCCAAGCAGATCTGGTCCTACCATTGGAAGACCATTGAAAACAAGCCATCATGAGACATGCAAAAATAAAACAAAACCACTACCACCAAATGAGAAGTTGCATGAAGGCATTGCAGCGAGACAAGATGTACAATTTATACTTTTTTTTAATATGTGATCATAACTACAAGATGTACAAATTATCATTTTTCTTAATATGTGATCATAACTATGTAATTTTTTACCAGGGCAATGACAAGTTGGATGAAGGCATTGTAGCGAGACAAGAAGCAACTGGTCCTACCATTGAAGTCGGGGATGACGGACTACAAGAAGTAGACGTTGTACAAACTTTGAAGGGTGCACAAACTGTGAAGGGTCATGCAACTGCTAAAGACCTTATTGAAGCAGGATACAGAATGACTGAAGTTGTAAATGTCTTACTGGAGACACCATTACCACTTACGGTGGAACAACTGTCACAATGTGATGAAGAAGTAGACGTGGTTGCTGAAACACAACAAGAGGAATTTATTGAAGAAACACAACCATCAAAGCAAAAGCTGAAATCCAGGAAGAAGTCAGAGAGAATTCTGAAAGCAAAACTGAGTCAAATTAAGGGTGGTCCAGGTTCAACCAGTGGCGATCCTTATACTTTGGAGTAGGTTGGAGATAGTGATTTTAGGGGTAGATGGGTAATTATTTTTGTAAGCCCTTTTTGTAAATGTATCCCCCTAGATAACAGTTTATTTTGTAAATTGTATACCAGAACTAGAGTACCCTTTTTGTAATTTCGCTTGGGTACTTGGAACATTCAGTCATTGTGAATCACAATGACTTTCAGGTAAAACTTAAATGTTGACTGAATACCATTGCATCTTTATATAGCAACGTACTTTCATTTAATTGCATATTATAGCAACGTACTTTCATTTAATTGCATATTATAGCAACGTACTTTCATTTAATTGCATATTATAGCAACGTACTTTCATTTAATTGCATATTATAGCAACGTACTTTCATTTAAATTACCAAACAAACTTGGTGGCTTTGTCAAGTAACACTTATACACTTATACCCTTCTCAAGTAACACAAACTTACCTGGAACACTTATACCCTTCTCAGTTTACAAATAAACTTACCTGGAAAACTTATACCCTTCTCAAGTAACACAAACAAATTGGGTAGGTTTCTGTGCAGGTTTCCTCAGTTTACAACATTGCATATTATAGCAACGTACTTTCATTTAAAGGCATATTAACTGATATACGTTGCTGTAAGAGCATATGAAATTCAGGGGATCTATCCCTTAACTATCCCTTGCAGTAAGAGCATATAATTTATAGCAACATACTTTCATTGAACACTTAAACACATTAATACATACACAAACACATTAATATTATACAAAATTCGTCAACATTGGACGTTACAGTAACATAAACATTACACTTACCTAATTCGTCAACATTACACTAACCTAATAAGACTACTACAATAATCCTTACGTACAAAAGTTGTCAACATTGGACCTTACCATATACACTTACATAAAACATAAAACATTACCCTAACTTACCCCTTTAACAACAAAAACAACAACATCAACAAAATGATTATTAAAAATACTAGCAACCCAATCATAACCCTAACAAGACACATCAGATTAGGGTTTCCCAAACCATACATTTTTTTCTTTTTTGGCTTCAATTCATTCAGCTTTTGTTTGTACCACACATTACTTTCTTCATCATACCATTCAAAGAACCCACAATCTTCATTCTAATTGGGAAAGTACCGGCATCCAAAATATCTTCTAGCGAGATTCTTGTCACTCCAGGATACCGATAATGGAGCTGAAAGGCCACAGTAACACCTCCTAAAGGGACCCTTCGTAGAGTTGCTGAAACCACTCTGGGATGATGAACCAGTTGAACCCATTAATGTGTTGAATAAATCGCACACTCTAGAAGCCGATAACCTAGAAATTTGGGTGTAATGAGGGAAGAATACGAGTTGCTTGTATTAAACCCTAATATATGCCAAGTAGGATCATCCACGTAGGCATATTGTGTTATCAGAATCACAAAACCCATTCAGCCGGTCAATTGGTTAATTTTGAAACTCAATTAAAATGTTAATGTCTTTTATAAAAAAAATTAAAAAGATAATAACTAAATTGAAAAAAAAAATGAATGCCAAAATCAAAATTTTTGGTAAAGTTAGTGTATTTTATAGAATTTTTTCATTGTATTTAAATAATTTAATAGTAATTTTACATAGTGCTAATCATTGCTTTCGAAAATTCCAATCAATTAAAGCACTTTTTGCTTTTATAATTTCCTCTCTTTTGTTGGAAATTGCTAAAAGAGAAAGCAAAACCCATGAACAAAATGGCTTTAAACTTCAAATACACAAAACCATTTCTTGGATCCTTACAGAAAGAAAGAACTGGGCTCCAGTTCCACCATTATTGTCATGTCTTCAATCTCAAGATTTTAACCTGAAAATTCCCTCTCTCTCTCTCTCTCTCTCTCTCTCTCTCTCTTTTCCACCTTTCTCTCTCATTTGCACGCCTTCTTTTCTCAAAAACCCATGTCCATTTTTGTCCCAGAAAGCCCAGGTATATTCTCTCTTTCTCTCTCTATATGTATATGTTTGTGTATGTATAGATCTTCTGCGAATACCACCTGATTCTTCAGTACTCTGACTTTTCGATTATATTATTACTGTCGTCTTCAATCTTTTAATCTAAAGCCATAGTGCTATTTGACAGAGCCCTACTGGCATTACGAATATTATTTATTGTATTGCAGTTTGTTGACATATAACTGTTAAAGTTGTGACCTTTCATTCAAAATTTGGGGGTTTAGGGCTTTTTATGATCTGGGATTTCTTATTTTCTTACCAATCGATCTTCCACATTTCTTTCCGGTAAGTTACTAGATCCTGATCTGGGTTTCAGATCTACACATTTCACTACTGCCCTGTTCTTCTTGCACTCATTTATCGTGCTCTTAGTGTGTTTCAGATCTGTATAAGCGTTTTTTTATATCTGTACGCCTGTATGAGCAATGGGTGTTCGTTTTCTTGGAATTTATCATGATTAGATGAGATCATAGCTATCTGTATTTGATTTTCTTGAATTAGTTAACGATGATTCTACTATTTCCGATTCAGGTTTATTATTGGCTGCAAATTCAACAATCCCGACTATGCTCAAGCAAATCCTCGCAAAAATCCCTCGGAAATCAACGAAATCAAATCAAACATATTCAGACGGAAACAATCCCACCTCCGATGTGAACAACAATGGCAGCTTTGCCAACACTTGTAACGTTATTTCAAGCCGATTAAACGTCGTCAAAAAAATGTCGTCCTCAATTTTCCCAACATCCGGTAACGACATGATCCAACCTCATCTACCGTTCAAAGACGTTCAAAACTCCGACAAAATGAAACTCCTTATCAGCAAATTAAATCTTTGCTCAAATATATACGATTTCAACGACCAAGATAAAGACACCCCCGCCAAAGATCAAAAACGCCAAATCCTAATCGAAATCCTCGATTTCCTCGTTTCCGAATCCACAAAACTCACCGAACCCGCCATGTCAGCGATCTGCAAAATGTGCGGAGCCAATCTTTTTCGCCAGTTTCCACCAAAACCAAATGGTTGTTCACCACGTGGCGAATCCGAAGACGACGACCCGTGGTTCGATCCCGCATGGACACACCTACAACTCGTGTACGAAATCCTCCTTCGATTCGTTTCATTTAATTCCCTCGATCCAAAAATTGCCAAAATTTATCTCGATCATTCATTTTTACTAAAATTATTAAGTCTTTTCGATTCCGAGGACCCGCGAGAACGCGAATGTTTAAAATCAGTTTTACACCGAATTTATGGCAAATTCATGGTTCACCGCCCGTTTATTCGAACGGGTGTGAGTAATATAATCTACGAATTCGTATTTGAGACCGAAAAACACAATGGGATTGCTGAATTATTGGAGATATTTGGGAGTGTGATTAGTGGATTTGCATTGCCATTGAAGAAAGAGCATAAGATGTTTTTGTCACGGGCTTTGATTCCTTTACATAAACCGAAATCGGTGGGTGTTTATCATCATCAATTAACGTATTGTGTTGTTCAGTTTATTGAGAAAGAACCGAAGCTTACGAGTGTTGTGATTAATGGGTTGTTGAAATATTGGCCGGTTACAAGTAGTCAAAAGCAGTTGATGTTTTTGAGTGAGTTGGAAGAGTTGCTTGAGTTGATTCGGACTGATGAGTTTGAGAAGATTATGGTTCCGTTGTTTAGGCGGATAAGTTGCTGTCTTGATAGCTACCATTTCCAGGTAATTTTACTAGGGTAAATGCAAGAAATAGCAACTTACTTTTATTTATTAGTGTATTACATCAGTGTACTTTCAAATTTTCTCTTACTGGGATAGTATATTTGGAAATTTTACCAGATTTTAGCAGTGAATATTGCTTTGTATTTGGATGACATTGTTATAATTGGATAGATTTCTCAAAGTACAATGCTATAATACGATGAAATGAAATTTAGGTGTATTAGTAAACATATTAATGAAAGTAAGTTGCTTTTCTTGTATTTGATCCTTTCATTAGATCATATTTAAGGTTTAATGGCTTATTTGTTTATAAAATGAAGTGGAATTCTTGTCAATTTCTAGAGTCGTGTTTCAAGTTGTTACAAGAATTTTATCGGTAACAAATTGAAACATGGGTGCATAAATTAATAAAAAATCCCCTTGCATAATATGGTAAAAACGAGTAATCCATTGGATAAATAAGTTAATAACCCTCATATGTAGTAGGAAAATTGCAGGAAACAGCAACGTATTCTACTCTTTTTACCAATTTAGGCAATGTACTTCATTTCTTACCCATGTAGCAATGTAATTACTTTTTTTACCCATAATAGCAACATACTTACATCTTTTTTCCAATAATAACATGTATTGCAACATGCTTGCATTTTCTTTATGGATGAAAGTAATGATGCTCATGTTGGTACAAAAAATGTAAGTGTGTTGCTATTCATAACAGCAACATACTTACATTTCTTTACTAATAAAAGAAATATGTAACAAATAGATTATGATACTCTTTAAGTTGCTATTATAGGTAAAAATTAAAGTACCGTTTGTATTATTACAAACTGATCCGGTGGTAATAATGTTTCAGGTGGCGGAACGAGCGCACTTCTTATGGAACAACGAGCACATACACCATCTTATAATGTGCAACCGACAAGTAATTATGCCAATTGTTTTCTCATCTTTACAACGTAACTCCAAGAATCATTGGAACCGCACGGTGTTCAACCATACACAAAATGTCATGAAGATGTTCAACGAGGTAGACGAGCCATTGGTGCTTTCATGCCAAGGGAAGTTTGAGGAGGATAATTCCGCCACCAAGGCGGTGGCTGAGAGGCGGCGGTTGACGTGGGAGCACCTTGAGGAGGTTGCCGGTGGCGGTTTCCGCCCGGTGGTTGGGAGTGTTAGTGCCACGTGTGTTGTCTCTTGCTAGTGAAGTAGTTTTGATTTTGAGAGCGGTCTCGTTAAATGTGGCGAGAAGAGAAGCTTGTCAATGGTTGGTATTGTTTTTTTGTAGTTTGAGAGTGTTGTTGCTTTTTATGCAACAATGGTGTTATGTATATGATGGTGTTGTGTCGATTCTTTTTGGTCAATATTTGATTAGAGTTAGTTGTTTGGATGATTATCTGTCATGTTTGATAATCAGAATCAGATGGTTAGTTGTAAGAAAGCAACTAAGTTAAGTACTCTATATTTTACATTTATTATCAAAAACAAGTCTTATAGTAACCTGCTTTTGAAAATCTTATTATTTTAGCTCTAAAAGTAACCGTTAAATCTAGTTGATTGGAGGATCTGCTTCCCAATTTGAAGCTTTTTAGGCCGGAAGTTTCAACCTTCTTGACTATGGCATGTGGGTGGTGTTTTTCTTTAACTTAACGAGCTTAATAAGTTAAAAACATAATCCTTTTTTAATTGATACATAAAAACCATGTTAATAGGCTAAATGGTGGTTTATCCATCAAGACACTGTTTTGACCCCCACTACCCTTCATGGTCTTGTTGAAGGCTGTTCTTGGAGCTCTTGGTATTTATTACTTTTCTATCTTCAGAATGTTGTCTGCCGTCTGTAGTTAATAAGTTAAGTACCTAGAGTCGCTCAGATCTAACTTTTTTGGGGAGCGGAAAAAGATTATAGAAAAAATGCATTGGGTCAGGTGGGATCAAGTGTTAGCTGATAAGAACAAGGGAGATCTTGATATCGGCTCGTTGTTGGCTTTTAATAAAGCCCTTCTTTATAAATGGAAATGACATTCCTGGCTGGTCATTATTTGTTATGGGTCAAACCTATAAAATATATTCATGGAACCGAAGTCGGGTTTGGAGCTCTTGAGCATTGAAATTCGAAAAGAGGAATATGGGATAAAATTGTTGGAACCGTAAATCAATTACATCAATTCCTCTATTATCACTCACTCGATGACCCGAAAACAAGTTCAAGACGGGGCCACAACTCGATTTTGGTATATGTACCCTTTCAACACACATTCATGGGGTACACGTAATAATTTTGTGTGTATAAGTGGTTTTTTGGGGGTACGAATAGAATCACCCTTTAAACATTCCCATGTTTAGTGAAGTGCAACAAGTCGAGCCTTGGATTCATTCCTTCCGCCTACCTCAGATGTGAATTCTGTATGGAAGCTTTGACTTTCCTTCTGCTTTCATTTCTTTTATCTCCTTATATTCCTTCCTTTTCTTTTCTTTTTATTATTAAACTCGGATGTGAATTCTATACTTATTTTTTTTATAAACAATTGTATGCTAGATCGTTTCCCCCCCCCCCCCCCCCCCCCCCCTCCCCCTCATAAATATTGGAGATCAAAGTTGGTTCGTAAACACATACGAAAAATGTTCTTGTAGTTGTATGTGGCAAAGTTTTTTTCTTCTTAAAACAAGGTGTATGTTGTAACTATTTTTTTTCTTCATTTTATATATTACTGGTCGGCGTTTGCTTTTTTTGATGTGGTATATTTTTTGGAAGTTTTTTCCTTTTCTTTAACATGGTTTTAAACTCGATGTACAATTTGGAGAAACAACGTAGTTCTCCGAACCGTACAACAAGTTTAAAACAATGAACCAAACACAATGGTTTAACAAAGCCAATGACACTTTGTAATACATCGACAAGAAACAACACTACTTAGTGAGCATTAACACAGATTTCTCATCTTGACATCCATCTTGGCAAACATCATATGATGGCAGGCACAAACTAGACACGAAAGAGCATCTAACTCACTGAATTTTAGGCCCCATTTGTTACGTAACACATGACATTACATAACATGTCATATAGCTTTTGACAATAGACCGGGGCCGACACTAATGTCAATCGGACACATTTTGCAATTTTGTCCCACCCAAAAACACGGGACGTTGACACACTCTCAATCACTAGTTTCTGCAAAAGACCGAAATACCCACCTCATCCTCATCACTGAAGATAGCCCTAAAAAGCTTGACATGTCTCATGTAACAAACACAACCTTAAGGATGTTATGAGACAAGATGCATACATCACTACTAATCATGAACCATCGATTTCAAAATTTGCGGTCAATTGTACAGGAACCTCACCACAAACCGATTGCAACCTAGAGAAAATTGATGCATTAATACAGAGCAAAATACAAAAAAAGCACTTTGTACTTTCATCCACTACTTTTCTGTACCGATTAAACCATTATATTTCTTTGACCGTTTAAAAGAAACATTTTTTTGTGGGTTACATGGTTTTGATATTAGGGAAAATTACATCTTACTTTAACAATATTATCGACTTAGCCACTGAACTATTAGTATAATAATAAAAATAAAATAATATATATAATAGTAGAGTGGGTCACCTGAGGAAGTATTATCCACGTCTGCCACGTCCCCTCCCTCTTCCCCTGCCTCTTCCTCTTCCCCTACCCCTTCCTCTAAATTCTCCACTATCATGGCCTCCCGTATCATCTCTATCAAAACTAAACATGCTCATTCTGATATTATCTGCTTCACTCACATGACCACCCCTATGTTCCTGAACCAATCACAATTTAACATTGTCAACAAAATAAATTTCTACTATATGAGCAAAAAAATTTAAAATACGAACATGTATGTCTTCTAAATCAAATTGGTTTTGAAGTTGGCGTGCGAGATCTTCATCTTGATTAAAATTAGGGTTTTCTTGTCTCGATGAAGAGCTCCCAGTCGCTCTTTTTCTCTCCCACTCATCTAGAGTTAATACAGCGGATTCCTCCTCGTTACCCCTCCCTCTTGGTTTCCAGCCTCTAGAATGCCCTTCATTGCGGTTCGTATTACTCATTTTCTGGAGTAGCTTTTGTGCAGCTGCTTGATTTTGCACAGGGGCAGATTCGGCAACTGAAAAAGATTAAAAAAATGTCAAACGATCCATTTTCCCTAGGAACTGTATTTTATGTAAATGGATGCAAATCTATGCCATCTAGTATCATGTAATCATATTATAAAGAGCTAAGTACAATAAATAGGAACCTACTTTTGTCGATTTGTGTATTATAGCATCATACTTTCATTTCTTTAATACATCCAACCAAAATACAATGTAAATGAAATGAAAGCAGATTGCTATATCTTGCTACTATATACAATACCTTCTTTCGGTCTTGCTTCATTAGAAGGTTGATTTTCTGCAGTTTTTTCATCCCTGCTATTTCCTTTTATACCCTTTTCAATAACACTGGGTCCAGATCCTTTAGATGTTGCCTTGATGTTATCTGCAATCAATCAATCAACACTCATAAGCTACAAAAATTTCACCACATTTTTACACAAAAAATAAAGAAATAAAAGAAAATTCTATTAAACAGAATATCAAAAGTGTTGGGTTTACCAGAAGGTTTGTTTTGTGGATTGATCCGACGTGAAGGTGCCCCAGCCTGAAACTTCTCAAAAGGTGGGGGCCCACCCGTGACATCACTATGTGACAATTTTAAGGTTGAACGGGTAAACCCTGCATACTTTTGGTTCATCTCCCATTCTTCATATAATGATGGAACAATACCTCCAAGAACAGTTACTACCTTTGCATTCAAGCATAGAATACCACTGTGCATTACAACTTTATTTTCCAAGCGGATCTGTGAACCAAAAGCAGAAAAGCAATGACGGATTACCCTCCTATATTATAATGCACCAAGTCATACAAGTAAAGACATATCTATTAATAATAAAAAGAGAAATATTACCGTGGTTGGTAAGATACTTTGGTAGACAATGTTTCATGCTCAAGTGAGGTATGAGGTACAACGTAATAAATGAAAAAAGTCAATAATACATTGTACACATGGAGACTGTGTACAATGAATTAAGCCTCATATAAACTTTAGAGGATAGAGCATTCTTCTACCAGGTTAGAAATAATTTTAAGCACCGCAATTTAATTTCTTTAATCAGTTTAGACAATATCCTTCTACACCTTTGATCACAAAGGATAGATTTCATTCATGTGTAATGACATATTCCAACATAAATCAGTAGTCTCAACATAATAACCGGTAGATGTTCCGCTTATTGATGGAAGACAATCTCAAATTTTCTTGTTTTTATGATACATTTTATACATGTTGATCAGGTAAGGGTGCAATGGCTAGAGTAACTAATTTATCGTTTTTAAATGTTTCAGAGAGTCCACAGTTGGTAACCTAAAACCAGTAGGAAGTAAGTAGACCAACGAACATGATCGAATTCCATAATCACCAAATGTTACCAAGAATCCTATAGAAATAGAATTCAAGATATTCTAAACTCATTAGCTAAAAAGAAATTAACAAAGGGTTGTTCTATATGTACCTTGGTGCCAGGGACAACATTATCAGGAATCGAGGGAATATGAGTGAACTCTACAGCAGTGATTTCAGAATGCCCATCAGTAAGCTTCAATCTCAATAGCCGTTTACCATGAGAACCCCCTGAACTTTCAGCTATACTACTTTTACTTATATCCCTTGCAGAAGATACCTACACAAAAACACCAAATATCTGCAATTCACTTTACCAAAAGAAATGAACACATGAGCAACAGTTCTTATGTCAAATTCTTTCTTGTGAGCTACAAGTCTTACTTAAAACAAAACAAAACAAAACAAAACAAAACAAAAAAAAAGATTTGCAAAGACATTTAAGATAGACAACAAAGAATATACTTGCCTGTAGAACTTTAGGGCCATCAAAATGAGTGGATTTTCGGAGGGTGGTAAGATCAGGCAAAGATTTCCCTCCGATTGCTCGTAAGTCCATGTTACAGAGCTCCAACTCAACAGAACCAAGGGTGCTAGAACTTCCATGGAACTTGGTTTCAATTAGGGTCCTGATTTGATCAATTTCTCGCAAACACCAGCCTCGGTTAATTAGGGTTTGAATCAAAACCTCCGAGGAAGAGGAAGATGAAGAACTCGCCATCTCAATGTCTCATTAAGCGCCTTCCAGGTGTTCGGTGTTTGAATCGTAAGTGTAAACCGTAAATGAAGTTTTGGGCCTATTGTTGGACTTCAACTGATCCGAATACCATGGCCCCATTATACGAGAAGCCCAAATCGGATTTTTAATTCACTAAGGCTAGTGGGAGTACCCACCAGGCTATCACATTACCCAAATATGATGGGCGTCACGTCATCGTCACGTAGGATTTTACCTCATCACACTTCATCACATTACCCACTTTATACTTATCACATTTTCATAACACCACATCATCTTTTTAATTAAAAAAAATTCAAAAATAATTTAAAACATAATTTATAAATTAAAATCAATTACATTAAAAATAAAATTACACTAAAATTAAAAAACAGCAAAAACAAAAAAATACTAACTTAGAAAAAAAAGGACAATTGGAAAATAAAAACGTAAACTAGTTGTCGGTGTCGGTGTTGTTGTGGTTCCTAGGGCGATATTTAGCGCGGACACTTTCCAGCATCGCCAAAAAAATCTCCAAATCCTCGCCCTCGAAGTCGGATGCTTTTTTCGACAACAAGTCGATATCTGCGTTTCGTTGTAGTTCCCGTTGCGTTTGGATTAATTCTTTTTCGACCCGATCCATAATCCCGACATTGTCGGTTTGTAATTGGACGTAGCGGTCGAATTTTTCGCCAAACAATTCCATAACGCTCGACTCCGAACCGGAACCCGAAGCCGCTTTCTTGCCGGCTTTTTTGCCCGGTCTCGCCCAATCGGTCGATGGATCGGTTGGGGCTCGTATTCGTCGAGATCCACGGGTTCGTCGTTCACGTCGATATAAGTTCGCCCGTCCGATTGTTGTGACGTTTCTTGGTGGACCGACCTCGAGCGTTTAGTTCCCGAAGATTGCGAATCTTCAACAAGGAGCCATTTCGGTTGTTTTCGCAACTCGCTCCAAGCTTGCATATACGGGAACGCTTTTTTAGTGGGCGTTGTTGTTTCGTATTGTTTTAACGCCGCGTTCAAAAAGACGAAATCGTTGGACCCGTTTTTGCGCATATTCGTGAGACTGTTGAAGATGTTGTTAAAAAGGTTGAGCTTTAGTCGCATCTCCCGAAATTTCCCCGTAATTTTATCCATGTTGCGTTTTTTTCGCCCATTAACTCGTAAAAAAACGCTTGAACTTTGTTCCAAAAAGTATCAAGCGTTTGCGAGTCCCCCACGACCAGGTCAACGGAAGCGGAAATGTACGCCTTCACCAAGTTTAATTCTTCCTCTTTCGTCCAAATCGTTCGTTTTTCGCCCCCCGTTTGTTTTTCCTTCCTCCTTGCGGCCCGGCGGGTTTGGTTGTCGTCTTCCTCTTGTGTCTCTTGAACGATATCGGGAGACACCGGTTGCGGTTGTGGTGGTGGTTGTGACATCGGTGGTTGCGATGATTGGACTTGGAATCCTTGCGGTTGAAACGAAAACGGGGGTTGAAATTGTTGATATGGGTTGAATGGCGGATATGGTTGTTTAAAAAGTGGTGGTTGTGCGATCGGAGACCTGCCTTGAAGTAAATTCATAAAACCACCGCGGGGCGAGATTCGGGTATTGACGTGGGGTCGAGTTTAATCCGAACGGATCATACTCGCGGTTTTGGTTAGAAGGTGGGGTGTTTGGATTTTGTTCCATTGCAAAAGATGTTTGAATATTTGTGTGTTTGAGATTAAAATGATGAAGAAGATGTGTGTATTTGAGGTTAAAAAGATGTGTTTATATATATGTGTAAATGTAGGTAATTTAAAAAAATGTAAATTTTTTTTTAAATATTGTAGCTGTTAAACGGCTAGTTTCCTCTCATTCGTCGTGATACAGCATGAAATGGAACACGAATGACCACGAACATGGCCCATCACGGTCACACGGGGCGGTGTGCACACCGTGATGGGTGCCACCGTGTCCATCATGGTCCCTCCATGATACCCACTCCCATACGTCTAATGGCAGCCTGGCAGGTGTGAAAATGGGTTCTATTTTATTTTCCCATTCAAATACCAAACTGTAATCTGTTAAAATCATATTGATTTGAAAATGATTTTTGTCCAAAAATCGGAACCTATCTAAGCAGTTTGTAACCGGGCTAAAGCATGTTTGGAAAAGTCATAATTCCATCACTTTTACCGAAAATCGGCCGATTTGATTTTGATGTCAAAATTTAATATGAATTGTATTTTATATCAGAAATTGGCAATAAGGCAAACCTAGCGTTTTGCCATGACATAAATGCTTTTCGGTCATTTGGACTCATCTAAGGGGTTAATATGGTATTTTTCTACATTAACAACAAAACAGATATAAGTATGTTTTCTTGGTACTTCGAGATTGTCTGAAAGGTCGATGAATCAAATGGGTCCACGTATATTCAAGAACCGGTCTTGGTCAAACTGGCCCTAATCTGGTTTTGATGGATAAAATGTCGATGCAGTGCGGTCCTAACTGGTCGGGTGAGACTAAGCTGGAACTATTCTGATCTAAATGGTTTTTTGTTAAACATGTATCGATCTAGTTTCCAATGTTAGATCTCTAACTCCTTTAGCATATAGGTCATATTTAAGTTAATGGTATAGAGGTTTGGCAGCCACCACACGAAATTGGTCCAGACATGTAGATTTGTCCCACTAAAACCTTCTTAATATCCTATTTGCTTCCTTACGTTCAAATTTGTGCAAAAACACTTGGTGTAAGCCTGTTGTCGCCCTTTAGTGCCGTCTACAAACCTTTATCATACCAAAGAAGTAGCCTCACTAAACAAATAATGGAAGTAGCTACCTAATTTCCTCTTTATATCCTCATATTTCACTTGAAATCAGTCGCTATCATCTTTAAGATACCTTACATTTCCTATGTCTTTCTTATTTTCTATCCAAGTTTAACAAACTTCTAGATTCCATTTCCTCCTCATTGTAAATATATGTGAAGCCCAATAATGTCTCTCCAAAAAAGACATATACTCGATGAGGTTACAGGGTGCAGGACACTGGCTTTGGTACCATGTAAATATATGTGGAGTCTAAGAGTGTCTCTCCAAAAGAGCCCTTGTGGAGAGAGGGGAGATTCCAACATATATACAAACTTATAGGACCATGTCGCACCAATGTGGGATACACTGACACTCAAAATGTCCAATATCCTATACATCTATTCGTGTGACACATACGTGGCTTTAGATATTGCTTTCTTCGTTTCTCGTTTGACCTCTTTGTTGGAAATGTACAGGGAAGTTTTGAGATAAAAGGCTTAATTTCTGTATATTATTTATTACATGGAAGGGTGCTTTATATAGCACTTACAAGACAATAGAATGATGCACCACTAAGTAAGTGGGAGAAACCATTACAGAAAACATGGAATAAAGATAGCACTACTTATTAAAATACATTTCTTTTAACACTCCCCCTCACGTTGAATAATGAGATTTCCAAAATTCAACTGGATCAAACACCCTTTTAGGATTTTTCCGTTGACAGCTTTTGTCAGAATGTCAGCTACTTGGTCTTCTTATCGAACAAAAGGTAATTCAATGATTCCAGCTTCCAATTTTTCCTTGATGAAATGTCTGTCAACTTCTACGTGTTTCGTTCAGTCATGTTGTACAGGATTTTCTGATATTTGAATAGCAGCTTTGTTATCACACGTAATTTTACTTGTGTCTTTTTGGATAAAACCAATTTCAGTTAATAGTTTCCGTATCCATAGAACTTCAGCAACTCCTCATGCTATTCCCCTGAACTCTGCTTCGGCGCTAGATAAAGAAACTACATTTTGTTTTTTACTTTTCCATGTAACCAGATTTCCTCCAACTAGGGTAAAGTATCCAGAGGTTGACCTTCGATTTCCTTTGTCTCCTATCCAGTCTGCATCAGTGTAGAGTTGTATTTTTAGGTGCCTGTTTGTTTTAAACAAAACTCCATGGTTGGCTGTTCCTTTTAGATATCTGAGAATTCTCCAGACTGCCTCCATATCAGAAACCTGAGGTTGATGCATGAATTAGCTAACCACCCCCACAGCATATGATATATCAGGACGAGTATGTGAGAGATATATCAATTTCCCCCACAATTCGTTGATATATTTCTTTGTCTGCTGATTTTGCCTTGTTTTCTATACATAGCTTTTGATTTATCATCATGGGAGTCTCTGCTGGTTTGCAATCAATCATTCCAGTTTCTGCTAATAAGTCTAAAACATATTTCTTCTGGCAGATAAAAATCCCTTGTTTTGATCTTAAAACTTCAATTCCAAAAAAGTATTTTAGTCTCCCTAGGTCTTTCATTTCGAACTCTTGAAACAAATTCTTTCTTAGTTTCGTCATTTCCTCCTCATCGTTCCCTGTAATTATCATATCATCAACATATATAATTAAACAGGTTATGAGGTTATTTCTTCGTTTAAGAAACAAAGTATGATCAGAGTTACTTTGTTTGAAACCATATTTTCTCATGGCTAAAGTAAATCTCCCAAACCAAGCTCTGGGGGATTGTTTTAAACCGTAGAGAGATTTTTTAAGGCGACAAACTTCTCCTGGTTTAAAGTTCTTAATGAAACCAGGGGGGCTTCCATATAAACTTCTTCTTTTAGTTCTCCATTAAAAAGGCATTTTTTACATCAAACTGGTGTAATGGCCATCCTTCATTTGCAACAATGGAAAAAAGGACCCTAATTGTATCAATTTTTGCAACCGGAGAGAAAGTTTTAGCATAGTCAATACCATAGGTTTGAGTGTAACCTTTGGCTACCAATCTTGCTTTATATCTCTCAACAGTACCATCGCGCTTATGTTTTACTGTAAAGACCCATCGACATCCTACCGGTCTCTTTCCAACTGGAATAACACATTTTTCCCATGTGTCATTTTTTAATAGGGCTTTCATTTCATTTTCCATTACGTCTTTCCAGTTCTTCATCTTCAAGGCTTGATATATGCTAGTTGGAGTTTCTTCAGAGTATAATGAGGCAATAAAGGCCCTTGCTTCTTGAGTTAAGTTTCCTTTTGCTATATTAGCCATAGGATATCTGGAACTTCGAGGATCTCTTTCTGGAGAGTATCTCTTTGGAGGAATTCATCTGTTACTTCTTGGTGGTAACATATATCTCTCTGTTGATTGTTCCTGTACTGGTTCTTCTTGTTCTGTGTCAGTTTCATGATCAACGATAACATCTGGAGAATCAGACATATATGGAGATTGAGTATTACTTACCTTGGATGTCAGGTTCGGAGGTTGATCTGGGATGGCACTAGAGTTAGGATTGTTTGATTGTGTGGATTGTGTGGAGGTGTCACGTGATTCTTCTTAAGTGGACTCTTCTTGAGTATTGTGATTTTCTTCTGGTGTTATCTGAACATACTTTAACCAACTTAGTGCGTCTGTATATTCTTTCTCCTCCTGACCACTATGATGGGAGGTATAGTAGTATTCCGTTTCAACAAAAACACAGTTCATAGTAGTGAACATATGACGTGTTTTTGGGTTATAACGTCTGTATCCCTTTTGGTGCATTCCATACCCGACAAATACACATTTCTCAGCACATGGGTCAAGTTTATTTCGTTGAGACTTGGGTATATGGACAAAAACGGTACATCCAAAAATCCTTGGTTCAAGTATAAGAAAGGAGGGAATTTGAATAAATTCGGATAGGGTTTGTAGTGGTGTTTTAAACTTGAGAATCTTGGTTGGTAGCCGGTTTATGAGATATGCTGCTGTGGCAAGCGCTTCAGGCCAAAAAAAATTTGGAACTTTTGATTCAATTAAAAGAGCTCTAGTTATTTCTAATAAAAAACGATTTTTTCGTTCAGCTACACCATTTTGTTCAGGAGTATGTAGACATGTGGTTTGATGTATTATTCCTTTTGACTCATAGAATTGTTTCATGGCGGTGTTAACAAATTCCCCTCCATTGTCTGACCGAAGGATTTGGATAGTTTTTTGAAATTGGGTTTGGATCATGGTATGAAACATAGAGAATTTGTTGAAAACTTCTGACTTATTTTTTAAGAAATAAATCCAGGTCATACGAGTACAATCATCCACAAACGATACAAAAAAACAAAGATTTTGTCCTCCAGATATTGGAGAGGGACCCCATACATCAGAATGAATTAGCGAGAAAGGAACATCAACCCTGGTGTTATTTGGTTTAAATGTTTGTCTATGGCTTTTAGCTAACACGCATGTTTCACAAAGTGAGGGACTTTTTATGGAAAACAACTTAGGAAATAGAGTGTGTAAATACCCCGTAGAAGGATGTCCCAATCTTCTATGCCATATCCATGCTTCTCTTTCTGTTGTTCCATGAGCTAACATTGCAGTTCCATTTTGGGTCACTTCATCCACATAGTACAATCCTTGTCTCTCAGTGCCACGCCCAATGATCGCCCTCGTCCTGATATCCTGTAAGATACAAAAGGTGGGTTGCATTAGAACTGAGTAGTTTAGTTCTTTTGTAACGTGGCTTATTGATAAAAGGTTTTGTGACAAAGAAGGGACATAAAGACAATTGGATAGTTTTAATGTAGGAGAAATCTCGATCATTCCTCCCTTTTTAACTTCCATTTTTCCGCCATCTGCTGTTTGTATATACGTTCTTCGAGGTTCGGATAATGAAATAAGATCTGATAGTTCATGAGTCATGGTGTCTGTAGCTCCACTGTCAAGTATCCATGTTTTATCTTGTTTATTATTACAGGAAAAAACCACATTTGCATTTCCTCCAATTTGTGGGTTTTTTCTGCAATTTTTAAAACTTGTTTCCAGAAAAGGAACAATAGAGTAAACATTGGAGTTATTTTTTGACACTTCTTTTTCTCCGGGGTCCAAATTGAAATTTTTGCAACTTGGATTTGATTTAACAATTGGGAATTGATCATTCCTGTGACCTAAAAACCCTTTATCCTCTCCATCGTGATTTCTTCTCGCTGCTACACCACCGAAACCATCAAAAACCCCACCGCCAGAGGAGTTACCGCCAAGGCTTCCGCCACCGCCCAGGCTTCCGCCGTCGCCCAGGCTTCCGCTCCCCGCCGAACCAGTTGTCGCCGCCGTTAAGTTTGTCGCAACCGTGAAGTTTGCGGTGGCGTGTTGCTGCTGTTGTCGCCCAGAAGGATCGGTCCAGGTGGCTGCTTCCGTTTCAGCCGGTCCAGGAGTAACCTTGAATGGCCACAACTTGATGTCGCTTTGTACAGAGGCGTCGGAGAATCTTCTACCGATAAGACTTTTTGCATCAAAAACTGTATTTGTTGGGTTCATGGCGACCTGATTCTTTGCGGCATCACCAATCAACCTTTCGGAATCGGTGAATGCAACGTAAGACCCAGAAGGATCTGTCCAGGTTCTGATATGGTTGTTTGATTTTTTTTTCTGACATTGTGGGATAGGAGGTAGATGATGAGCTAGTTGAGGATCTTAAGCTCTGATACCATGTTGGAAATGTACAGGGAAGTTTTGAGATAAAAGGCTTAATTTCTGTATATTATTTATCACATGGAAGGGTGTTTTATATAGCACTTACAAGACAATAGAATAATGCACCACTAAGTAAGTGGGAGAAACCATTACAGAAAACATGGAATAAAGATAGCACTACTTATTAAAATACATTTCTTTTAACACTATTTTCATTTTGTCTTGTGTATTTCCCCATCCTTAATACTAAATAAAAACTTATTTTAAAGTTATTTGTCTTAGATTGGACTTGCTTGCTTCACCACTATGGTTCTTTATGCTTATCGGTTTACCCTTTCAACACCCAAGTGTGGTTTTAGCAACCTCCATGTTGTCACAAAAGCCACACTATTCCATAAATTGCTCCCAATTTCTTAAATGGACGACTCAAAAATCCACTTCTAATACAGTCGTATCCTTAAAAGCCTCAATTAACGCACCTATTAAATTTTTCAAAAAAGTATTGGTCTAGCTTATTAAGTTCTCTTATTGTACTCTTGTTGTCAATAGTATGCTCATGGCTAGAATGTTATTTTGTTATGTGCATGTATTTCCCATTCACAACTTGTAATCCTTGCATGTCATAAGGGATTGTTCACGTAAATGAGGGTAGTCAATATGAGTGCAATCCTACATTGAAAAGGTAATAAAAAGCACATCATTAATTTTAATTAAATATGAGTTTGAAGCCACCAAATCGTATGCAAATAGCAAACTCAAGAAACATATGACTTTTGTTGTTATTGTTACCAAAAACGAAGTATGTATGCATTTCGTGGTACTGTTTCTCTCTTTCTATGACCATTGAAGTCTCCATTAATGCCACTCATTAGTCACATGAGATGCTTCTAAACATACCATGTAAGGAATCACAAAGCTCCTATTTATTGACTCTTATAATCATATATGAGAGGCATAAACACATACTACATTCACCACATCATCCTTTATAACAACCTTGATCACCATGATTTTATCATAACATCTTCCAACTTGCATTATGTTGTCTTTGAGCTTCGTAGATACCAAACACACACTATTTATTGCATTTGACATGCCTAAACACGACTTATACACATTATATTTTCAAGCTTGCACCCCTTCCACTTAGTCTCTTAAATACCACCATGTCAACTTTTAGTTCTAATAGCTTCACAATTTAAAGATACTACATAATTTAATTATGGTATCCTCCTCATTACTCACTCTTATAATCCTTACAAACATAGAACTCACACACATGCACACAATCGCTCTCTTAAAACCCTTGGTCCCTATTAGACATTACTTCAAGCTTCCATGGACACCGAGACTCACTATTACCATACCAAGACTGAAGACCAAATAATTAAATAATAAAAAGTAGGGTTATTGACCTAATGGCCCAACAAAGTATCCAAAAATATTTTAAAAGGTCCCTTAACTTTATTTCCGTTGTTTGAAGCCATTAAAGTGAAAAAAATCGTGTCTATTCAGTCCTTTTTGGAAGGGTCACTGGTTGAGCCGGTGAAAAAGCTGACGTGGAATTGAAAAAGCTGACGTGGAATTATACCCGGTATTCAATGCTGATGTGGAATTACACCCGGAATACCACCAGCCTCCACGCCAAACTCAAAATTCAACACTCACAAATATCTTAAATAATCCTTTCTTCAATCTGTAATTGTTTTCGTTATCTTCATCTTTTGATCGAATCTTGTTTATACTTCGTATTATTCATCAGATCCAATCATCGGAATCAATTTCTGGAAAAAGGAATCGTGGAGTGCGAAATGGTGTTTGGATTGTGAAGAGCTTTCTCCACATCCGTTCCAAGGGAAACTGATTCCGTCATTGGTGGAATCAGAGATGATTCGGAGCGTGATTATGATGTTAAAGGTAATGGTGGCGGTGGTACTGGTACTCCCAAAATTGGTGGAAGATTTGGTTTTTTAGCTCTTCTTCGTCCAATCCGTCTACGCCTCGGATTCAATCGCAGACTGATTCGAGTCCAAGCCTTTGTTGTCGAACTACAGTCGCCAACCTACCGGAGAAATCAGCGTCTGTTCATGTAAGTCCAAAGCTTCAATGTAAAACAAGCAGCAGCCCTGGGTTGTTTCAATGGTCTTCGACTCCGTCATCGCCTCGCTCTCCTTCAACTTTCTCTCTCCTCAGCCGAGTCATACAGCCTCACTCACGTATCGGCACCTCAAAATCAAACCAGAGACGAGGTGGATTTCATGTAAAAATTGAAACATTTTGAAAAATTTATGTTGTTGTATTGCTCGACCAGTCCCTATTCACGACATATTCATCCTGGTCCAATCTTACACTATCAAACAACAGATAAATGGTCCTTGATAACGCGCACAACAGGTGCTCGACTAAATGCCTGAGAGAAAATTGTTCTCCTAATCTCGCTGGTACAGCTGCACAGGAATACCAGGTTCACGAAAACTCAACTTATCATCACTCTCACCTCCGATACACTCAAACAAAACTTCTAACCACATCTTCCTAATTTTGACAACGACACCTACCGATTAAAACAAACCCATCTCGCTCATCATTGGAGTAAAGTGAATTCCGGAAGCTCTTCATCTTTGTCGACTTTTCCTTTTGACTTCTTTTTCGCATCGCAGGACGAACTCTTCCTTTTCTTTGACTTTCTCTTGTTGCTTTTGGTTTCCAGCTCTTTTCGTGGCTTTGGATGGAGTGGTGTGTGTGGTCCCAAGCCAAAACCATATTTTTAAAATTTTATTTTTTAAAAGAAAAAGCCATGTTGACCAGCCGTAACCGGGGTTAAATGAGATGCTTCCCTTTTTTAACAGGTTAAGTAAAAGTTTAGTGACTGAAAACGCACAAAAAAAACTTTAATGACCATTTAAAATATTTTTGACTAGTTTGTTGGGCCATTATGACAATAACCCTAAAAAATAAAGATAAATGACTATGTAGTTATTGCTTAATAAACAGTACTAATTACAAAACAGCTTGTACGAATATTACAATTATTTTTTTTCTAACATAAATCTCAGCCGAAAAGACCTTAAAAGATGGTTAATTTTAGTAATGTCCGAAATTTAAATTCTATACATCAATTTTAGCGCAATTAAAAAGTGTTTTTTATTAGAATAAATTACAATGAGAATAACTAAATATACACCCTCTTTTTAGGCTCGAGGGAGTTATGGCCGTCAAAGAGGTCGCCAACCCTCTTGGCGAGCCACCTCCACTCGTCATGCCTACTTTGGCCATCCTCGCCATCATACTCGCCAAAAGAAATCGCCAAGCCGTTGGCGAGATGCCAACGGCCATTTTCTTTTTTTTTTTAATTCAAAATTATTTTATCTCTCTCACACCACAGAAATTATTTAATCTCCTTGGCCATAGGCCACCACTGCTTACAAAATGGCCAACGCCTGCTAACCATAGTCTGGCCCATAAAAACCCCTTGGCCATTGGCCACCACTCCGTGTAGCCTTACTTGAAATACACCATATTCAAAGTTAATCATTTTCTATTTGTTGAAATTACATTGTTTTCTGAAAAAATTAGATATGATTAATTAAAAATGCTTTAACTTTTGTTAGAGGTGTATCTTTAATTTAATTGCACCCGGTACAATTTTACTATTTTTATTATGAACGAAGTAATCAAAATTTCATAACGAATAAACAGATATTAGACTTAAATGTCAAATTACGAAAATACCCAAAACCGATTGAACCCTACATACCCTTCTCTCCTCCACGCCGTCGACCCTCACCTCACTTCTTTTCAGTTCGTCTTCGATCACCGTCTTGCCGGTTATCTCCATCGCCTTCGATCAGCGTCTCCCGGAAGGTTGTGTCTTTGAACCGGTACGTTCCCCGTTTCCGCCATCATCGTAGATCTCCTTCCTTTAGTTGTTTCTCGTCACGGATTTCGTGTTTGTTGTTTTTCTATTTGAAGTTGAAAATGTTATATTTCTATTTGGTAATGCTTTTAACACACAGTTAGTGGTAGTTTTGCGAATCAATCTCCTGTTTTCGCCAGACTTGAAGCTGCAAGTGTTATATTGCTTGCTTGTTTTTTCACTGTCCGTGGTTGTACCTTGAATCCATTGGCTAATACGAGAAGAGAAATTGCTCTCTGTTGGTGTTAATCCAGAAACCGAAACTCTCCTGATTACAGTTTTCACTACTTAATCAATATTTGAGCTATTCATGGTTATAATCTTTCATTTTTGTTCTTCATGGTTAATCTTTAGCATAATAATGTTTGAGCTCTTCCTGTTTCTTCTTGTTGGTTTATACGATTGCCATCAATGAATATAACCTGTTCATTTCTAGTTGTGAGGATTTGATTGATCTCATTATCAGTTTGGGCTAAGAGGAAGGGAACTGAAAATGAATTAAAATTGGATCGATTGTCGTCGAGCTTAGTACATGGTTGGTGTCATTTGTTTTAGAATGGTCCAAATTACAATCGGATAGATTGTTATTAGACTTAATATTGTAGGTTAGTTCTTACAATTATTGCCAAAAATGATATATGGTGTCATTTGTATCAGTTGCCAATATGTTCTTACAGTATTAACCAACAATGATAAATTAATGGTGTCTAATTTCATATTAGTTTTGTATCTATCATGTGCACATTTGCTTTTCAACTTCATGTTTTCTGTTTCTAAATGTTCTAAACCAGATGAACAAAAAGTGTTTGGCAATCAATTGCTCTTTATAAGCTTATTTGTGATATTTTTGTTTATGACAAATTAAAGGTAGGATTAACTGATGTAGGATAGTTCTAAAGTTGTATATATGCGTACATTGCTGTTTGGTGGTTATTGAGGTTGTATCTCTAGCTTAAAAGATAACTTATATATAATTCTATTCAGAAAAAGTATAATTATTAAAATTAGGGCTAATTACTAAAAAAGCACTATATTTTGTCAAAAATTCGGTTTAACCACCAATATTTAAAAGATTCAGAAAAAACCAACAATTTTTGGTAAAAAGTTTCATCGAAGCCATTGTTACCGGTTCTTCGGGTCATAATGGTCGGGTTAAAACTTTTCCAAAAATTAGTTGTTTATTCAAAATGAAAATTTGATGGTTAAATCCGAAAACGTGACAAAATATAGTGTTTTTTTCGTAATTATATAAATTAAAGTGTAAATATTATCTAGGGCTAATTACGAAAAAAACAATATATTTTGTCAAAATTCGGTTTAACCACCACTTTTAAGATTCGGAAAAAAACATCATTTTTTGGTAAAAAAGTTTCATCGAAGCCATTGTTACCGGCTGATTTAGGTCATAATGGTCGGGTTAAAATTTTTTCAAAAAATTGATTGTTTTATTAATAAATGAAATTTTGATGGTTAAACCAGAAAAAGTGATAAAATATAGTGCTTTTTTCGTAATTTGCCCTAAAAATTATAGATGTTAGCTTTCTAAAACATGCATTGATAAATAATCTGTGTAAAAATATTGTAAAAAGTCATAAAATACAAAGAAATGTCCTTTTTAGTCATTTTACTTGATTTGCTATTTCCTTCATATCTGCTACCTTCAGCTGTTCTATATATTTTTGTCTATCTTGATTTACTCTTTACAAAAAAACATTGATTTGGTATGTACAGAAAATAAAACAGTGACGTAAGTGAGACAAATAGAAAAAGCAGGTTGTTATTATATGAAGTTTTCCCCTTTTCTCTTAAATAAATTACTCAACTTCATACATGTATTTATTTTGCAGATATAGCGAATGGGCTATTTTTAAGCCAGTTAAAACCCAAGGAATATTTTAAATAATCGGAAATGAGTTTATTCTTAAGGCTTAGGCATGGATTCCATACAAAATCTATACGTTCTATTAATTCACTCGATTCAATAAAGTCAACATGGTTGACCAGAAACTTCGGTCAACCCGCAAGACAAACAGAAGAAGACGAAGAAATAGAAATCGACCAAAAACGTCTCCCAACCGATTACGACCCCACAACATTCGATCCAACCGAGCACCGGAGCCCACCAACCGACCGTGTCTGGAGACTCGTAGACGAAATGTCATCGCTCACATTACTAGAAGTGGCCGAACTCTCTTCGATCATGATGAAGAAAATGGGCATGAAAGAGCCGCCGGTGGTGGCGGTGATGAAACCCGGTGCCGCCGGTTTAGCCGCCGCGGGAAGTGGTGGTCAGGCGGCGGCTAAGGAGGAGGTGAAGGCGGAAAAGTCGGTATTTGAACTGAAATTGGAGTCGTTTGAGGCGGCTTCGAAAATTAAGATTATTAAGGAAGTGAGGAGTTTTACTGATTTAGGGCTTAAGGAAGCTAAGGAATTGGTTGAGAAAGCGCCCGTTGTGTTTAAGAAAGGGGTGTCGAAAGAAGAATGCGAGAAAATAATTGAGAAAATGAAAGGTGTTGGTGCCAAAGTTGTTATGGAGTAGAAAATTATGATAAATTTGAGGTGTTTTTTTGGACATTTTAAGCACTTTTTTTTTTGTTGTAGGATTTAGTGGCATATTTATAGCTGATGTGTGGTTATGAACCATTTCTAAGAGGGGGATTTGGATTTTTTTTGCCCCTTTTGGGATGTATGCAAGAGCAAGATTTAATAATATGGTATGCTTCTTTGATGTCAATAAAGTAAAAGATCTAGTTATATATATTTACGATAAACAAAGAGTATTAAGATATAAGTAAAAACTCAAAAATAAAATAACTTCGGTTTCATTTCATGCCGACTAAACACGTCTCATGTTATGATTTCTGTGTATTTCGGTTACTTGATTCTAATTTATTTTAGATTTCAATACTTTCAAAAACATTCTTCGAAACAAATAACTTCGTGAGGGCACTTAGTCACTGTCAAAAGGTGGTGACATACTGACATGAGACACATTAACTATGTAGAAAAATACATTACATGCCAAATTTGATTCTTATCCCATTGTAGATGTCTGGTTGGATCATTGTATCGATTACGATTTGGTTATAAAAGGTTATGTCATCACTTACCTTATTTTGCAATATTATTTTAATTTGATTTTGTATTTGATGTTTTATCGATCTGATTATTATGTAGTTGGCTTGTTTGTTTGACAAAATGATGCCAATTTGGTTTTTTGAATTTTTGATCTTCTCATAGCAAAAGTGATCACAAAAGTTGTGTTTTATGTAGCATATTATCACGTTATGTTATGAAATATTTGATCACGTTATGTTACGGCACATAATTTTTTTATTTGTTTATCTTGTTTTTAATGTTAAGTTTTATTGCAGTTATCAAGTGACTATAACATTTTTATTGCAGTAACATAACGTGATCAAACTTAAAATTTTTAATGTTAAGTTTTATTGCAGTTATCAAGTGACTATAACATTTTATCACATTATGACACATAATTTTTTTTCAAATTGTTTATTTTTGTTTTTAATGTTAAGTTTCCCTAATAGAAAATTAGATAGGTCGCTAATTTTTTTTCCAATATTATAATGTAGGTTTTAAATTTTGTACTATATAATTTCTAAAAAAAAAATTTTAAATTAGATATAGATCCCATGACCCACATGTTATCAAGTGATTGTAACATTTTATCACGTTATGTTATGGCACATATGATTTTTACGAATTGTTTATTAATTACTATTATTTAAGTCGTTTGCGGTTTTGATTGATGGGCCATGGATTTAATGCTTGATTTGGAAAGGAGAGGAAGTATGAAAATGATCCCAATAGCCTTTCAAAGTTCAAACTATGTACTTTCGAAAGTATTTTGTCACATGGATCAACAAAGACTACACCTACTATATTTATGAACATTTAATTATTTCACAACTATATTCTTTTAACACTTCTATAAATTTGAAACTTTCTAAATTTAGCACTTTCTCGTTTGTTTGATCAAATGAGTTGTAAACATATTATATGTATCGTGTTTTGTCTGGTGATGTTTTTTTGTTTTTAGAAGATCAAGTAGAAGTATGATTGAGAACTCTGATTTTTCATTTTCATAATATTGTTTTAAAAGAAAAAAATCCCTATACGAATATTTATTATTGCAAAAGTTCATTTAGCCCATTGCTATAACAACATTAGTAAGAAACAACGTAAATTTGCAAGGTGCATAAAACTCAAAAACTGAGTAAAATTTACAGATTGCATAAAAATTACAAATTAAATTAAAAAAAAATATATTTAGCGTTAAACCATAAAAACTTTACAAACTTAAGTTTTTTTAACCGGTTTCACTTTGTGGAAACAGGAAATCATAAAATAGGGAGTAAATTACACGGATGGTCCCTGTGGTTTACCAAAACTAACACTGAGCACCCAAGTATTGGATTTACACTAGATGAGTCACTAAAGTTTCGTTAAACCGACACATTGGTCCCTGGTCTACATAAAAAGACTTTTTTGCCCTTTTCATTTTATTTTTTCTTTTTCTTTTTACACTTTTCTTTTTTTAATAAATAGAAAATAAAAAACCATCCCACCCACCTCTCTCTCTCTCTCCTTGTTCATCATCTCCATCAAGCTTTAATGGGTATTAAACCCAGCTTCCTTTTCATCTGGGTATCACGATTTCAGTAGTCAGTATTCCTCGACTCGACCTCTTTTATTACATTTCATACATTAAACTTCCATCTAACCAAAAAGAACATTCAACAAGGCATTCTCCGCCGTTTCTCTTGGGCTCGTCGACCTCGGGCTCAAAACAACACCTTCATGTCTGTTATATTTCAAATTCGTAGCTTGCTCTCGTGAGATGTCATACGAGTTCATCAACACCTCTTCCGGAAGTGCCCTCACAAACGAGAAACGTCTGGCCAGCTGGCTTGTTATCGCATTGTCATTTGTCTTGAACGCTACCCACTCGCACCCTTGTTCGCCGGCCTTCTTCACCACCGCAAAGTTTTGTGGCACCACGATTAGTTGACCCTCTTGGACCCAATCGTCAAACACAGGTGACCCGTCGTTTCGGACGATTTGCAGACGGCTGTTTCCACTTGTGATGTAAAGTATGCTGTGGGCGTTCAAGTTGTAGTGTGGTGCAAGAACAGCATTCTACCGTAAAAATTAGCAAGTTAATTAAAAGCCTTTCTCTGGTTTGATTTCAGTTATTTTAAGGTACGCTAATTGAATTTTAAAGATAAACCTTGTAAAGGATTCCTCTCTCGGCGCTAAGTTGTAGCAAGTCGAGGACAGGGAGTTTGTGATACCCAGATGAAAAGGAAGTTGTGTTTAATACCCATTAAAGCTTGAGAGAGAGAGAGAGAGAGAGAGAGAGAGAGAGAGAGAGAGAGAGAGAGAGAGAGAGAGAGAGAGAGAGAGAGAGAGAGAGAGAGGGGGTGGGGTGGGTTGTGGTGGGTGGGGTGGTTTTTTATTTTCTATTTATTAAAAAAAAAAAAGGGTAGAAAGAAAAAGAAAAAAGAAAATGAAAAGGGCAAAAAAGTCTTTTTATGTAGACTAGGGACCAATGTGTCGGTTTAACGAAACTTTAGTGACTCATCTAGTGTAAATCCAATACTTGGGGTGCTCAGTGTTAGTTTTGGTAAACCACAGGGACCGTCCGTGTAATTTACTCTAAAATAGGTCAAATGGATCAAACTAAAAAGTTGAATAAAAATTATAGAATAAACATGAAAAAAGATAAAACTATTAAAACTCAAAAACTTAAATGTTTTTTTGGCAATATATCTAATTTATAATAGGTTTGTTATAAGGCCATTATACATTTCAAGCCAGATTTACGTTTAAATTTTACTAAATGACAACAATAGTGTTAAAGGGTATTGTAAGTCATACTTACAAGCTTAATTAAAGGGTAATTTCTAGCTTTTTGGTTAAAGTTTCAATAATTGGTTTACCATTTATACGTTAGGTATGTATATAATACAAGTTTATGCATCATTGCCATGCCATCTGTCACATTGCCCTCTGTAACTGTTAATCCTGTCTCAACGTCTCTCAAGCTGTAAAATGTATCTCTACTGCATCACAGAGGTGTTAAGGTGGATTGTGGATACCATAGTGAACAGAGTCTTCTCACCGCATCAACATGTCTTTAGCCTCCCTTAAAACGACCACACCAACACCTTCACTTTAAAAAAAAATTTATCATTGAAATGTGTGTATGTGTGTATATAATTTCCCCCTTTTGTCTCATATAAATATATAATTAACTTTCATTTTATTTTCACATTATATTCCTTTCACCTTCAATATTCTAAATATATTATCACATATAAATGACACCGTCTTCTTCGTTTTTTTGTCTTCTTCATAGGATGATTGAATGATGAAGACAACAATGTTTGTCACAAGAATGGTAAAAGGAATAACTAGCGTTTTGATTAATAAAGCTGAAAGTTCACGTAGGAGAAAGGGAAAATATTCTTTACACAATGATCATGAAGTTGCACACGATCGCCTCCTACATGACTACTTCGTCGAGAATGCCATATATGAAGGGCCAACTTCGGCGATAGTTCCAGATGAGCAAACATTTATTCCTACATATAACTGATAAATTTGGAGAGAGTATTTCCATTTTAAAATTAAATGTGATGTGAGAAGTAGAAAGGGTTTTACTTCGCTACAAAAATGCAAGACCGCACTTCGTCAAATAGCATACGACACTACCTTCGACTCATAGGATTTGAATATGTCTGCACAAAATTTAAAGATGTCTACACAGACTGCATGGGAAGTGTTTATAAGTTTTCAGAATGTGTCATTAGCTTTAGGACAACTATATTTGCGTAAACTTACATCAAGGGCATTCAATAATTCTATGCAACGCATAAATACACGCCCGACTTTCTTAGAATGCTACGAAGCGTTGATTGTATGCATGGCATGGGCCAAATGCCCTAATGCATGCGAGCTCAATACATGCAAGGTGATCATGAAAACTTTACGATATTCCTAGAAGTGATGACGTCAAATTATACATGGTCTTGGCATGAATTCTTTGTTATTGTCGGTTCCAATAATGACATCAATGTTCTTGAAAGATTGTCGATATAATGAGATCAATCATGGATGTCACGTTTGGATCAAGAAAAAGAAGATTGAACATGTTTGGATGTCCATTGACTCTCCCACCGGGGTACGACAACCAGCACATGAATATTAGACCACCTATGATGCAAAAGATGGATGGCAGGGAAAGGGAAGATGAAAATTGAATGCAAGATAAAGAGAGTGAGGATGAAGTGATTCTTTGGAAACCAAAGCCGCTCGATGCAATGGACAAACTCTATCTTTCGGACACGATCGAACCGATGGAAAAGAAAAATCAAGCATTTGCACAGGCTGTAAGAAATAGGGAGGCAAAAATATTTCAAATCTTGAACGCACAACAACAATGGATAAATCAAATAAGTGACCGAATGACGCGCTTGACAACATTAATGGCGACATTAGTTCATGATATCGCACCTGAGATGGAAAAGCTCGTGTCGAAAGAAAAGTGAGGACATCACGGTCTTGCTAAAGACGTTAAACTTAGCTCTTGGTGGGAGGCAACCCAGTCGTAGGTAGGTTAGGAATTGTTTTCAGAAGCAATTAGGAGCATTTTATCATCATCATCCTGAAGGACGAGGTACAAAGCAAGTGTGGGGTCAAATTACAAGGGATTATGTGAAATTGGAAGATGCGCCGCGGGAGGTAACAAGACACGACGCAGGATATTGGGTGAACCCGATGTGCAGGGATTCTCACGAGGCGCGCGTCGCGGAATGGTTCTAACGCGCCGTGGATTTTGATCGGTCAAAAAGGTTTATTTATTGGTACGTAACTCTCACGTCTCGCACAACCTTCATTTCACACGACGCGGACAACAGAGCTTCGATCAAACTTCAAGATTTTTGTGTTTTTTCTTGTATTCCTTTGATCTACTACCGAGGTAAGTTCACCTGAACTAGTTCTTTCAAGTTATGCATGTGTTTAGAGTTCGAAATTGGATCAAATAGGGGTTTTGGTAGAAAACATAGAAAATCTTAAATGTCGACCATTTGGGTGGTGTTTTCGCAAAATTCTCACCCTAAATAGGTTAGTCGAGTGTTTAGGAGCCCTTTATATGCATTAATGGAATCAAAACAAGTACCAAAAAGATGGATTTTTGAAGCAGTTATACGCCGCGATGCAGCAGGCTCATCAGCCACGACGCGACATTCGAATCAACTTGTGGTCATTGAACCGCGACGCGTATAGGACTGATTTTGCAAAACTTTTTGTTTGTGATATGTTTTGTGCAGATGGCTCAACCACCACAGCAGGGGGTACGATACAAACCCGAGCACCCTTTCTTGAGATTTCTGGAGGCTTTAGAGGAGACGAAGAGATATTAGGCACGGTTACAGGCCGTGAGTACACGCGTGATACAGCCGGCGATATGCTTTGATCGGGAGTTTTTTACCACAGTGGGGGTTTGGGATCAGCTTATACCCTTCCTCCACCGCACCTGGACCCACTCAGAGGGTACATTTTGATTCACATGTCGGGGATGGGAGAGACTTATGGCCTGAGAGGATGATATCACCTACAGAGAGCTCATGCTGGAGTTCTTTGCTACATACTGGTTCGAGCCTGGCTCTGACAATCCCACAACCTACCTCATCAGATTCAGACTTGGGGGCAGAGCCGGGAGTGCACGGTGCGAGAGTTTGCTAGGCATACGACGATTTATACCCATGAGGAGACAGAGAGCATCCACTTTCAGCCGTTCTTGGACGCTTGCCTGACTGCACAGCCACGGAGAGAGATGGATGAGGTCATTTGGGCACGGATGTCCAATGACCGATTCGAGGCCGGGGGGCCAAGGAGAGCCAGTTCCACTCCCCATTACACCGTCTCATGCACCGTATCATATCCACTTCCATTGCACATCGCAAGGGAAGTGAGAAGGTGCCCAGGGAGGATATGTTCTATATGTGGGTCTTCTCCGACCCACGAAGGTTCCTCAACCTGCCTCATACTTTGGCTGTCTTTTTGAGATCCAAAGCCTTGGGGAATACTGCGAGGAGCCCGATGACTGGCGGGCATTTCATCACGACACTGGCCCGATCTTACAGCATCCTTATCGGCAAGGATATTAGCCATTTGAGGTTGATGCCACCCCGTATTTCACAGGGACGACATTTGGAGACGATGGGGGTGGTAGAGCAGACGCGGCCGGCCAGCACGTGATAGTACCCGAGGTTCCAGCAGTACGCCGCCTCGGAGCCCAGCAGGTACAGCCACAGCCAGTACCGAATGTCGACGTTGAGGACGAGGTCCCGTTGGAGAGGCCTAGCAGGAGGAGGAGAGTGACGCCAGTTGTCCAGCAGCCAGCACAACCTGTAGACGTCCAGGCTGCATTGCGTGACTTGACAGCCGCGGTGGCAGAGCTTAGAGAGCAGATGAGGTAGATCGTGGAGTCATAGCGAGCCCTTCTTATCCACGCTGGGCTGCAGCCACGACCCTTCCTTGCCAGAGACCACGATGAGGCTGGTCCATCTGGGACGCAGCATGATCAGGAAGATGATAGTATTTTGCTTCTTTTGTATATTTTGAAAACTTTGTATATAAACTTTTATATTCAGTCGTTGTTTGCTTTTAATGTTTTGTTTGAGTTTTGTGTTGCAAGTTACCAATAAGATCTACCGGGGAGTAACTGACAACGCCTAGCAATATCATATATTTTAGTCGTTATTGAGCCCTATTCTTAGTGAAATTATATCATATACATCGTGGTATTCTCACTTTTTGTTCCAACACTTGTTTGGAAAGAAATAATGAAAACAGGGACTAAAAGCGTGCAATTTGGAAGAAGTTTGAAGATCAAGGCAAAATCAGGAAAAGACGTACGCGCACCGCGGAAACCATCAAGGCGCAACGCGGATTTAAGGCAGTGGAAAGAATTCAAATTCCGATAAAACGGGGATAAACCCCTACGCGCGACGCGGGATCCATAAAAGCGCGGCGCAGTTGGTAATCTGTCACCTGTCTCGACCACGTAACTCCTGTGGATCGACCCTGACTTCCACTGTGCTAAGTGAGAGTGAGGTTTATTTTCTTATTTTTGACCGCATGACGACCGCTACGCATGTCAAATTTTGGCGCCGTTGCCGGGGAGTTGTGAGCTTGAGAGTAGGCGATCTGTAGGACTTAGTTTCTGATTTTTTATTTTAGTTTTTTGGTTTTTGGTATGTGTACGTATTCATAATGGACGATTACATGTACCCGGACCAATATTATGAGTATTATGAAAATCCGGCCGACACCTATTACGAGGATGATTGCTACAATGGATCATTCGATGACAATGGATGGCGGACCGATGAGTCATCTCAACCTGAAAATCCTACAATTTGGGCCCGACTTTGGGTACGCATGTATAACACCCACCAAGTGCAGAAGGACCAGGCTGATGCTCTTGTAAGATTGCAAGCTTCTTTAGATCAGTTAGAGGAAAGTTGGAAATGTTCATCACCCTCGCCAGAACCTGAGGTGAGTAATTTTTCTACCAATGATATGGTTTGTGAACCTGCATCATCTGAATATGTGATGGAAGGGCATGCACCTTGGGAAAGTCAAGAGACCACTGAGATGGTCGAAACGGTTGTTGAGGAAGAGGTTGTAGGTGACAATGCTACCTCTGACTCAGCAACCTTTGAAGTTTTTGATGTTTTTGAAAGTATTAGTAATGTTGATCTGGTGTTGGGTGAATCTATACCATCACCAGACAATTTGGTTGATGAGGATGTTGTGGAGAGGGCTGTAAGTGACAGTACAGATCCCAGCCAACGATTCCTGAAATTTTTGAAATTGCTGATGTTTTTGGGGAAGGGGGTGTAGATGACAATATTACCCCCGACCCTATAATTTTTGAAAATTTTGAGGAATTTGAAAGTAAGGATCTGGTGATGGGTGACTTTGTACCACTATCAGATCAAACCAGTCGCTCACTCTTGGTTTCGATCCACCTGTTGGACGATGATCAAGAAGTTGATGCTGATGAATTGATATTTGAAAATAATAAACATGATTTTATCGCCACTCATGATCCATTCATGAATGGAAAATTAGATATGATCAATACCATCGATGAGGACATATGGAAGCATCCCGATATGTTACCTTCCGATCCCATTCGATTGGAAAATCTTTCTTGGTACTGCAAGCCAAAATTGCAAACTAAAAATAACACGCAAGATGAGAGCAACAAACGAGGCACAACACAACTACTGGGAGCGGCACTGGGCGCGCTTCATGTCAAGCCTTTGACCTTGAAGAGACGCAGAAGGAAGGACCGAGCTTGGAGGTTCAAAGCTACCTCCAAACATTCACGGGAAGTAATCAGAAGACGGCAACCGGGCAGCAGCAGAAGGACTAGCAAGCCATTCAATCCAGGAAAGCTGAAGGAACATTGGGACAACGAAGGGACGGTGGTGACTGAAAATCAGCGAAGGAAGAAGGCATACGATCCACCGTAGCTGTAGTAGGAATAGAACGTCTGGCTGAAGACGTTAAACTTAGCGCTTGTTGGGAGGCAACCCATCTTTTCATAGGTTAGGTACTGTATTCTTAGGAGTAATTAGGAAATTTTATCATCGTCATTTGCAGGTATTATTGGTCCAAGGCAAGTGTGGGGTTGTTTTGAAGAAATGTGAATTTTTGATGACCGCGCTGCAGTCAGGCAAGTTACGCGCCGCGGGATCGTAAACCAACCCGATGCGCAGGGGTTTATTTGGGAGCACGCGCGTCGCGGTTCGCTCATATCCGCGCCGCGGGAATTGATCGGTCGGATTTCTTCGATATTAAGGTAAGCCGCGACACTATTCACACACACCACGCCTCGGAGCTCTGATCATCAAAAATTTCTCGTGTTTTTTTCTTGCTCATTTCATTCCTACTACCAAGGTACGTCATTCTAACTAGTTTTTACGTGTTTAAACTAGTGATTAGGCAGTTGATTTGGTTGATTTCTCCAAAAACTCAAAAACTTAGAAATCGTCAATGCTGACTCGTAGGGTGTTTATTTTACCAAATAATGACCCTAGATGAGTTAGTCGGCACTTAGGCTACCTTGTAGTGTATTTGGATTGTATTTAAACAGGTTAAATCGTGAGTTTGGATTTGAAATTGGAAACAGCCGCTCGCCGAGCCACGCCGCGCCGTGGTGCGGTCGAGAAGAAAAGGACCTGAATTGCAAAAAATTTTCTTTTGTGCAGATGTCGTTCATATTAGATCACCAGTTCCTCCACTTTCTCGAGGGGCCAGTCAGCTCCGTGGAGTATAGTTCGAGGAGGGATGCCCTAGCAGGTCGCCGGGTTCTTGAGGCGATGATCATTGATCAGGACATCCTCAGAGACGCAGGGCTTTGGGGAGAGATCGAGCCATTCCTCCACCGCACATGGACCCACGGGGATGCTTCATTCACGTGCCGAGGCTGGGATAGGCTTATGGCCAACGAGGAGGATACAGTCTACACCGAGCTTCTCTTGGAGTTCTTATCCACTGTCCAGTTTGCACCTGGATCGACAGAGGCTCGTTCCAGGCTAGTACGGTTTAGATTGGGGGGTGTGCACAGGGATTGCAACCTCCGGGAGTTTGGGAGGCGCACCGGCATATACACAGAGGCGGATCTGCAGCACCGCCATTTCACGCAGTTCCTTACGGCATGCGTTCAGGGGCAGCCCGAGAGGGCTGCCAATATGGAGGTTTGGGCACCATTGTCCAATGTATTCTATGAGGCGGGGACATCCAGAGAGAGCCATCTTCGCGATCCACTTCACAGACTCATGCACCGCATCGTCTCCACCTCTATCATGCATAGGGAGGGGACGAGAAGGTGTCTGGCGAGGACATGACTTATCTGTGGGTCCTCCTTGACCCCTCCAGGTTCCTTCACCTCCCATTCGCCCTAGCTGTCTCCCTGTCCACCCGTACGACGGGTGCATCTGCCAGCAGTCCCCTGGGCTGTGGGTATTTCATCACCCGCTTGGCCCATTCGTACCAGATTTTGACTGCTCCGGTTGTGGCATCTTTGACCGCTTTACCTCCAGCTCGCACTACGGCGCGATCCCTAGAGAAGATGGGGCTTATTGAGCAGCAGCACCCAGGCCAGTTTGTGAGGATGGCGACTGAGGCACCCCAGGACCCCCAGCCAGCTTACGCCCAGCCGGGTAGGAGACGCCGGAGAGCGGCGGCACCAGCAGATCCAGCACCACAGCCACAGCCGGAGGTGACAGAGATGATGCGATTGGAGGATCGGGTCGCCAGGATGGAGGAGCAGTTGGAGTGGATCGGAGGGGTACTTTTGGAGTTAGCCACACAGCAGGGACACCGCCCCCGACCATTCCCAGCCCGAGCTCACGATCATGAGGCTGGTTCTTCCAGGCCACCAGGTGGCGATTGATGTATTTTTCTTATTCTTCTTTTGGGTATTTGTACTAAACTTATGACACTACTATCTTTTGTTTGTTTATATTTTATTTGCTTGTCTGTTTGCGTTTAATTTTTTTCTGAGTCATGCATGTTATACCAAAATGGGAGGAGTTTTCTCAAGCAAGTGTGGGGTCACCATGCCCCCTCCACTTGTCTTGATTACCGGCGTGTTTACTGTTGCGCTATAACTCCAGAACGCAAAATCGAGGACTTTTTTGTTCGTAATTTGTACCTGTGATAGTACCAACCAAGCGATCTACCGTCCAAATGGGTAACTCTTTCTCCCTTGTTCTAAATACTTTTTGTACAACGGGGACGTTGTACGATTTTAAGTGTGGGGTGTGGACGGTCGAAAGAGTAATTTTTGAAATTTTTGCAGAAATTACCGATTTTCAAAATTTTAGCAACTTTTTCAAAATTTTTACTAGATTATAATTTTGAAATGAATAGTTTCTAATTGTTTATAGCATTAGTATTTTTCGAGAAATACTATGTAGTTGTGATCATGCTATTAGTTGAGTCAAATAAGTTGAGTTTTAGGAGTTAGAAAATTGGACTGTTTTAGGATTGGAATTTAGGAAGGAATTATCAATCAGTGGCCTTTGTTGTTCGAGCCGGTAGGTCCGAAAAGGGTGGTCTCGAAGAGGCATTTATGCACCTTACCACCTAAGATCGTCTGGTCTGTGATGGTATGTCTGAAAGCTCGCTACACGGACAACATCGAAAGTCTTGGATAGTTCTTTTATGGCCTTTAGAATCTGAATGAGTAAGTACACTTCATTGTTGACAGAAAATTTGTAATCAAGGGTTCTCTAGAAAGCCATTCCGATTATGTTTTCACGAACTATTCCACTCTAACTCATAAGGCAATAAGCTTTGAAACTGAACACAGTCAAAAATTGTTTTAGTCTTAGTTAAAATCTATTAAAAACTCTCTTGCTTGGGGACAAGCAAGGCACAAGTGTGGGGTGTTTGACAACGCCTAGCAATATCACATATTTTAGTCGTTGTTGAGCCCTATTCTTAGTGAAATTATATCATATACATCGTGATATTCTCACTTTTTGTGCCAGCACTTGTTTGTAAAGAAATAATGAAAACAGGGACTAAAAGCGTGCAATTTGGAAGAAGTTTGAAGATCAAGGCAAAATTAGGAAAAGACGTACGCGCGCCGCGGAAACCATCAAGGCGCGACGCGGATTTAAGGGGGTGGAAAGAATTCAAATTCCGATAAACGGGGATAAACCCCTACGCGCGACGCGGGATCCATAAAAGCGCGGCGCGGTCTCGAGATTTTTGCAACTATAAATTGAGGCTTTTAGGTCGAAAAAACGAGCGAAGACCTGGTGTAAAATCGACCCCAAGGCTCTTTGACTCCGAGATTCAGCTTCAAGAACCACTTTTGGTATTTTTTATGTTTTACCTTTAATTTTCATTTAGTTTAATAGTTAGAAATCATAGGCTAGTATCTTTGGGAGTGACAACCATTGATATTTAGTTCTAGTTTCTGTTTTTGGACCTTTTGGTTACTGTTTTGGAACATTTGAATCTGAGTTTGAGTTTATGAATCATTTGGTTACAAGTAATTGCTCCTTTTTCGGTGTTTTATGCTTGTGAATGAATTGTTTGGTGTTTGGATTGTGTTTGATGATTGATTTGCCTTTGATTGCTTCTGAATTGGAGATGTACTTCTGATTTTAGTAAGTGACTAGGTTTGGTGAGTAGTTTTAGCTTAGTTTATGGTTTTTGGGATTAATAGTCAAAAGTTAGGAAATAGGTCCTCTGACTGTAGCGTGACACTGCAGTTGGTAATCTGTCACCTGTCTCGACCACGTAACTCATGTGGATCGACCCTGACTTCCACTGTGCTAAGTGAGAGTGAGGTTTATTTTCTTATTTTTGATCGCATGACGACCGCTGCGCATGTCAGTAGCATAACACAAGTGTGGGATCACCATACCCTACACTTGTAATATGTCGGTGCGTTCACTGTTGCGCCACAACTCCGGACAAACAAACTAAGATGTGCAATTGATATCCTGTTACAAACGGTCCCCACATCCATGCAATTCACCGTTCCAAAAGGGGGTAACTCTTTTCTCCCTTGTTCTGAATTTTTTATGTACAACGGGGACGTTTTACGGTTTAAAGTGTGGGGTAGGGACGGTCGAAAAGATATTTTTGCGAAAATAGTTCTGATTTTCAAAAATTTTAGCGAATTTCAATTTTTTTAAGAAATTGTAACTTGAAAACGGATAGCTTTTGAATGTTATAGCATTATGGTATTTTTCAAGAAATACTGTGTAGTTGTTTCCATGCTATTGTTGAGTTAAAATAAGTTGAGTGTTTAGGAGTTAGAAAAATTCTGGATTTGGAGTATTTTAGGATTGGGATTCAGGAGGGAAAAATCAATCAGTGGCATTTGTTGTTCGAGCCGGTAGGTCCGAAAAGGGTGGCCCTGAAAGGGCATTTATACACCTTACTACCTAAGATCGTCTGGTCCGGGATAGTATTTTCGAAAGCTCGTTACACGGAAAACATCGAAAGTCATTGATAGTTCCTTAACGACCTTTAGAATCTGAATGAGTAAGTGCACTTTTGTGAACTAAAAAGTTGTAATCAAGAGTTCTTTAGAAAGTCGTGATTCCCAAAGGGTATTCTGGTCATTTTTCTTAAAAATTATTTTTGTCTAACTTTTGAATACAATAAACTTTGAAACTAAAGGCATTCTAAAATGTTTGGGTTTTAGTTAGAATTTGTTAAAAACTCACTTGCTTGGGGACAAGCAAGGCACAAGTGTGGCGTGTTTGACAACGCCTAGTAATATCAAGTATTTTAGTCGTTGTTGAGCACTGTTTTGAGTTAAATATATATCTTAAACTGCGATATTACCCACGTTTTGTGCCAACTGTTCTATGCGAATTATGTTAAATACAGGGTAAAAAGTGTACAAAATGGCAAAAGTTTGGATGAAGTCTACTTCCAGGCAAAGGAACACGCGCGTCACGAACCCAGAAGAGCCACGCGATGCGGTGAGCTGTATCACCGGATGTGATTTGAATTCAAAGTGCGAAGAATCGGGGCTTATGGATAAGACGCGCCGCAGATAAGCCCTTTACGCGACGCGTCCATGCATTTTTCACAACTATAAATAGAGGCCTTCGGTTCGTGATTCGGGAGCGAAGACCCGACCTTTGAGTGAAACTCAGGCTTCTTCGACTCAGAATTTCGTAGTTTAAAGATCGGTAGTTGGTAGTTTGATCTTTTTAGTATTTATTTCTTTGTTTTCGGTATTTGTTCTTCGTGTGTTCAACGATTCTGAATTGTAGAATCCGTCGACCGCGAGAATCTGGATTGTTACCCGAAGTCAGAAACATTCGGCTTCGGTGTGGGTTTAGTTTGAATGCAAGTTTCGATTTTTAGTTATATTTTATGTTCGATTTCGATTTCGGTTTCATTATCGTATCGTTTGTTTGGTTATTTGGAGTTCAAGTGGTTTCTGATTTCCGAGTTATACCTCGGATCAGATTCTGTTGGTTTTGATTTGTTAGAAGTTGGATGCAAGTTTGTTTGATAGTTATAGTTTCGTGTTTTCGGTATTTTTGGTTTTTTCCAGGTGTATGGACGAAAACCATATATAGAGTAACAATATAGATCGGTCGAGTTTTCTAACACAAATTATCAACCACGGGCTCCACGGTTCAACCCTTACTTACCACTAGCTAGTGAGCAGTAAGGTTATATCTTGTATTTTTGACCGCATCGACGACTGCGATGTGTCAGTATGACTGCAACATATTACATAATAAGATTTTAGAAGCCAAAAAAGTTGCAATATGTCGCAATGATGAAAATAATATATTTATGTCCTATGAACAACAAGAAATTGATATGTCATAATACGCAGCAAATAAAATGGAAATACGTAACTGAGAAAATCATAACAATATTCTCACGGATTTATGAAACATATTTACAAAAATAAGACCCAGTGACGACGATGATTCAGAATGATGTACATTTTTTTATTATTATGTAATTTTTAAAACTTTAGTTTAAATAAATAATTTTTTAATATTCATCAATATTATATTTATTTTTATCTTTATTGTAAGTCAATCATATATCTAAATAGTAAATAATATATATATATATATATATATATATATATATATATATATATATATATATATATATATATATATATATATATATATATATATATTAAAATAATAAGAAAAAATGAAGGGAAGTAAGTGATGGTCATTTTCTAAGGGTGAGCATAGATCGATTTTTGGCTAAAATCGAAACCAAACCCATAAGTTTGGTTTTTAACAGTTTCAAACTCAATTGGTTTGTTTTTTGTTTTTTGGGTCGGTTTTTGGTTCAACTCATGGGTTGGTCGGTTTTTGGTTTTCAGCCCATTGTATTTGAACCTAATTTTCATTTTCCAGCAAAACACACTAAAGGCAAAATCAAATTAAAGTCAACAAAAATACCTTAAAGTCTTATATAACCAAGTTTAAAGAAACATAAATAACCTCTAAGTTTGAAGTTCACCAAAATACCAAAATGAAACCTAAAGTATGTTTTTCGAACATAAACAACCAAAAATTTAAGCACATAGAATATACCGTTACAAATAGAAATGTCAAATGTCATTCCTCAATCCACATCCATGTTAATGCTTTGACCACTTCCAAGTTCATCTACCAAACAAAGAAGACATATATCACTATCATAGTATTAGTATGTGTTATAACTTTCAATTAAAATACCACAATGAAACTTAAAGTATGTTGGCATGCTGGAATTAGTATACGTTATAATGAAAATACCACAACAAAAATATCATTACAAATGCCAAATTACCCAATGTTAATTCGTATTCCTCAATCTTCATCCATGTCAATGCTTTGATTATTTTCAATTTCCTACAAACCAAAAAAGACATATATTAGTATGAATTATAATTATAATTATGTAAAACTACATCGGAAATTACTTACCAATTTCAATCTGCTCCAACTTTCTAGTAATTGTTCCAAACCACTAACCGACATGTCTGAAAATTGAATATCAGTTGGGGTGGACCCTATCAAATACTAGGTGTAAACAAAGCTTTTGTAGTCACAGTGGTAAAGGAGCTTCTAAAATGATCAATCATTCTTCCACTAGTACTAAATGTTGACTATGATGCAACAAAAGAGATCAACATTCCTAATACATGTCTCGCCACTTCCAAAAGTACTGGAAACTTTACTGAATTAAGTTTCCACCAACTTAAAACCTTAAATTTCTCTACCATCTTCTCTATTCCATCTGATAAATAAATCTCCACTTCCATCTTATTAACCCCTTGTCCCCTTGTTCCAAAAACCTTACGAAATCGTCTTCCAAATTCACTTCATGCCAACTATCAAAATAACTAGGTACATATGTAAAAGATGATGTAGCCTTTGTCTTCTAAGATTTCCATATATCTCTTTTGTTCTTGAAGTGATCAAACAACTCCTCCAATGTGTTACTCATGCACTCCAAAAGATCTTTTATTTTTCCAAAATTATTGCCATAATCATCTCCACGCAATATTTTAGACAACACATCTTGTTGGATGGATCTAACCTTACAACAACATGCAACAAGAAGTTCACATTATCAATGTTGCTCCAATACTTGTCATATTTTTCTTTCATCCAAATCGCCATTCGTTTCTTTTTCTCGTTGATATTAAAGCACATTTATGAAATGCTTTCTTGGATTGTTACAATTTAACTGAAAAACATGTTGGATGTCACATACTTTAGCCATAAATCTTTTTTTGTAACATTTTAAAAAATCCTCAAATAGTCAATAACATACCAGTCGACGTAACTAAGCAAACAAAAACATTTAACTTGTTAGCTAATTAGTAATTAGTAATTGATAAATATAATAGATTTGAAGTAAGAGCTAAAATTAAAATACCTAGCAATCTCACAATCCTCGTCATCGTGACCCCAACAAATCTATCATTTATTCTTCTCTTCCTCGTAATTTTCTCACAGACATTGATATCATCTCCACAAAAAGTTTTGAAACTGAAATCAACCGGAAGAGGCCTATTTTAGAAAATGAAAAAAAAAGTTAAACGTTAGTATGTAAATTATAAGAAAACTTAATATAATATATTAAATAAAAATTAAAGATTAATTGATAATGTACCTATCAAATGTAACCACATGCTTTTCTACCATCTCTAACATAAAATTTATAGAATTCCATCTTGTTCAACATCGAGGGATGGTTTATTAGGACATTTTATTTTCACTTTATCAACACAATCTTTGAAAATAGCAGCCCTGGCAGGAGACGACCTCACATACTTCACAACATTTTAAATCTTTGAGATGGAATCGAAATGCTCCTCTAACTCGTCTCTAGATTTATGATGTGAGCATAACACCTCAAATGCAAGTACTAACAATCTAAGAAGGCATGTGGTACCCTAAGCATGGTGACTAGATATCTAATTGCTCCATCATTAGATGAAGCATTGTCCATAGTCAATGTAAACGATCTTTCAATTTTTCTTTTCTGTAAGTAAGAATAAACCAATTTTCCTATAGTCTCTCTTTTGTGATTTGTCATTGGACAAAAGTTAAGAATTTTCTTTCTTAAAACCCACTCATCATCCACCCGATGTGCAATTAGACACATGTAGTTACAATTTTGTAGGGACGTCTAAGTATCAATAGTAATAGAGATGATTTGATCTTTTAAAAGATCCTTTAGTTTTGACTCCTTGTCTTTGTATACATGCAAACAATCTCTTGAAAACATCCACCTCGATGTAATTTAAAACATGGGTTGCATGTCGCAAGCAAATTCCCTAAACCCCTCGTCGTCAATATACTGAACGGTTGGTTGTCTTTAATACACATACTGACGAATGATTTCCTACATTTTTCTTAGATAAAGGAATGTGCTTCCAAAGCACTTGCCTCTTAATTCCCTAGAGTCTTTAAAACTCAATACAGATTGTTTTTTCAATTCTTGCTTTTTAGATTTATATACATACATGTTAGTGTATCCCACATTGGTGCGACACGGTCTTATAAGTTGTATATATATGTTGGAGTCTCCCTTCTCTCCACAAGGGCTTTTTGGAGAGACACTCTTGGGCTCAACATATATTTACAATACAATGATTTACTCACATTTAGTTATTTGGTTTGCAATTGCATTTGTACCATTTTTTTCGAATTTGTAGACATCTTCTTTGGACAATATGGGCATTTTACTTGGTCTACACCGGCCACTATCTTAAAATGCTCCCATACTAAGATCTATTTCGACCTTTACCCTTTTTTTTTACAACATCTTTGTCAAGTTCAATAACCGGACTAGTATTCTTAATTCTACTTTCAACTTTATCAACAGTTTTCTGAGATCCTCCCATTTATACATACACAAAAGCTAACTGACTCATAAATTCAAAATTACATAAAACCAACAGCTTATTGATTCAGAATCACAAAATCATAAGTTCAATTCTGTAAATAGATATGATACATAGATTCAAAATGGAATACTGATTCAGATTTGAATATTTGATAGAAGTTTGAGATAACTTTGAATATTTAATACAAATTCATTAGAAATACAAAAATTCATAATGACATACACACATGCTTTACATACACAAAGCTTATTGAGTCAGATACATATGAGAAATTAAGATATATAAATTCAAGACAGAATGACATATTTAGAAACAAAACTTTATAGCTAACTTATTCAACAATGCCATACATACATACATTTCATAATGACCTAAGGAACTTCAAAAATCATAAACAATACTTTAAAGCTAATTGATTCAGATTAGACACATATTCATCAACAATTCAAAAATCAAAATGGCATACATACATACATAAAAAAAAGTTTACCAACACGTGTATAACATATCAATTCTCGAGACAAAAGTCAAGTTTTCAAGACATACTCACCAACAACTACAAATGACATATGTGTTTGTATTCGTCTTCATTGACAGCCACAAATATGTACAAGAATCAAGACCCAATGGACTTCGTCTAAGCCATCTTCGTCCTCTTCTTCGTTTTTGGCCATTTGACACTTTTATTTCTGATTGATTCTTCTATCTCTATAGATTTACAATATGTTAGAATCCCCCTTCCCTCTTCTATTTTAGGTGTCAACTAATTGGTAACTAATCTTCTAAGTACTTCTATCATATTTTTTTTTTTGTAAATCATTGCTTTAGTTATGAAACGTGTTTTTTGATTAAACATTAGTCATGGAAGCTTTTCTAATAATGCAAAACTCAATAGTTCAGTTGGGCTTCTACTGCATTATCACATTTATGTACCTTGCCATGGATGGTATATTCCTTGTATTTTTAGATTTCAAAAGATTAAATTAAATAAAGCATGTATTTAATATGATTGTCACTACAAGAGAATTAGCCATAGAACTCATCATCAAAACTATAAACATGCCAAAAATGAAGAATCTTGGCATCCGATATATCATGTTTTACCCTAGTAATCTTAATTCATAATATCAATTTCTTTTTTTGCTTTATCTAGCAAAATTACAATTTCTTAACATTTGTAATTTTAGTTATCTTAGAAGATTTAAACAAGTTAAATACTGCAATTCAGATATTGAGATTCACTCTGCGTTTCCAGATGCTTACATGCTCTTTCTATCCGGTGAGTACTATGTAAACTCATCATATAATAAAGTTAAAAGAAACCAAGTAATTGGTAATTATTAGGAGTTAATAAATCGCTTTCTTTTGTTTGGACATGTGAACCTAATTACAACACTTGCTTCAATGCCATCAATTCGAAGCATGATGGTTGTAAGGTTTGCTAAGCCACTCCTTGAGAAATTGTTTGAATATATACAAGCTCTTGGGTTTGTCTACCTTGTTCTAACCAACTTCAACCATTCTATCAGAATATTTAATTCTGATACTTGTGATAGTGACTGGAATTTTGTTTTTGTAGATGCATTGTATTTTTAACAATACCCTATTAAGGGCATTTGACAATATTTCAAAACCATGGTTCTAGGTCCAAGGTCAAGGCACTAGAAAAGATGGTTATATGCAATTAAATTATCTTGTTCAATATACAAGGGATCAAGCATTTGTCTTCTTTAGTATAGTCTTTTGAACCAAGTCAATGTCAATCTCTTGTAAGGGAAAATAGTGATCAAATGCCTAAGAGAATTATTGGAAATAGTTTTTCTTCTTCTTGCCCAAGGTTTGTGTTAATCCTAAACACTAAAATTATTTACAAATATTTTCAAAATGATAAAAAAAAATTACAAGATTTGGTGTATAATTATGCAGGTTAACTTTCTGGTTGTCAAATTGAGTTATGTTAAACGGCTATTGTCGCCCAAACTGTTAGATGCGCATGGTTCAAATAAAGTACCGGATGACTAACGTGAATATATCATGTTCAATCGTGCAAAGGGAAATTCTTTTAAGAATAACAGCACTTTCTTTCAAAAATTTAAGAGATGACATTGTATTCTTTGAAGAATAAAGCTTGTTGTTTTGAAAATGGTTAGAATTTACCATATTATTTATTGTATGTTATGTAATTCTTGAAAGATTTCAATTATGACAATGTATTCTCTCAAAAATAAAACATATTCTTTTAAGAATGGTTTTAGAATTTAGTAGGGTATTTTTGTTTTTTATGCAATTCTTTAAAGAATGTGCATGTTTCTTATGTAATTCGTTCAAGAATGTGTTATTAAAAAAATTTATTATAAACAATTATGTGAATGATTCTTCGCGTAGTCTTCAGAGAACATATAATCGATTATGAAATCATTCATACAAGCATTTTGAAAAACAATTTTCAAGAGTTTTTTTTTTTTTTTCATTTTGAAAATCGATTTAAATGAATTTTTTAAAAGGTGGATTGCATTTTCTCTCTCTTAAAATATGTCTGTTTTACCTTTTTAATAACCATTTTTAGAAAAAATATTAATTACTATGAAAGATAATTATATTTATATTTTATTAATCACAACCTTTGATTTGAATATCTAATGGCCAGAATGTGTGTTACACATTGACAAAATAATGACATTTACATTTGAATATATATATATATATATATATATATATATATATATATATATATATATATATATATATATATATATATATATATATATATATATATATATATATATATATATATATATATATATATATATAATGTCCTCACCGATGAGGACTCCAATCTCGGTGAGGACTATGAGTACAATTCTCGTCCATTGATTACGTCAACGACAATAACATCAAACGTAATTATTGGATTTGACGCAATCACATGTGGTGCTCGTCTATGGAACGTAATAGGGAATCGAGAATATAATCACATGTTACGTACGTCCGTACAACATAATTTAGCCGAGTTTTTTTCTTTTTTATTTATATTTTTAAATATTTTTAGCTTTTAATAAACTCGTCTTTTAGTTTTTATTTTGTCTTTTCAGTTTTTATTTTCATTTTTCAGTTTGTTTTCGTTTTTTTTGGTATTTTTTCCAAGGTTTTTTTTTGTTTTTTTTTTTTCCAGTTTTTTTTTCTTTTTTTAAACTTTTTTCATTTAAAACTCAGTTTTGTTATTTTTAACTCGTTTTGGATTATTAGACTTCAGAATCACAACAAGTTTTGGATCTCAGATCATAACAATTTTTGGATCTTTGATCATTATACTTAAAAATGACAATATTTAGGAGATAATAAGTTTGGATTCATAGCATTTTTGGATTATTATAAGTTTTGGATATTAAAAGTTTCTTATATAAGTTTTTGATTCATAACATATGATGATCTTGAAATGATCCAAAATTTATGACATTTTTGGATCATTTTAAATTTTGAATCAAAATAAGTCTAACTAATAATATTTTTGGATTATAATAAGTTTAGATTCATAAAAAAAATTAGTTCATAACAGTTTGAATCATAAAACATGTTTTGGTTCTTAATATTTTTGGATCATAGACATTTTTTGCTAATTTGGTGAGGTTTTTACTTAAAAAAATAAACACTTAAAAAACTTATTTTCAAAATATTCTACTAAGATAATGTCAGAATGATCCCTTAAAATTTCATAATTTTTGGAGAACTTTTTATTATATATTTACTTTTTATAAAAGTAAAAAATAATAACTTTTTTTTCAAATTCTGATAATGGTACTTGTTTGGTAGAGAATTAAATTTTAAAAACTTTGATTTTTTCCGAATTTTTTTTACAATGAAAAAGTTATGGCTCAAAAATAAAGTTGAGGAATAAAAAAACTCATCAGACCAGATTATGACAAGTGTTGCAATGGGGTGTTGGGCAAGCCAATATTACCATTTTACCCTTATTAGTTTCTATCATCCACCCACTTCTTTTGTGTAACGCCCCAAAAATCAACACCGAGTATATACAAATATTTTAATAAATTTGTACAATTTTAGTTTTACAAACACAATATACTCGATGTCTTGGAAGCTACAAATAGATACCTTCATATCGTTCCACGATCCAGCCGGGTGTTACCAAACCTAATTCCTGCAAAACACCGCAATAAAAACAAAACCTAATTCCTACAAAACACCGCAATAAAAACAACATAAGCGAAAACGCTTAGTGAATAACTCTACTGCAATGAGATAAAATTTACAACAAAACTTTTGAAATCGAACAAAGCATTAAGATCTCACCAATTATTTGACACTTGAAAAACCAACACTAATCAAATATATTGTAACACCTAAATCACCATTTGTGTAACACACCACATATATGATTGACTCCGATATTGAAAATATCCACCGAAGGATCTTGGGCTTTTCACCAACCCAAAGATCTATCACCAACTTTCGGTTACACCGAGTATTCACCGATCTTTGATTACACCATATGATTGCAAACAAACTGTTATACAACCATTTTAACATCATTTAAAACACATCAACAAACATAACCACCTATGATTACACCATTTATATCTAAGAGCAACTACTCTTAACGTTTCACTTATGTCGACACATAAGGTCATTCGTATTATTATTCACCAATGTATTTAAATTTAACGCCATCATGTGATATATATATATATATATATATATATATATATATATATATATATATATATATATATATATATATATATAATAACACGAGTCCAAGCAGAGTAAACTTACTCACCTGTAGTCCAAGATCCAAAAGTAAGTTATACTTGATATTTGTAAGCTTCCTTACACCTTCTAGTCTAAAGGGAATAAGTTTAAACCTTCCTTAGATACCATATATCTGAAAGGTTTTCCGCAACCATGAACTAAATAACCTAAGTTCACATGCAACCTAGAAAAGATCTATGTTTTCTTACTTTGAACATGTAACTAATTCCTAAAGGCCAAACAAAATTAACTAAAAGAATAAATCAGAAAAAACTAACCTTTAGTTTTAATCTTGAAGCTAAGCAGCACAAATGTCCTGCCTCAAATGAGATCACACTCAGGGAGCCAGAGGAAGGTCACGAAAATTCCAGAGAGAATAATCGAATGAGCACTGATAATGAGATCTAGGGGTCCCTATTTATAGGGAAACAATAAACCCTAGCCGTCAGCCATTTTCCGGATTATTCGTACGTGCGCCGCGGCCTATACATTGGCGCGCCGCGCGCCGCAATTCAACTATTGAATTTATACGACTTTAGTCCCTGACTTCCTGATTAATCTAATTAATGCCACAGAAATTAATCCAATTAATTCCTGATTAATTATTAATCAATCAATATAGTTTCTAATTAATATATTATCACTTTAATATATTAACAAACCATATCTTTTATTTCTATTGATTTATTAATCCCATAATAAACCAACCTTTCTCTGTACCGAACTTTCTACCAAACCTCCAGCTATGAGGGCAACCCAAATGGACTTTGCTTCTATTAATTAGGTAAATACAAATTATAAGTCATGGCTTAGACACCTAATCCAACAGTCTCCCACTTGGATAAGTCTATGACTATAATTACCAATTTAACCTCTAATTAATTAGCAAACTGTAGCTTCCTAGAAACTGCTGCCGAACTCTGACCTAGTCAGTTCTGTCCATAGATAAGTGATCAGATGATCCTCCGTCCAACAAGATATTTTCAGACATGAGACATGGATTGAGATCAATCTCTGTCTGACACACTGTTTTCCCGATTTCCGATTTTGCTTATGACTTGTAGACTTCAAATTGAACGAATCAATTCAGTCCTGGCTGGCCAGCACTTCAGTCAACTTCAAAATCATCGAGTGGCCAACAGATATCTGTTTCCCGTCTGGGTCAAGGGACGAATAAGCTTCGACTAATATGTTATATCTTTTACCTGACAAATCACTCACAACAGCACGTTTTATAACACCGAGTTACTGATGCGTTTTCGTACTATCAATGAGCAACCGCCTTGCAAATTATAACTCATATCTCTCCACTTTAAGACCATAAGATATTATCGTCTCAACATTGCTCGTGATATAATCCATGAAGCAATCCATTGAGCGCGGGTTTATCCAATACTCAAATCTCCATTTCCAAGTACTCATGAACGTTGCAGCAATATTATTGTTATGTCTAACTCCTTAGACAATCTACAAACCAATTCATGACAGTCTTTCTTCATACTTACTCCCTAAGAGTATGAACGACTGTGGATATTTGAATAATCCAATTATTCAGGAAGTAAAACATGCAAAAGCGAAACATAAAATCTGACTGGCAGCTACTCCTGCTAATTACCAAGTCTCCACGAGGTAATCACCAAGTCGGATTTATCATAACTATTATCGGTTTCTTATTCTCTTTTAAACTTTCAATTCAAGCCTTTTATATCTATGTCTATGACCTTTTCACTCTTTATATGTATCCAAGAGTCTAACACTTATACACTTTATTGCAGATGATCCTATCGGATACTCTTCCGATGATATCTCAATTTTGTCATTCTGTCATTCTCTCTCTCACAACTCCATTCCGGTGATGTGTACCGTGACTGCCCATGGTTCTCGGGTCTTTAGTCTACACGACTACACCCTAAGACAATTTCGAGGTGTCATGATGTGCCGGTGAACCACACGCGCTCCATCAGAAACCAACGAAATTCTTTAACCATGAAGTCCTATAGCACCACATTCTGGTGTAAACAATTACCGATTTTAAAAACCCTTTCAAATCAATCACCCTAATCATTTCCTAATGATTTCTCACGTTTGTTCAAATAAGCCATTCAGTATTCTCAGCCAGGCAATATCCTGAATCCAAATTACAATGCTCTAAGCATTAAGTCATCAGGATATGTTCATAACACTTCTAATTTGTCCAAGAGGCTCGAGGAACCTGATGTAATCTCATTCCAAGCCCTTTCGGAATCCTAAGATTACCAATAATCCTTGTGTCATGATTTCCGGAAACCATTTCCTTTCGGGGACTCTTTCTTATGCATCTTGAATCCCATCAAGATCATATTCTCAACGGCTAAGTCAATACTGTCAGTCTCATCTATTTGATAGATGTCTATGAACTACGTGAGTATGCTGCACCTTCTTTGTTTCTTTCATGCCAATTCATTACACTTTGCAATGACAGGAAACTCCTTTCCTTGGGTTATGCATCTTGAATCTCATCAAGATCACATTGGCAGAATTCTGATCTATCTAATAGATGTTCACAACCACCTGAGTATGTTGTATATCTTAAAGTCTTTCATAGCGAACCGTTTCTTAACACCAAGTCATTACACTTTGTAATGATAAGAGACGTTTCCTAGAACCCGTATGTAACCCACATACAATGATAGCAGATACTCCCACTGGCTTTGACACCGTTATATGACTCTTTCGGACTATTCACAAAATCCAGAACTTATGGCACATTTTGCGAAACCGAAATCCAAACCTTTCCGACATATTAAAGGAAATCTTTCAGGCTATTCACAAAATCCAAACCTTTTGGCCTATTTTGAGAATCCGAATATCCTTTCTTGTGAGATGCCCATGGGACAAATCCCGGGGCCTTGTACCTTTTGCAATGGCATGCTCTATGTGAGTCCTTATTAGTGTGCCGGTAAACCACACACGCTCCACTAACGACTCACACTGTGCCACGCAGAATCCTCTCGGATTTCATCTTCTATTGAGACTGCTTCTCTCGGAATCAATTGCTTGACTCCAAGTGATGATTCATTCAATCAGATGTTTTGTAAGTACATTTCTATGTTCCCTTCATTGATGATTCAATTACTCCCACTGGTTCCTAGACCAGTTGTAAAGATCAATCAAACTGTCACATAGACTGTGTCTCGCGGTAAGGTTCTCTTATTTGGCAGCAACCGAGCTCACCAATGCTTCCAGCAGTCGGATTACTTATCCGTACCATCTTTAGTGTTTTATCACTACTCGGTATATCATCCGGATCATAACTCCTTATGACTGTGACAATAACTACTGCTCAAGCGAAGAGAGGGTATGTCAGGTTTAACAGGACTCTAATTCCTGGTCAAGGCCCAGTGATGACTAAAGGTTCTTTCACTTGGCTAATCCCTAAACTCCTTTAGGATTATTCTTACTCCCACTGTTTCCTTAGAACATGAGCTCTTTCTAAAAAGGCTCTTCTTTCAAAGGATAACAAGGATGGCCAATGAAACGACATCGCTGATCAGTTTCAGGCTTGTCATGTGATACAGACGAATGCTACATGACCCTGAACTTTCTATGTACTAGTGGGACGATCCCAGCTTTATATTTCAGACAGTGTCGGCATAACCTACTTAGTCTAAGATATGGTCGGAATATGGTTTCTGCGGTCTGACTGGTTGAATATTTAATTCATTGAAATACTAATCGGAAATGTATCTTATACATCGAGGATCAAAACTATTTCGATCAATGCTCCATCATCTTCCCTAAGACACATTATAACCATTAGTGTTCTTGGAAGAGGATAAATTGTGAAACATTTTCTCAGTCTATGTAGTCATTCAGGTTCTGTTGATCTTATACTTCCTTTGAAATCCTTGAACACTTCAAGGTTCCAATCAATCGCTTATTCCGATAAGCGAAGCCATATTTGTCAAACTATTTGGCAAATATTTTGAAGCATAACTAACCGTGTTCTGTTCGAAGATTCGAGCAATACACAGTAACTTATGTGTCTGTCGCTCAAAATCTTAATACCTTTACATCTCCATGTAAATTTATGACTTTGTTAATATTGTTCAAGACATGCAATCATCACCTGACTCCAAGTCAACTGATTCCAAAATCCTATCCATTGGATCTTTGGGCGATTCCTTTCTTGCCACAATTAATTTCATTAAGCACTCAATTCATCATGTGACTCTAAGTCAAATGAATCCAAAGTCCTGTCCAACTGGACATTTGGTTGAAGTGGTTCTCATAAAATTCACTTTAACAATCATATAGAACACAATTTACAAATCTAATCCCATTGGATGTATCAACATTCAAGTTATTACCATTTACGTCATCAACACATTCACACAACATTTCGAGGACAATTAAAACAACCATGTTTTAAAAAAATATTTCATTAAACCAGAATTATCCTCAGAACAATGTACAATGCGAATCTATGTTAAATGTATCTATAAACCAATAACAAGAACAAATATCTAGCTTAACTCCAAAAATGCATGAGCTCCATATCCAATCTGAATATGCTCCTGTGCGACAACATCCCGCATCCTACAGAGTCCGTGCATACAGAGCAAATGTGAGAAACACATCCTGTATCAAGGAAATGAGGATCAGGTATTCTGAGTTTTAAGATATTACTGAGTTTACCAAACGGTTTGGCTTTAGAGCATTTTTCCAATCTTTCTGTGACTGTGTCCCACCTTATGGATTCCCAGTTTGAAACATCGAACAATCGGTCCAGACGATCTGGATCATTTCTTGATGCACCTTAATACTGGACTTAATCCTAAAACAGCTGAATCAATAGAACTATGCTTCTCCATGAACGACTCATTTAGAGTCGACATTGAATGCATTTCCATGATTGTCTTATCCGGTTACCCTTCCTGTTCATCTGGATGAACGGATCAGCGAGTCGAGTTAATGCTTAACTCCTTATCACAAGGGGAAACCAGTTTTATACTGTTCGCCTATGTATCCCTCAAACTTGGGAACATGCAAACTGATGCTGCTTCATTCTAGCTTGCAACTTCAGGCTCTTTGAAGATACTAGTTCGTTCTCCTTTTTCAACCAGTTCTCGGAACCTTTCCTCAATTAGTTGTGCTAACTTATCTGACCCCAGGAATTCTAATTCCCTTCGGAACTCGGGGTCAATGATCAATAGCATAAGGCAACGAACTTCCTTGGACTCAATAGTCAAGGAGTCATGCTCATCACAAGCTGCTGTGTGATGTCATGTATGGGAGCGGACACTCAGTCGGATATGGTTTGCCAGCAAAACTAAGAACTATTCTCTAATTGCAAAACCATATCACATAGTTCAGGCCAGTCAGCCTTACCATACTAAACAGGTGCTTTCTGAAGCTCTCAGAAATGGGTGAAGGAGGAGAATGACACTTTCTTCAGACATATATAAAATTTGAATTTATTCGTTTAATTCATCCTTTTAAATAATTACCCAATATATATTATTTAACAAGGCTAGGATCCAAAATACCCCAACTATGCTGTGAAGAGGGATGCCGTAGTCACAACACAGTGGTCATTAAGGTAGATAACTTTTATCAATTTCAGTCTAATGAAATTCCTAGATCTGTGAGATTCATTGAACTGTTCAATGGCATGTTTAATCTCGGATATGCCCCACCGTTTGTGACTGGGATGCCGAGGATCACAAACCGCGTGTGAATAACCATGCAAATTAGCTCGGTACTCTCGGGGTCAATTACCATCTCAAATTGATGTGCCGGTTAAACACACACGCTCCATCAACAATGATAACACCCGAGAAACTCATTGCCACTCTTTATGAACCCCCATTGGTGTGCCGGTAACCCACACACGCTCCACCAACGTTTCATAAAGTGCAATGTGCAATTTCATGGATTAGCATCAAATTCACATTTTTTCCTAAAGTAACTAGATTTGGGAATTCTTGTAAAGGATTCTAGTACTTTGATCATTATACTTTTAATGATTAAGTGGTCCTATCAAACCCGTTTGGCTAACGACCCTCCACTGATCAGGCGAGCGGTGGGTGAGAGTGAACACCCATTAGACCACTATTTTATAGGCAGTCTCCTTATACCCACTTTCTAGACCAGCTTCGTGAATAAGGCCTACTAATGATTTGACTAACCAATTTATCTTATACATATAGTATTAACTTTTAATAATATATATAAGATGTATTTTAAACCCTTTTGAAATATTCCTGGTTTATCTTTTAATTTCCTTTAGTTTACCTATTAAATTTCAAATTAAATTAAACCTTTAAATTCGATTTAATTCATATTTTAATTAAACTATTAATTAAATTAATTAAATCTAGATATTTTAAACCTTTTAAAATATTTAGGATTTATCCTTTAATTTTCGAAATTTAACCATTAAATTAAAATTAAATTAAATCCCTTGAATTATCTTTTAATTAAACAATTAATTAAATTAATTCAAATGTAGATAGGTTATTCCAAATTAATCAAATCAATTTAAACCTATCTTAAACCCCTAATTATCGAATTCATAACAAACTGGGTTTAAGGTTATCCATTTAATTAAACAATTAAAGTTACCAAAAAATAGAAAACCTTCCAAAACCCTAAGCAGAAAATCGAAAAGGAAGGGGGAGGGCTAGGGTTTCAAAAAACCCTAAACCCTAAAAACGAAATTTAGGCCAAATAGGATTTATAAACTTTAAACCCTAATTAGGAAAAACTATTACAGCCATTCAATAAGAAAACAACCAAATGCTCTGATACCACTGAAAGGTTTTCCGCAACCATGAACTAAATAACCTAAGTTCACATACAACCTAGAAAAGATATATGTTTTCTTACTTTGAACATGTAACTAATTCCTAAAAGCCAAACAAAATTAACTAAAAGAATAAATCAGAAAAAACTAATCTTTAGTTTTAATCTTGAAGCTAAGCAGTGTCCTGCCTCAAATGAGATCACACTCAGGGAGCCAGAGGAAGGTCACGAAAATTCCAGAGAGAATAATCGAATGAGCACTGATAATGAGGTCTAGGGGTCCCTATTTATAGGGAAACAATAAACCCTAGCTGTCAGCCATTTTCCGGATTATTCGTACGCGCGCCGCGACCTATACATTGGCGCGCCGCGCGCCGCAATTCAACTATTGAATTTGTACGACTTTAGTCCCTGACTTCCTGATTAATCTAATTAATGCCACAGAAATTAATCCAATTAATTCTTGATTAATTATTAATCAATCAATATAGTTTTTAATTAATATATTATCACTTTAATATATTAACAAACCATATCTTTTATTTCTATTGATTTATTAATCCCATAATAAACCAACCTTTCTCTCTACCGAACTTTCTACCAAACCTCCAGCTATGAGGGCAACCCAAATGGACTTTGCTTCTATTAATAAGGTAAATACAAATAATAAGTCGTGGCTTAGACACCTAATCCAACAATATCACCAATACAGCTTATTCAACAAAATTCATGAACTTTTACACTCAGGCAAGTTAGCGCCGCTAACCTGTTCATAGTTAGCGCCGCTAACTATGAACAGGGCCATTCCTCATGGATTTTGCACATAAAACTCTGTTTTTACTTCTAAATATCAAGGAATACATCACCTTATTTGATTAAACACATAAACCCTTCCATTTCACCACTTGCATATCTACCAAAATCAACCAATTTAGCTAAATCAACTTAGTAAATGCATACACAAGAACACACTAACCTTAATCTTGATTTGTATGCAAAAACCCATTGAATTTCATCTTCAATTTGATGAATTAAGCCCCAAAAGCGACCTTGAAACCTCCTGCTCTCAAACCTTCTGATATGAGGAAATAACCCTAAATGACCAAGTCAAAAGAATTTAAGTGGTTTGCTGCCAGGCTGACTTAGCGTCGCTAAGTACTAAGATTAGTGTCGCTAAGTATCCCCAATAGCATTGCTAAGTTCCAACTTTCGTCTGGTTTGTACATTTGACTCCATTTCACAGAATAGCAACCTACTCAGCATAGCGTCGCTAAACCTAAGACATTAGCGACACTAATGCCTATGATGAGTGATTTCTTGCACTTGTTTCACCATTTTCCCACCTTTTGACCTATAATTTGAAACTTAGCATCCAAACTCCATATTAAGTCATAATATAGACATTTAAACATTAGCATAACACCTTAACACCTCAAATCCCAAGATTTGATTCGTTCTTCGTTTTTTAACATTTTTGGTCCTTTCACCAAAAACACTATTGTCTAATCTAAAACTCCTTAAACACCCTCAACATGTTATTTCAAGTCAAATAAGTATGCAAACTTGCTTCTTGGGTATTACATTTTGATTTTTAGACAAATTGTAACCCCCAGTTCACACACAAAATACACCTAAAAATTTTTATTTCCATAACATATATACATAAACAGTTTTTCAAAAGATCATCGAAATATTTTGTGTACATTATATCAACTACGACTACAGGTAGATATATTCACAAATTGACCTCATGATCCGAGACGGGCGCTACTTACTTCATACCTACAAAGTAAACCACGCAATAACTGTGAGCTACGAAAGCTCAATGAGTAACCAAATCCAATAATCAACTTAGTCACATAACAATCAAACCAACTATTGACCACATTCATCTATCCCACGATTCATGTGTTTTATAGTTATCCTATTATAAATATTGTATAATACTTATCACTTTGCTATGAAGAGAACCAATCATGCAATATTTAAACTCACGAACAGTGTACAGTCTAATAGGCATGATTCAACCGTCGTAACAATATTTGGTTATACAAATATCATTTCCCCATACTTAGGCATCAACCTACCGCCAAGGCAATTCATCAAGTCACATAGATAGTATCTAGACACTTTTTTTGAACCGACAAATCTATCCTACTCCTACTCCTACTCCTACTCCTACTCTAATTCACCTATAATCCACCTATTCCCCCCAGTGGGGATTGAACCCTCAACCTCAAGGTTAGAGGGCGAAGCCTTACTACTTGGCCAAGTATCTAGACACTTAGGCATTGACTTCATCACATAGCCGTTATCCTTGTTACATTAGCAATATCCAGTAATCTAAGCATTATCCAATCATTTAAAGCATTACCCAATCACCTAAGCAAAACTCCTACAACATAACCACGATTCTTTCCATGTATGAACAAACTCCACCATGCAAGCACTAACCTCACCACTTAGGCACTAACTCTGCCACACAAGTACTAACCTTGCTACCCGAACTATATTTAGCCACATAGGCAATTACTTACACTTCACATAAGCAACATACGTGCCACATAGGTAATGTATACGCCCCATATGCAGAAACACGCCATACTTGCACTATTTATTCATCTAGCTCTATTCAATCACACAGATACAATTTATTCACTAAGAAATATTCAACCACACAACCATTTATCGTAACACCATAAACAATATCCAAGTACTGAATAGATGATATGCCATTTAGGCAGATAGCAAGCCACTCAAACGAATAACAAATCACTTAGACAATTATCTAGCCACAAATGCATAATACAAGTCACAATAGTATTTCCATCCGAGTCTTTTTCCAATCAAAATTGACTAATAAGCCACAAAGGTATTCTTTCAACTATTAAGATAGTACAACGAGCCACTGAGGCAAAGTAAATCATCTAGACAGACAAGCTACATGAACACGTGAAAGTTCTCAAAACAATCTACAATCACATCATACAAGAAGATAAAAGATGAATTACTTACCTTGAGGTCCCTGATGTGAAATGAGTTCCAAGTAGCTAGTTTCTTTAGTCTTCTTTCCCGTCCCTAAATTTGTCTACACACACAACACATTTATTCCTTAGTCTTCTTGGAAATAAAAAATTTTAAAAAAATAAATAGCAATAGATAATGTGAAAATTTTAAAAACAATCAAATAATTTTCGCTAGTTTGTGTATTAAAAAAATTAAATTTTTTAAAAATAAAGAAAATAAAAATAAATAAATAACTGAAAAAAATTATTATGTTCATAATGTTATACATTCTAATACAATATTACACATATAACGTAATATTCTATTAGAATATTACAAAACCGTTATATTTTTTAATTTTTTTCGAATAAAAATGTGACAAAATAATAAATAAATATATTTTTTCAATTTTTTTCATTTATTTTTTATTTTTTATTTTTTTTTTGTGTACACCCAAAATGAATATACTATGCATCTGCATACTCCTATGCATATGCAAGAAAATGATTTTTTTTATTTTCTTAGTTGCATAATAACAAAATTTTGGGTATATTTTATTTGAAAAATATTGTGACCCAGGGTATATTTTATTTGAAAAATATTTTATTTGAAAATTTTGGGTATATTTTTTTTATTTTTCTTAGTTGCATAATAACAAAAACAATACCTCTTCAATTGCCTTTTGTGCTTCGTGCTGCTGACATACAAAAAGCCCTATGTGTCCTTGAAAAACAACTTTCAGACTGGATTTTTTCCACTATTGGTGACCCAGGGTAAAAATAATATTTTTTATTAAAATTCATTATATTTTAAGTGAATTGCATTATATATACATCTAATATGTGTTTTTTTATCAAAGACATTGTGTTTCATACACTAAGTGGTTTATTTGCTCAACGTTACCACCTGGAAAGTTTTTTTAATGGTTGTGTAACTTTTGGACATGTGTTGGATTGCTAGTCGTTATGTTAAATACGGATGAAGAATTCTTTTCCCTTGATTCTCCCCAATGCTTATTTTGCAAGACAACTTTGACGGTATATTTAATATTATCATTTTTTAGTTAATGATTATTCTCCCCAGCGATTTCTAATGATTATTAACCACTTATGATATTAATCATCATTGATTAGTCTGTTTACATAGTTTTAAACAAATGTTCCTCTAAACAAATGTTCCTCAATGAGGAACATTTGTTTAAAACTATGTAAACAGACTAATCAATGCTTATTAATATCATAAGTGGTTAATAATCATTAGAAATCGTTTGGGAGAATAATCATTAACTAAAAAATGATAATATTAAATATACCGTCAAAGTTGTCTTGCAAAATAAGCGTTGGGGGATACCACGGAACATAATTCTTCATCCATTTTTAACAGAAACGACGAGCAATGCAACACATTTCCAAAAATTTCGCAACCATTAAAAAACTTTCCATGTGGTAACGTTCGGCACATAAACCACTCAATGTATGAAACACAATGTCTCTGATAAAAAAACACATATAATATATATATATATATATATATATATATATATATATATATATATATATATATATATATATATATATATATATATATATATATATATATATATATATATATTGCAATTCACTTAAATGTAATGAATTTTAATAAAAATATGATTTTTCCCCTGGGTCACCAATAGTGGAAAAAATCCAATCAGAAAGTTGTTTTACAGAGGCACTTAGGGCTTTTTGTATGTCAGTAGCACGAAGCAAAAAAGGCTATCGAAGGGGTATTGTTTTTGTAGTATGCCTTTTGAGTTTGTAATTCTGCTTCATGTGGTTGAAGGATGAGGGACAATGACGTTGGACAACGAATATGTAAACTAACATGTTCCATACACTCTGGTTTAGGATATCCTCAAATTCTTGACTCAACCCAAGGCTAAAGTGTGGAATGGGCGACTTAGGAAACGATTTTGAACAATTGGTAGCGACAACAATGGACCTTTCGATATCATCACTATTGTCGTACCACCACTAAGACATTTGTTCAAAAATAGGTGAACCTTTTTCTGGAATATGGTTGTTTTTTTCCGAAACGCTAAACAAAGGTTGAATTTTTCTTTCCATTTTTGTATAACTTCATTCTAGGGATACCTCTCAGTTGCTTCAGAAAACTTTTCTTCAAGTTGATTTTTAGAATCTATTAAGCTTTGGAACAGCTCATCGGTACAAGAAATAACATCCTGAAAAACCATTCATCAATTAAAAACTTAATTAGGATAATCAATATTGATCAACAAATACTACTAGCTACAATCATTAGTGATCAACTGATTACATTAATCAATTAGTTATGATTGTAATAGAAAAATACAGTCAGTTATGATTGTAACGAAAAAAAGACACTCACAGTTATGATTGTAACGGAAAAATACACTTACATATGTTACATTCATTACTGATTAAAACTAGGAAGTATGAGAGTTTTTACCTCAACTGAATTCGATTCTTTACCGGTGTTTGGTTCGTTATCGTTCTCAGATACAAAAGCCTCTTGAAGTTCACCCCTCCCAAATCCCATTGTATTGTATTCAACTTTTCTCCCGATCCCGCAAATCATCAACATTCCAGTAACATATTGCGGGATGGCCACGCGGAACTTTAACGGTATCGCATCATATGCTCTCAACATATAACAACTTCATCAAAAATGTTTTAGCAATATTAAATATTCTAAATATTTGATTAATAGTGTAATTTAAAACAATAAAAAAAATTGAATTGCAAAACAAATATAATACCGTCAACAATATTATTGGCCCGACAAAGTATGCAATATTGCTGGTGCTATCTCATGATGGTCTTGTTTCTTTTAAACATTGAATAACATATGAACACCAATCGATATTGCTCAAGTACAACTTCTCTGTAACTTTATTAAGCATCGAAAGGTCACATGTACCCATAATCACATATTTACCTAGGGTGTTGCAAAGAATAACAAACAAAGCAACTTTGAAATGTAAATCAACGTCTTTTGACCCGGTTTAACGCCTTTTGAATAGCCTTGGGACGAATGTCGTTATGAAATTTGAGCTGTTCCTTCCAATCCTTTACTTTTTTGTCTCTATCCGGACGTATATCCATTGAAGATATTTCTACACTTCCATCGGTAAACTCAGCATATCATGTACAACACCCTTGTTTATATCAATTTCACCACGCTTAAGAGACAACACCATTATTTCAGGATCAAAGTTTCCAATAGCATAATATCCAATTCTTGTAGGGGACCCATCTACTTTCATTCTTAATAGGCCACCAAGACCAATCAATTCAACGTATTTCTTCTGATTGGGTGTAAGATTTTGCAATGCTCTATAGAGTACTTTTGGTGAGGTCCTCAAATTGACTTTTGGAACATCATTGGGGATTGCGACATCGACTTCTTTCTTTCTTGTATTCTGTTTAGCTCTTTGATCGACATTTTTTTTTTCAATTTCTCTCTATTTGCGGGTTCGACGCCTTCGACATCTTTTGTTTTCCTTCTTTTGTTCCACCGAATAAGACTCTTTTCAACGACATTTTTTTTCCTTTTGTCATTTCGTTTCGGTGATCGTGTCTCATATACTTGAGCTGGCCTACTGAGTGTAGAAACTAGAAATCTTTATCCCTGAAACATATTTTAATAACACAATGAAATATTGATATTATTCTTACTTGAAAAATCGAGTATTGTACTATACAATGTTGATTATGTAACGACACTCGTTTATCGTATGACATATGAACTAGTTAGAGTGTTACCTTTGTGTGTATCAACATTTGTAAGAACCACTGGGCTATCAATGTTGATAACAGGATCATTTCGCTTCTTAGTCGTGTGTTCACATATTGTATTTGAATTAACATCTGTTACAAAAAAGTCGACCAACAAAAATAAAATCATAAATGTAATCATCAATGATTAATACTATTTAATCAACTACATTTGTCTGTGTTAACACTACCAAGAACCACTAGTCTATGAATGTTGATAACAGAATCATTTCGCTTCTTAGTCCTCTGTTCACGTATTGTTTTTGGATTAACAACTGTTACAAAAAACTTCAACGAACAAAAATACAATCAGAAATATAATCATCATATATGATTAAAGATTACATATACAAAGAAAAATAATATAATTAGTTTTGCAGGAAAATATAGTTATCACCCTTTTAATCCTCAATGATTAATGTTATTTAAAATGTTACCTTTGTATGTATCAACACTGCCAAGAACCACTGTGCTATCAATCAATGATGGTAACATGATCAGTTCGCTTCTTAGTCCTCTGTTCACGTATTATATTTGGAATAACCTCTGTTACAAAAAAGCATCAACGAACAAAAATACAATCAGAAATGCAATCATCATATATGATTAAAAAGTACATATACAAACAAAAGTGATATAATCAGTTTTGCTGAAAATGTAGTTATCACCCTTGTAATCATCAATGATTAATACTATTTAAAATGTTACATTTGTTTGTATCAGCACTGCCAAGATTCACTGGGCTATCAATGTTGGTAACAGGGTCATTTCGCTTCTTAGTCCTTTGTTCATGTGTGGTATTTGGATTAAGCTCTGTTAGAAAAATCGTAAAAAAGCATGAATAACTTGAATGCTAAAAGACAACCTCTAGTTATGAGTAATGACAATATACTTGTTGGTTGCTTTTCAGGTTCCTTGGATTGAACAAAGTCATCATCTATGTCTATCATAACAGGATCCGATGGATTGTTCTTGAATCTACTAAAGGCATGCTTATTCATAATATGTTCGTTGTGCTTCCTAATTGTTAAGGCATAGATAAACAAAGCAATTGAATTACAATGTTGAAATTTCACCTACTATTGATTGAAATTGGTTCGAAATAAATAAAAAAAATAGAAAGTAGAATGCTAAATATACAAAACAACTGAAAGTACGTTGCTATTTCTTGCAATCAGCCCGTGTATTACTATTCCTCAATCATCAATCATCAATTAATCATTTGTGATTGAGTATGAAACAAAACATCATTTATGATAAATCATTGATGATTGATATTAGGTGAAATTAAACGATCTTATTACACTAAAAGCCCGAATTTAAAAGCAACAAATATTCAATCTATATCAAACTATAATTTTTTCACCAGAAAAAATCAAGATAGTTGCCAATAAAAAATAATTGTAGAAGCTCAAAGGACAACCACATAATAATGAACTAATGAATTAATGAAAAAATCAAGAAAGTTGTCAATTAATTGACCAAACACAAATCATACACTATAAAATTTCATCATGTCTAGTTCATGAAAGGAAACGTGGGCAAAATTGTTGAAGCCTTAGATTTAAATAAATAAATAAATAATTGAAAGTAGGATCTAAGTTATACGATGATGAGGAAGGATAGTTCGAATTTGGCGGAAGGATTGAAACAAAAAAAATCAAATTGGCGTATTATAAGGAGTCATATAATATGTATAAGTACAATTATACCTTTATAGGGATTTTATAATTTTAACTAATTAATAAAATTTCAAACTTAACATATTTATAACAATTAATATCAGCCATATGATTTTCATTTTTAACGTCTAGATTTGGTGTCAAGATCTCAACTTTTTTTGTCCTCAATTAATCTTTAATATCTCTCTCTCTCTCTATATATATATATATATATATATATATATATATATATATATATATATATATATATATATATATATATATATATATATATATATATATACACACACACACACACACACACACACACACACACATACATACATACATACATACAGAGAGAGAGAGAGAGAGATCCCGTAAAAAGTGAATTTTTGGTAGGAAGGTAAGAAGTTTTTTATTTACATATTTTTCGGCGAAACAAAAAAATGAATCAATAGATGACGTAAAAATAACATTATTCACAAAAAAAAATTATCGAAAAAACAAATTGATGATTCATTTTTACGATGATTTTGTTGTTATTCACTAAAATTGTCCGTAACATGAATAAAAACTTGATTTACTAAAAAATGATTCATCAATATGTTTTTTAGAAAAAATTTTCAATGAATCATGTTATTTTTGATTCATCTAGTGATTCATTTTAGTGATTCGTCAAAAAACCAAGTAAATAAAAAACTTCTTACATTCTTACCATAATTTTACTTCTTATTTGATCCTTATATATATATATATATATATATATATATATATATATATATATATATATATATATATATATATATATATATATATATATATATATATATATATATATATATATATATATATATATATATATATATATATATATATATATATATATATATATATATATATATATATATATATATATATCAGTGTTGTAAAAGTCGGCCTAGGCGGCCGCCTAGGCGCTAGGCGGCCAGGTTCTGCCTACGATTAGTGGTAGGCGGTCAAGTTAGGCGGATTTGGTCAACGGCGGTCAAAATCGGGTTTAGGCGGGCCTAGGCGGGTCTGGGCGGGTCTAGGCGGCAAAATTTTCAAATTTTCAAATTTCAAAATTTCAAAATTTTCAAAAATTTTCAAATTTTAAAAATTTTCAAGAATTATCATATTTTCAAAAAAAAATCAAATTTTAAATTTTTAAAATTTAAATTTAGAAATTGTCATTAATTATGATAATCGGTGGCTAAGTTACAATAATCGATGATTAAAATGATAAAAAATGTCATTAATGAGTCTAAACATTCAAATGTTTGATGACTTACATATTTTAACACTTTGATTTGCAAATTTTTATACTTATTTATTCATTTTGTAAGGATATATGTAATATCTAAATTTTAAAAAATAAATTTTGTTACAATTAATACTCCCCGCCTAGGCGCCGACTAGTCCTCGCCTAGACCCCAGTCGACCGCCCGCCTACCGACTAGCGACTTTTACAACCTTGATATATATATATATATATATATATATATATATATATATATATATATATATATATATATATATATATATATATATATATATATATATATATATATATATATATATATATATATATATATATATATATAGTTAGGATCAAATGCGAAATACAAATATTATGTGAATGTGTGACCAAATGTAGAGCGTCAGATCGAAATAATCTATGGTTTTAGATTCAGGGATCTAAGCGTAAATATATAACAATTAATCAATCTGTTTTTACAATTAAGCCCTTATAAAGGGTATTTTAGTCTATTGACCGGTATTTAAAAAAGGAAATTCCCTATTTATCTACTAAATTTATGAAATTTTGATTTAATACGTATTTATCTTCTAATTTTGTGAGATTTTTATTCAATATATATTAAATTCGTTTTTTAGATATTTTTTTAAATTAACGTTCTTAGAAAATACCAGACCATATATAAAAAAAGAATATACATAATGACAAGTACATTCTTAAATAATAGAATATACATTATGAATGTTAGGCTTGATTCTTAAAGAATACGCCTCCATATATTATTGAAAAAAACAACATTCTTGCAGAATAACAAAATTATTACATGTGTATAGCAAAATAAAAAAATTCTTAAAGAATAATACGTTTTTGTAGTTTTTGAAGAAGAGAAACAAAAATCCTTGAAGAATAAATCATTTCCACATTTTTGAACCAACAAACCTCTCTGTTTCACCTTTTATTCTTAAAGAATATACAGGTTTAGGTTTCGGTTTCGCATTCTTAAAGAATATGTGAACCCGGTATCCAATTGAAAAGTTTTACGATTTCCGCATCCTCTATACCACCCAAGATAATATGCTTTTCCCGAAGAATCTTTACATCCATATCACTATCGATTATCCCACACATGAAATCCACATACTCCGTGAAATCAAGATTTGTAACGGTACCATTCTTGAACAGTAATCTTCATAAGCCACCAAATCTCGAAAGATAACTTCATAATCAGATTTCAAATTAAGAATAAAAATACCAAATTCGATGTAAAGGGGCATTTTCGACCATTCTTATTTGTTGTTGACTGGACTACTATATTGACGTTGACGTAATCTCCATCATCTTCAAAAGAGAAAGGAACAATACACTTAAATCTATTATTTTGCAAGGGGATTATATTTAACAACAAAAAATAAGGAATTTGATTAAATTCATAATGAAAGAATTTATAACAAGTGTTTTGCTTTTACCAGTCGGTGGAAATTCAATACACCAAATTTAAGATTTAATGAGTAGACATCTTGAAAGTATAGTGTTTGGCGAGTGACTCAAAGTCAAGCTTGGAGTCAAAATCTGGACATCTTATTCTACAATGGAACCAAGTCGTGGATTACCTTTTTCACCGAATCGATCATAGAAGCGTGGATTACATGTTTCTCTTAATTGATCATGGAGGAACATATGGACGTGTAATCGGGAAAGGTGGAACGGCGGCGAGAATGATTCCAAAATCGGGAAAGAGCTGATAGAGAAAAAGGGTAGAGAGATGAAACAAATTGAGAGATTATAAAGGGGTTTCCAATATTATAGGTTTTGTATTTTAGGTTGTTTAATTGTTACCATTTTGATCGGATTGTATTTAAAGAATTAAATAATCATGAAAAATGAATTGCCGAAAATACCCTTAAAAAATGATTGGCTGATATTGTCTCACACACTCACACAATATTTAGCCTCCACATATGAACCTATATATATATATATATATATATATATATATATATATATATATATATATATATATATATATATATATATATATATATATATATATATCATTGATAACGCTAATCTTGGTCTTAATTTATTTCAACATCAAAATGAATAAACATAATAAATGACCGATTTAGTTGTTTTGAATGATATGTAGTAGCGACTTTTTGACTTGTACACTACACAACTTTGATAACAAACCTTTTTTGTTGTGTTTAATTGTTTGGCCAACTAAATTTTTGGTTCGAGTCCACATTCAATCAGTTTGGTATATATCCAAACATGATGCTCTCAATAATGCATGTAGTAGACTAAAGACGTTTTCATTGCATGGCTTCGTAGCTTTAGGCTGGACCTAGTTCGAAATATCGTAAATGGTACAACCGGTATATAACTGGGGTTTTGTAACAATCTATAGATTAATTATTTTGATTAAATTATTAACGGTTATGTACTTTCATATAGAGTGACGAAACTAGGATTAAAACTCATGTGTGTCCAATTAAATTGAAGTGATAAAACGAACGAGTCCTAAAAGTTGGTCAAATTGTAAATAAACCTAGTTAATCAAATTGTAAACACCTAATCACGCTGAAACAAAAAAATAACATATTCCTAGTTGTCAATCAACATAAGTAAACCAAGTTAATCAATTTGTAACAACTACGATACATACAAATGTTAGAAAGGCACAAAATATGTGCTTTAACAATAAAAATTAAACATTACGATTTGTGACAGAAAAATTAAATACAGTAACTATTAACTATCAAACTCAAGTTTGTCTATGTTTTTTTTATTATACATTCTAGATAAAATTTTATAAGTATAAATTATAATAATTAATAATACTATAAAACAATATATAAATTACTAAACAGAACTAAAATTATAGTTTATAATACAAATTTTTACCGACTCCAATTTGACCCTAACGACACTTTTGCTTTTCTGTGATTCAACAAAAATTACTCTATTTATTAAATAGCGTCTTTTTGTAGGAAGTGTTGTACGTTTTTTTCTTTCGGTTGTGTCACGCGGGTTTGGATCTTTAATATCGGATTTGGATCTGCCTTTCCGTCTTCTACAACATTCTACCCCTTTTGCGATTTACCTTCCTTGCTCTCCACCGCTTCCTTCCTTCCTCTCTACTTCCTGTTTGTGCCGCCTGGGATCGACAGAAATAGAAATGGAGGTCAACCCTTGTGTGGGTTAACCGAACAAGGTTGGAGACAGAGAGCAGATCGACGGGAGAGAGCGATGGAGCTTAATTTTAAGCATCGCACCGGTGTTCCATCATGAGATGGCTTACGTAAATTCCCCGATCCTCTCACATGTCTATACAAATTCTTTCTCAATTTCGTTTTCCATGTTAACAATCAAATCAGTAGTTATAGGGCAATTTTATGTTAATTCAGTTCAAAGCTTCTGCACTTGAAGCGATTTCATTTAGGTTATGTCTCATTGATTTTCAGTAGTTCATTTTTGCAGAATTCAATACTCATAGCTTTTCTTTTTAAAGGGGGAAATCTGGATAGAAGTTCATTCGATTCTCACTGTAGATACTTCATTAACAGGTTCGTGATTTCCCTACCAAGTTATTTTTCTATTGTGACGAAGAACCAGGAAAAGTGGGAGAAACTCCGATAGTTTTCAGTCATATCATAAAAGCCAAAAACGTAAAAAAAAAAAGAGGAGATATCAATCCCAAATATGAATCCATATATGATATAACATGTCGAAACCTGGACGAGAGTGTTGAAAGATGACATCGATTATTGGTTAAAGCATATGACAGATGTGCAATTTTTAGAGGGTTTGGAGAGTCTAAATCTTTCTAGATTAGTGATTGCTTTTGTGAGTGTTTCAACAAGACAACAAAGCAATATTGTTTTAATTTAGTGTGTTTGACAAGCACACTATAATCGCGTGTGGTGAGCTATTCTGTAGGCTTACACATTATTTCGATTGGTATTCTTTTTAATGCATGGTTTTGATTCTTAAAAGATTTCCTCACCTTGTCCAATTTTGGGGGTTAAACAATTTTACGCTTAGATAGAAAATTCAACTTCTATAATTGGAATTTAACAACCAGATGAAAATGCACAGTAACTGCAAGACCTCAAGCGTGTAGTTCTGGTAATATTCTTATAGACAACGAACGAATTTCCTTTACACCAAATTTTATCGTGAATCTTGATAGTGGTAATATAATCTAAAAGATTTAAGTAATTGTTTCTTATGGTATCTTTTTTGAATATGCCAGATCCTTTTTGGCTCTTTTTTGTCACCTAAAAACGACAGGACGGAGAATGGTTGGTTTATGCTAATCCATGTTTTTTTTAACCAAGCTTATATTCATTGAGAGCTAGAAAAAACCAGATTACTGCATCAAGCTTCAGCTCAAGCATCAAAATTAAGGCTGGATCGAGCTCGAGACGAGTTAATTGGAGCATTTGACTCTATACAAAATACACCTATTGTAAAGAACAAGCATTTCTTTTTTACTTATGTATTACCATGAATGCATACTTTTCCTTTAACATCTTCATATCAAGTGCTAGACCTTCCATTGTTTTGGAACCCTAAACAGAAAAAATACAAAACTGCAGAATATTAGATAAAATGTGAACAGAGGTTTAATTTTACAAAAATGGCTACAAGTTCTTATCAAGATCATTTCTTCATGTCTCAAATTATAAATTTTCAGGTTCTGAATCAAATAGTATATGAACTTCCTGCTGAACATCCCTTACCTGATAGCAGACCACTTCGTGAACTTCTTGGTCACACCCCACCTCAGGTCTGTCAAAATTTCAGTTCAGGGGTATTTTTTGAACATTTTAAATAATTTCTTACCCATTTTAAAAACTCAACTCATGTAAAGTTGACTCTTGATTTATCATTTTATATGTCAGGTTGCAGCTGGTGCAGTGCTGGGCTTCTTTACAGCAGCAATTGTTAATTAATGTCTGAAGCTGTTAATATGGCTTGACACTTACCTATTTGTGTCATGGTTGTCTATCATAACATGCATACATGCATCCATGACCATACATACATTCTATGATGTTTGAAATTTCACCACCAATTCTAAATTACCAAAAAGACAAACGTACTTTCAGTCATTCATCAATTCTACAATAACTTTATCATGGTTTACCGGTTTGACAAATTCAAAACTAAATTCAGTTCAAAACCACAACTAAATATGATGAAAAGCAATTTATCTATTAATCAATTTGCGTGAATTTTGGTCATGTGGTGTACGTTTTTTTTTTCCGGAATGTGACATGCGGATCTCCCTTCGGGTCATGTGGATCCGGTTTGCCTGATTCGGACGTGTCTCAATGTTGGGTCTTTTATATTACCACTGTCTGGAATTTGCGTCTTTTACATTGACATCGCCGCCCCACCGCTTCCGGTTCCAGGTGCTCACAGATTTCCACTTCTTCTGTGATTGATTGCCGCTTCTTCTCTGATCGATTGCCGTGTCTGCTGAATTCAGTCGATCGGAGACCGCCATAAAGTTCTTCCGTCTTCCGTAATCAAAAGGTACCTTTTTCGTCGATTTCACTGTAGATTCACTAACTTTCTTCATCATCATCTTCTTTGTCTCAATTTCATGTCTGCTTTTTGAAATTTGTTGTCGACTGTACATGAGTTCGGTTCTATCTTTTTGGAGCTTTGAATTACCGACCGTACAAGTTAACAACCCGATAAGAAAGTTTGATTTTTGTAAAAGGGGCTTGCGATTGTGTTCTTTATACGTCTGTAGATTTGTGGGTTTTGTGTTTAAATGTCGATTTGGTTATTCATACGCTCATGTTCACATAATTGAACCTTGTGCAATAATTGATTTGTATCATTCTGTAAGCAATCAGAGAATGCCAGTCTCCCTTTTTAGATTACTGATGTTAACTGTCGATCACTTTTTAACTTAAAGAGTGTATTTTTTCCTGTCAAAAAGATTCCAGATGTCATGAAGCAGAATGAAAATCAAACAGTGGATTGAAAAACGCAGAATCAAACTGAGTGGGATTGTAAGGAAGATGATGATGAAATGGTTTAACTCTGGGAAGCGATTACCGGCGAAGGAAATGAACACTTCATCGGAATCTTTAGCCACTCGGGATTATTCAGCTAGCGGGTATTCTTCTCGAGCTGGTGAACCTGATCCCAAATTGGATAACAGCAATATAGAAGAAGCGGAATCCTCACATCGCGAAAGTCGATTTCTCAATTACGAGGTCATTTTCTTTGTTTTGACTGTGTTGATTTGAAGAGGATTCTAAGGTAAACTGCATATACTTATTTTGTGCAACATTTGACATCTTCTATTTCAAAAAATTAAAAAAAATTGTTACTGATTCGAATAATCAACTTATATATTGTCAAAACAGGAGGAAATATGCATAAATGAAATACTGAATGCAATAGTTCAAAGAATTCCTCCACCACTCGAGTCTGCTAAAAAACCTTTGAGAGCTCTTATATTTGATAGGTAACAAAAATTATTATTCATTTTGTTTCTTTTCACTTTTTTGCAAATTATTTTTCTTATGATAACAATCTTTTTCTACTATTACAGGAATAATTGAGTTATAGCATTATTTGGACTGTTAAGCCAACCAATCTAGCTAATTAATTTTTAGTTTTTAACTTTATTGAATATCCAGAAATACCAATACAAACTACATTTTTATTCTAGGTTTCAAACTTGATCATGAATTATGCAGGTGCATCCCATGGAGGTGTGTGGAAGTTGCTGGTTGAGCTTTTAGATGCCCATCCCTATAAATCTCCAACTTTTGGTTTCAACGTGAGTGTGTTATTTTAAACTTATTAGTTTGAAGAATAAATCTACTTTCTATTAAGCATATGATTCGATTCAAAGACTATTACATACTTTGATGTTTCGGGTTTACTTCAGTCTGTGTGATGTGATTAATCAAACATGTAGACTGTAACATTTTAAATTTGGGGTATCTTAGAATATAACATTTTCCTTTTCCTGATAATTGTTGAAGCGCAACTTACAGTTTTATACATTTCTAGAACCAGTTACACTTCTTGTCAGTACTTTATTGTTTTTAAAATCTTTATGTTTCTATTTGATTTTGTTATTTGGGTTTATGAAACTAATTTTTATTGCTTTTGGTGGAATCAAGTCAAGGTGGATAATGTAATTGCTTCCACATAACCTGCTTACTGGAATGGTGGTCTACTGACCAGGTATGATATTTGATTCATAGTTTTGTAACTCTGAAATGTTCATCTACTATCTACCCAGATTAAACTATCCTAACAATAAAGATTTATACTTTTATATACAATGTGATGTTTGATGGCGAATAATGAAAAATTATGGGATTTTAACAGTGAGTACAGAGAAGTATATGATGAATAAAAGTTTTTAATTATATTTTATTAATGCATTAAAGTTTAAAATTATATTTTATTATAGCATTGTACTTTGAAATATATGCCCATTATATTGTCATCGATTCTTTCTTTTTCGGTTTCTTCTCGAATTTCTTTCTCTGTTTCATTGAGAGACAACCTGGTACTTCCCAACAGGCATGACATAACACCAGAAATGTTTATAATATAATTATATTCGTATTATTTTTATTATGCATAAATATTCTTTTCTCAAAAAGCAACGACGAAGAAATTGAGAACAAAAGCGTATTTCCAATGAGCAATGAATCGACTTCTACAAATTGTGGGCTTTAATCGATTTCTTTGGTAGCGATTATCTCCATCGAAGTTTTTTATCTATATAAAAATAGGCAGTGCCCTGTCTCAAGGTAGCAACTACTCATTCTCACGTATTATATGAGCGCTGAGGTAAAATTTGACTATCATCTCCTCAATTTTATTTGATTTCCACTATGATTTCCCCGGTAAAAACTGATAAACATAAATTACATTTGAATCCAAATGAGTTTTGCAATTATCTCAATCGAAGATTTCTTAGAAGCTACTTTAGAAAGTTGTGTTCTAATGGTTTCTTCATGATGTTTGTTAATACGATTACTGTCAAGAATATTGTTTTTTACATCGATTAGAATACTAATCGTTATGAAAATGTATATTTTAGTTATCTAATGGTATCTTCATTGTGTTTGGGTAATTTATGTTCTGCAGAAATGGATTGTGATCTTGCACCTGAAGTTGAAAGATTATTGCAATTTTGAGATCCAAATGTCTGTAAGAAAGTAATAGATTATTTCATCTAAATTATTACACAATTTGCCCTTTATAGAATCATACTCACATAAGTTCTTAGAAATTGTATAGGCAACATTGTGTTCCATAAGGATTGTAAAGAAAGCCCCCGACCTTGTAGAAAACTTTGTGAACCCTGTTGTTTTCTTACTTAAAGAAAAACATCATGGAGTTCTTTTAACTGCAATCCAGCTTTGTATAGATCTCTGTAACCTTAATGAAGAAGATCTTGAATTTTTCAGAAAGGTAAATAAATTTAATTGCTTATCTCTATAACCACATAAACCATTTCTACAATTAACCTTTTTTTTTTTGGGCTTCTACTAGAAAGCCACACCATTTCTACGGTTTACGTTTAAAGAATTTAGAAGACGATGGTATCACTTTTTGTTAAATAAATGTCATTTTTTCTAACTAAATGTTGTTTACGTAGTTAGAGGAATAAAATTAAAAAAATATTAACAAAGGATAACTTTGTACAATTTTAGGACTAAATAAGGAAAATTTAGTTTTTTTTTTTCTAGAAAATCTCTTGCAAATGTGGTTCTTAATATGAAGTTCCCTATCGATTTCGGTCTTTATGTCGTCTAAGTTGACATCTTAGCTATCAGTTTTTGGAAAATGACTTTTTGCCCTTGAACAGTATACCACAGGACCAAATTTGTAATTTTCTCTTATTTTTTAATTTAGGTTCATCATATTGCAAAAGGGTCATTTATTAAGAAATTTAACACCTTTATTCCAGGATTTACATTCATACTCGCCATCTTATGCAGGTAAAAGTCTCTTCATCCTACTGCTAATTTAGCTTCCCCTTAATTCATTCTTTACGTTTCTTATACTTTGAAACAACAAGTCTCATTCAATTCCGATTGGTGGTTTTAGGATGGAAGCAATTGATTTAAGTTCAACCGGCAAAGTTCAGCTGTACTTTAGTGTTAATCACAAGGGCAATCATCATAACTCTTTACAAAGGCCCCCCAATTCTATCATCTCCTTTAAAATCACAAATCCCTCAGAATATTCTTGTGCAACCATCAAAATGGGTACTTGGTGGCATCTTTCTAGCAATTGGCTGCGTCTTTGCTGTCATGTATATGATTGCATAGGTACTATCATACACAATAGTTAATACTTATTTTCATATTAACATATTCTTTCTGATTACATTTTTCTTAATGTTTCCAGGCATTTGTTTGTTGATCTGCCATTTTGTGGCTGCATACCATACAGTCGATGAAATTTCATATCGAAGATTATTAATTCCATTGCATCAAATTTTATTATTCAAATGTATATGTAAACTGAGATTGGATTTCTGTGTATTACAAACAATGGCAATGTACTTTAATTTTTTTTAGCATCCTACTTTTGTTTCTTTCTGTTACAGCATTGCACTTTCATGTTTCTTTTTGTGTTTTGAAAAGTGTATCTATTTTTAAAAATTAACCCAATTATGACATTGCTATTCTTCGGCAGAGTACGCAGCTTTTCCTTACATTTATCCGGGCCCGTGTTCTAGCAATCCGGAACCCGTGCGGAGCACGGGGTCCCACTAGTTATAATATTAAACCCTCACCTCCTATCACCTCACCTTATCGCCATTTTCTACTTTTCTATACTTCCACACTTTTCTTTTAATCTCCTTTATCATCTAAATATTACGGTTATTAGCTACTTCAATTTCTAAAAACAATAACTAAAGGAAAGAAGTAACGTACCATTCAAGATTCTAGGTTCAAGAATCAAGAACAAAGGAGATTTGGAAACGGAGACGAAGGATTGAGTGGTAGAGACGCATAAGGCGGAGGAAAAGGGAATAGAGCGGTGGAGCCGTGGAGGTCGGAGATAGATGATGGATCCGTGGCCGGATATGGGAATGGTGGAGCGGCGGCGGCCATTTGCAAAGAAAACTTCAAAGAGTGAATCGTGTTTACTTTTTGTTTTCAAGGTTTTCTTTGTTTTTTGGGAAAATGACTTATAAGGGTAATTATGTTTCAAAAATATTCAAAAAACATCATCCAAGTTTGGTTTGTTCAAAAAACACCATCCAAGTAAAGTCTTTGTACAAAAAACACCATCCAAGTAAGGCCTTTGTACAAAAAACACAAACGAACTACATGTTTTGTTTAAATTTTACCCGATGGTAACCGGCTTGCAGGTTAAACTGATCATATGTTATTATGTCATGTCACTAAATATTAGGCCAACTAGTTGTAAGACCCGTGTATTACACGGGTTGATTAAAAGAAAATGTTAAATAAGAACATCTAAACATCAAACATTGTACTAACTTAAAAACATTGTACTAACTTAAAGTAAATAACATACTATCTTAAAAATAAACAAAACCAAGGTAACAACAAATTTACTTTTTTGGACACGTATGAGGCATGTAAAATAATTAAGTTGTATAAATTGCATATGATAAATTGCATAAAAGTCGTTAACTTTTCTAGATTTTTAGATTTTGACACTATGTTTTTTATTTTTGCTATTAAGTCATTAGGTTTTTTGAAAAATTGCAAATCTGACCATATGACCCGGTAACTATTGCCATCCTGTCATATGGTCATTTTTGCAATTTTTTGGAAAACATAACGACTTAATTGTAACAATTAAAAATGCAATGTCAAAATCGAGAAAATTGAAAAAGTTAATGACTTTTATGCAATTTACCCTTTAAATAAATAGGTTCCTAATTTCTTGCTTCGGTTATGAATTATTAGAATTAAATACATTAAATACATTCAATTCAAACAAATTTTTTAAGAAATTCAAAATCATGAGAAAATGACATGTGGCCAATTCAATGAGGAGATGACATGTGGCTTTGAGTTACTTATTTATTAGGATAGGATTCATCCTTTAACTTGCAAGAGCCGGTTACCATCGGGTAAAATTTGAACAAAACATGTAGTTCGTTGGTGTTTTTTGTACAAAAGCCTTACTTGGATGATGTTTTTTGTACAAAGGTCTTACTTTGATGGTGTTTTTTGAACAGACCAAACTTGGATGATGTTTTTGAACAGTTTTAAACATAATTACCCTTATAAGTCATTTTCCCTTGTTTTTTTACTTCTTTTCTATCCTACTCTCCTTTTTTTTTTATCTTATTTGAATATTTAACAAACTTAAAAATCAAAAATCATAAGATATTATAAATATTATCTACAAAGGAGATCTATTTTATTTTTATTAACGAACCTCCGAAGATATATGTATTTTTATTAACTAACCACTTGTTAATTTGATTTTTTTCCATTTTTTCGGATCAAAATAGTAAATCGATTTTCAATGTAGATTATATGATGTGGGACATCACCCTAAAATATAATATATCGTTAGAAATACAATATTTGTAATTAAGTATGAAAAAATTATTCTTAGACGATAAAATATAGTCATTATTTTGAATTATATGACAAATGAGAAATTTATTAGAAGGTTGAAAATTGAAAGTTGAAATTATGTAGTAGTTATAATTATTCTAATTAACAAAATAAAACTCAAATTATATATATGATGATAAATATTTATCTTGAACCACATTATATAAATGGTTTCTACTTACGAGTTGTATATGAAAAAAAGTATGAATTATTTTTTATTTAATATTATTTCAACCATTGTTATAGTTAAATAATTTAAAAACTATAACCTTAATCATTTGTAAAATGACAATGACAATAGGACTTGATTGGTCTGTAAAAATATTTATCGCACATAGTGTATTTAGTTACATTGAAGATTCATTTTAATATTACAACCATCTAACTTTGAACTAAGGTTATTAATCATTAAACCACTACAACTCAATGAGTTTTTTTACCTACGTAATTAGTTCATATTTATTGTATTTAATTGAAAAGATTATAAACATTTAAATTATGTTAAGTCAATTAAACAAATTATATCATATGTTCTTTAAATATTTATTAAATTAATTGTTGAACAAATAGAAATGGAGAATGTTTGTTTAAGTTGTTAGAAAATGTGTAATTATAAAAATCGTCTAAAACAGAGATGGTTAGTTATTTAATTATCATCTAATACTAATTCAGATTTTGTTAAATAAGTTTCTTTTTTAGCTTTAGCTTCTTTTTGTCTTATTAACATTTTAGTTATATATATATATATATATATATATATATATATATATATATATATATATATATATATATATATATATATATATATATATATATATATATATATATATATATTCATTTTAATTATGCAAAGAGTTTCGAAAAAGATTAATGCGGGAAATTTGTAATACATTTTAATCATGCTTATAATTAAAAAAACAATAATAACTTATTAAATAACAAAGGATTATGTTAGATAAAATTTATTTATTTATTTATTTATTTTTTAATATAGTATTATTTTTGTTATTAAAAATAACTAAATAAAGTTTGAAGTTTCATATAAGTGTGTTTAACCAGATTAATTTTTATTATGACATGTGTTATAAACATATGTAAAATTTGATATTCTTTGTACCTACTGAGAACTTTTTGACGTATAAATTTGGTTGCTTTTGTAAATTTTTTATATAATTATATTTATAAAAATAAAACTCTTGTTTATCATGAAATTTCATAAGATAAATGATATTTTATGTGATGATATTTAATAACGATAACTTTTTTATGTATTCTTCATTTCAAATTATAATTATTATAAAATATATTTAATTGATAACAGGTTTTAAGACACAACTTTCTTATACATGTGATCATTACTCTTTTTAGCAACATTCATTTTTTACTTAATAACTAACTTTGAGACAACATGTTTTGTTTTAAATAACAAAAAGTTCAACAAACTAAAACAATATAGAGAATAACTGGAATGAAAGTAATTTACATAAGATTTGAGACATGCTTCTCTCGTTCAAAATATGCAAATGATGTCGATTTATCTAATGATGGAATCATAATATCTATTTCAAAAAGTGTATCATCAATTTTATTTTATTTAGTTACACGCTACAACATATCAAACTTTTGTAAAAGAAAAAAAAACAAAAAAAACATGTATTGTAAAAAAAATCAACCTTTTATATGAAAGCAAATAAATATGATCTTGTTTGGCTTATTGGTCTCTCGGGTGTAACTTTCAAGAAAAAAAAATATGGTAGACGTTGAGTTGATCTTGCTTGTATAGAATCACATCTTCCAAAAGTTTACCTTTCTCTTCCTCGTTCAATATGAATACATGAACTCCAATGTAGAGTTGTATGTGTTTCCAAGTCATTATTTTTTCACTATTTATATCTCTATATTAACCAACTAAATACAATAAATTACGAATTAATTACCCATAAGTTAAAAAAAGTTCACTTGTAGTGATTAATATGTAGAATAAATTATCATAAGTAATGTGATAATATCATTATTAAAATACATTTGAAAAGTCATTGAAGTTTCAAATCAATGTGGTTGAAGAATTTTTGTCTCTATTATATATATATATATATATATATATATATATATATATATATATATATATATATATATATATATATATATATATATATATGTGTGTGTGTGTGTGTGTGTGTGTGTATGTGTGTAAAGAGAGAGAGAGAGAGAGAGAGAGGTAGATAGGTTCAAATGAGAACCATTCAAATATTAAGAACTTCTAAGAACTAATCTAAGCCCTTGATCTTTTGGAATTTTGATCAATGACCCAACAATAAATTAAGGGGGTATAATGGTAATAACAGCAAATGCGAACCCCTTAACATCAAAACCTAAACATCATATATGAAAATAAGGTCTATGCTTCTTTCCCTCAAACACTCTCATCAATCTTCAAGAGCTTAAGCAAACCCTAACAACACCACCGCTACCTATTACTACCACCTCCGAGGGCAGCCTCACCGCCACTTTATTCCTCCGCCATCATTATCTCCTACCACCAACAAAACCTCGGCCTGCTCGTGATTCCATATATGAGTTCCTTCAAATTTGGTTTCGTGTTCTTCAAGTCTCAGATCTCTGATGATGTACGAAATAGTGTATTAAACTATGTATTACTGTGGTGAATTGGTGTATTAAGCTCTGAATGAGCGTAAGGATGGATATTGTAGACTTTGAAAATGACAAATTTTCCATTCCTTACAGAAAGAAGACAAAAAAATGGAATTTCAACCATTTAATCATATCTATCCATTTTTCTAAGATGAAAGGCTAAGATTAATTCTTTTGGCTCCTAACTTTTTAATGGTTCTCATTTGAACCTCTCTCCATATATATATATATATATATATATATATATATATATATATATATATATATATATATATATATATATATATATATATATATATATATATATATATATATATTCCTACGGTCTCGAATCTGTCTGCTTTTCCCTTCATCAGCCAAATTCCAGAAGCAATGCTTGATTATGATATAGCTGGTAATGCTCTGATTCAAGCTTATAGGGCTTCGATGGTGTCTCATATGCCGCTTATAGGGCTTGATTATGTTCTGGCTGGTAATGCCCTGAACACGCCGATTTTCATGCAAATTAAATGGTGTAATATTTTATAAAACTTTATGTTGAAAAATCTCATATCTCAAAAACTTTCTTTTGGTATGACAAACATTATGAAGCAAAATCTCCACTTAATTTTTTTTCTCATGACGCTAAGTCATGTCTTAAAATTTCGGTCCCAACAAAACAAATAAGTTTTTACAATGTTTAGATAGCTTCGGGGGTTACAACTCCATATCAAACTAGACCATAGGAAGCAAGCTAGGATTACAAACCATTACATCAGTCAAAATTCATTCCATCTAAAATCCCAATTTCTTTGGGTCATCTACTTCCTCCTATTCATCATCTCTAGAACCTGGGATACATGACATAAAATAAAGATAAGTAAGACGAAAACGTCTCATGAGCTACATGGGTTTTAGACTCAAACAATTATTGAAAATGTCTTATAATCAATATCATATATTTGACACATCTGTTTTCAAAATTCTTTGCAAAATATGTCATATTAATGACTTTTACTTTCCAAAACCTTCTTCACGATTCAAGTCATATGAATAACATTTACTTCCATTTTTTTTTGCGAAATTAACTCATATAAATTATTCTTTATTTCCAAAACTTATTTAAAAGTCGATTCATGCAACAACACTTTCAAAGTAGAGATAATTTATTTCTCTTTTTACACGTTAACATAGTTCATGCAAAAAATGCAAATGTGCAATGCATGATTCACACACAATGGCAAAGTTGACGGGTTTTCCTACCCGTGTTGTAAGGTCTAAAACACCATGTCACATTCGTGACAATAGCTTTCGGTTATATACCGCATCATATGGTGTATAAAGACCAAAAGCTGGCCAAAATATGAGAACAAATCATCCTATATCAGACTTTTACTTCGCGACGGGAGGTACCATCCCAGTATGGTCTTGTTGTCCCATTACGGGGATGTGTTCGGACCTCACTAACTCATATTCAATCACACTCTATGTATGCATGCATTCACCACTTTTCTTTTATGTAAGCCAAGCACACATTGCCATGGGATGCATGTATAATAACATAAACATTAACAATTTAATCTTTCATAAGCTTACATAAGAATCAAGTCATATAACACATATAACAATTATTCTTTTGAAATGGATTCATAACATGAACGCATAGTAGACTTTCTATCAAAACATTCTTTCATATGCATAGTAGGCTTGTAGCCAAAATAATCTTTCAATAACAGAGTATGCTAAATGCCAGAACATACTTTCGAGATCATTGTAGGCTTGATGCCAAAACATTCTTTCATAATCATCGTATAGAACTTTCATAATCATAACATAAGTAGAAAAATTTGCATATCATTTCATATTCAAAAGTCGCATAAAAGTTTTATCAATAATTTGTCATGTATCCCATAGTGGGAAAAGGCCACATGTACTCACCTTAGCTAGGTATATCTAGCTACACTAATCCACATTCTCTAGACTTCCGTTGCTTCCAAACGTCTTTCAATCTCTATTAATTTAATAGAATATTAGAACTTATTAAACAATTGAACATATAGTAATTGTCTAATCATTCTTGAACTACTTCTAGTTATCATCTAGTTCCATTCCAATGTCCATCTATGATTCTTAAAGTATAATACCAAAATTTTTCAACATTTTTACCGTTTTGTCTATGTTGAACAAAAGTATTTTTCGGGTTTCTACAATGTTATTTTAGCAATTTTCTAAATTTTTTTACATCACTACTTGTTTACTTTAGTGATTAGACGGTAAAACAACATTCACTTTACTCATTTATGCCATTTAGGCAAATCTTGATCATTAAAGTTTCTAAAAATAAAAATCGTCAAAAGCCTTATACTTTATACCAATTTATAACCAATATGTTATCAACATTAGATTCCATCCCAAATTCAACCGTATGTTCACGCATAATTGTATGTTCTTAATAAACCATTTTCATGACTCGAGAACTTGTCTCATTTTATAACAAGTTCCAATTCTCCACACTCGACTAAATAACCAAGTCAAGTTTCGTTTCGCTTTCAACTAACAAATTGCATCTTCTTAATAAACCATTTCCATGACTTCAGAACTTGTCTCATTTTATAACAAGTTCCTTTGCTAAAACAGAAAAAATCAGTTTCACACTTGTTAAATCAGTCATTCAAATACAACCCATTTCTTTTATAATTCAAGATCTTTATCAAAAACCGATTATCCATCCAAGAACCCAAACAAAATCTGATAATTTCTTACATGCAAGTGTAAACTCAACAATTTCATGTTTCTCTACCGATCAAGAGCTTTAGACTTGGTGCATTGCAAAAACTCATAGTTTCATCTGGAATTCCAACCAGGTTTTCAGAAACTATTTTTACCTTGCTGTCCAGAAGAAAAATTCAGAAAGTTTCTTGGCCTTTTTCTGCAACAATCGGACCCATTAAAGCCCTCTTCAACCATTACAGCCTCTACCAGCCCGACACCGGTCGTCTGCACCCACCGCCGCTGCCGGCGGTGGTTTTCTCACGCCAAATGGAGCCGGCAGCAGCAAAGAGCCGCTGCCTCGATTTTCTCTATCCATCGTCTTCTCCAATCTTCATCCCTCTTGCTGTTAGATCCGATTGCAAGAATTGTGACCCACAAGGACCGAAAATCACTTTTGTCCATTCTCGTTTCTCCTGAATCGTGACCTCAAAGGCCCCCACGGTTTGAACCCCTTGGTTGCTCCTCCCTTTTTTTTCTGATTTGCGATGGCAGCAGCCATCGCTGCTCCATCTATGTCGCTCAATCACTCCATCGATCTCGTTGCTACACAACTGACGGATGTGTGTGTGTGTTTGCTTCCCAATATCTTTTCTGATTTCTTTCTCCCTTTTCTCTCGATTTCTGATTTCAAGGTCTTAGGATGCGTGTTAGGATGCGTGTTTGTTTTATCGAGAAAGAGAGGACGTGATTCAGAGGAGTATACACGCACACAGCATCTGAAAAATCGGGCTCTGGTTTAATTAGTTCAAAACACCAAAAATGCCCCTAAGTTCTAGCCTTAGAAAAATTTTCCAACTCTTGCTTGCTATTTTTCCTGATTTTCCTCTAGCCATAACTTCAGCATATGATATCCAACTTTTACAAACTTTATGCCCTTAGAAAGGTGAGAATGAGCTTAACAACTTTTCCCTACCGACATAAGTCTGAATCTCTATATATTTTCCAATACAACCCCTCAAATATGGGTAATTGACCATTTTTGTCACTTTTTGACCATCTTTAACCCGACATAACTTTTTCGTTATAACTCCAAATGACATTAAACTTTTTCTTATATATTTTTTTATTTCAAGTATTACAAAACTCATCTTGATGACTTTTTCCCACTACTTTGTATATTTTGAGATAATAACTTCCAAAGTTTGCACAATAAACTTTTCACTTTTAGTCATTTATTTCCGATTTTGCCCTTATATCTTTAAGATTAAATTCTAATTGAAATAATATCACATCATGATTTAAATAAAGGTCTCAATACATAAATTTCCATATTTTTTACCTTCTTAGACCATTTTACCTTTCCATTGTACATTTGATAATTATGAATATCAGTACTTCTCAACATCAAACATACTTATACTAACTTTCCATTTATACGAAATTTTAGCTGTCACGGACCCCTTCCAAGATTTCAAGAAAATGGAAGGAACCAGTAGCATCTAAAAAGACATCGCAGGCTGAAGTCTACAAAGCTCTGAAATCGAAAGATATTAAACGTAGGCTTGTATCTCGACTTGACATAATAGAAGAAGGAGAAGCTAAGACAACCACTCCTCCAGTCCCGTCCCTCCTGAGGAACTGTGGTCGAGGAGGAGGTTGTCAAGGAGAAAGAGCAAGAAAAAGAAAAATCAATCGAAGAGCCACATGTCAAAGAATCTCACAAATCTGAACCGGAACCCCAGGTCAAAGAGCCCAACATTGATGATTTCATTTGCTCTTTACCTGGTCATGAAGGATCCGGGCTTCTTCTTTCGTCCTGAAGAAAAATTTCCATTTCTTTCAACTCCCTATGATGACGCTCAGCCTTCGAATGATCATCCTATCTTCATTGGGTTGAATTATGATGATCTTATAGTCGAAGAAGAAGAAAAGGTTAATAAACTTTATGACGAAGATCAGCATGATAAGAAGATCACCATGCATACCATAAGCTTGATGAACTTCTTCAAAGGGTACTTCTCACTCAACTTAATCTGCCCAATTCGATTCACTGATAGAACGATGGTGGGAGCGCTTTCGACTCCAGAAAAAAGAAACCCCAAAAGCGCTTACTACTCTTGAGTCCTTCAAAGCTACATTTTGGTGGATTCTCATGAGCTTCATGAGAATAAACATCTATACCGGCTCGAATACTTGAAGATTTTGAACGAGAAGATCAATAATATGTCCACCTTCAATGTCGAACTTCATCAGAGCTTCGAGAAACTTGTTCTCGAACTTGAACAAGAACACACCTTCATCAAACAATCATTCGACACCTCTCTTGTTGAAGCATGTCAGTATGAACAAGTTCTGCAAATAAAATGTTTGGGGCCTGTGCCACCCGGGACTTCAAACAATGATCCAATACCCCATTTACCGAAGCCATATCCGAAAATAATTTGGGATTGTTTGTTTTTACCGATGCATTGTCATGATCTATCGAAGCATTAGATTTTCATGCCATTTACCAAAGTTGCGCTTTAAAATTTTAGATGTTCGGAACACGACGAAAATATTTTTGGAACGTCTATTTTATCGCTTCGGTACATATAGATTTGATATTTCATATTGGAGATGTTGTGCTTGTGTGTGCCGGATGTTGTGTATATTTTTCATTATCATATTCATATCGGTGCGGTACTTTCTCGCAACCTTTGGCACTTATCATACCCTTCAGCACTTCGGTACACTCATCATTCCTATGGTTCGGTAACGCTTTATAATCCATATATTTTTACCGAAGTATTGTCGAAGTCACCCATTGTATATATTCTGTAGTTTTATATATATATATATATATATATATATATATATTCTTTATTATGGTGCTTGATCAAAGGTGGACATGAGTTTTAGACAATTGCTCTTTACTCAGTAAATTTGAGCACTATCATCATATCCTTTCACATTTGATCATTTTGATTCAGTCATTGACGATTTATTCCATATGTTAAAGGGGAGTTTATCATGTTTATATCCGTTCGAGCACATTCTCATGCCCACTTGATGGTTTTATGATATTGTTTTGATCATAAAGAGGGGGAGAATTTAGTATGATCGTTTGAAGGGAGGTTGTGATTTTTCAAAAATGTTAATTTTTGGTGAAGCTTGGGAAAGATTTGTTGAAGCCAGGAAATTATTTTTAGTCTAATGTGCTTATGGAGATTATTTCTTGTGATGACTTGGGCATTAATGTCTCTCGATTTTGATTTTTCTCGATCGAGTTTGATTGAGAATCGAGTTTTTGATTCGTTACATGATGTTTTTGGACGATCATACTTTTAACAAATGTTCTTCATACATATTTTTGGAGACCGATGTGACATCGAGTGGGAATTCTTCATGTTTATGATGGGTTTTGGGTTTTGATTCTAAAGTGGGTCCTTTTGGCGGGTTTGATTTTAAGATGCTTATTTTTAGGATTGCCTTTTGTTCCAAGAGGATGAGATTTACCTTTAGGAGCACAGATTCGTATTGTCACAATCCTTGAACCCATTTTTGAAGAATAACGAAGAGTTGAGACTTCATGATCGCTTCTACATTTCATGCCACGATTGATGCTCAGATTTTCTAGTTGCTCGATATGATACTTAGAGCCGCCTCATCCATTCCAAGCTTTGAGGGGGAGATTGTTAGGGTACAAAACTCTCCATGGGAGGATGACTCACAAGCCTGGAATGCTCACTATGACATGTGGGTAATGGGTGTTTGACTAGTTGTGTATCTCACCTATATCATTATTTATTCATTTTTAGTTAGAGCTCACAATGTAGAGAACAGAGTGCTATGTATCATAGTGTAGTTTGAGCAACCAAAAGTCATGCTCCTACCTTTTGGACTATTGTCTATATGAATCATTTGAAACATTGTATACTGTCCTTGAATGTTTATTATCGTTCTTATTATGCATTCATGGCAAATCCAAACTTACAATTTCCTAACATCAATAGAGTACCATTCAGTAAAGTAGGCTACTCAACAACCTTTTTCCTTACTGAAATTTCTATATTTCCTACTAATTTGTCATGCCAGAACATGTTTTCCACTACATGCTAACTCTGAAATTCCGTAGAGATTTTTGGGAGCAACCCCTTCGCCCGCTCACTGATTGCTCAATGGGACCACTGTCATGGGCTCTGTACCTTGTCCCCGCAAGAGGGTGCGACTCCTTGGCCCTAACATTTTGTCGTATCTGAAATCAAACTCGTCTTATATATAACTATGCACTTTGCACCATTCTAACTTGTATTTGATTATAGTTTACATTTTTAATGAAACTCATGTTTATTTGAATTACACTAAATATCTGATTACACTAAAATCACCATCATAAACTTATCTTTTTTTTACTTTGATAAAAAATAAAGCAAAAAGCACAGTCTTGATTTGTTGAAAATCTAAAGTAATTTTACTCAAATATAACCGAGAAATTTCATTCAATCAAATTATTATAGGAATCTATCAAAAAGAACATACAGTGATCAAAGAACATAACTAGTAGTGAGTATAGGATTACAATGAGTAATCTTGAAGTAAATATCAGAAACAAACGATGCTCAACACACTGTAGAAAAATTAGGGTTTCCTATGAAAACCCTAGAGACAAGAATATGCAAACGAATATGTAGAGAGAGGGTGAGATCAGTTGAACGATTCTCAACATAGTATACAACAATGTATATATATGGAGGGATCACCTGAATAGCAACATCTGGAGCTCCAAAGTCCGCCCCTTTTCTTAGATAATATGGAAATCGAGCCCCAGTCCAAAGGTTTCAGCAATTGGCAAAACTCCCTCTTCAGATTTAGCTAGCAGCATCAAGAAGCAAGCCCATTAACAGAAACTTTTAAGCCCAAGTAAAACATCAAATATTACCTGTACCTAACCAAGGCATAACTAGAAAAAAAAAGAAACATAAAATAACAAATTCTAGAGAAGGTTGAGTTGACTTAGCTAAATTGACCATGAATCTCAACACCCTCCCTCAAGCTCAACCTTGAAAGGGATCAAACATATTTAATTTGTCACAAGGATAAGAATGTTGAACTCCTCCAAGAGACTTAGCTAGAATATTTGCAATTTTTTCTTTAGAAGTAACTTTCAAAACTTTAACAATCCCATTTAAAACGTTTTCTCTGACTAAATGCACACCAATATCGATGTGTTTAGTCCTTTCATGGAAAACTGGATTTAAAGTAAGTTGAAGAATTATTGTCACAAAATATTTCAATAGGAAAATTGCATTTGATTTTTAAATCTCTCAAATTTTTAATGACCTACAAGATCTCACATGTGACAGAAGCAAGAGCTGTGTACTCAGCTTCTGTAGAAGATCTAGAAATTGCAGCTTGTTTTTTCTTTTTTACTTTTCCATGACACAAGTGATCCACCAAGAAACAAACAATAACCACTAATAGATCTTCAAGTACTTTAAATTCTAATGGAAAGTTTTAAGTGAGATTTTCTTGGAGAATGCATGAATTGACTTAAGGTTTGAACCGAATAGGCAATATCAGGTCTTGTGTTTGTTAAGTATATAAGTTTGCCGATTAATTGTTGATAACCAGTAATATAGATAACAAAACATCATTCTTATCAACCCCAAAATTACTAACAGAAGTTGACAGATCTAAAGGAGTATTTACAGGCCTACAACCTAGTGAGCCAAATTCATGTAACAACTCCAAAGTATACTTGTGTTGACTCAAACAAACCATCAGAAGTTTTTATAACTTCAATTCCTAAGAAAAAATTTAACAATCCCAAATCTTTTATCTTAAATTTTGACTTCAAAAAACTTTTTACTTTTTCAATCTCTATTTTAGAATTTCCAGTCATGGTTATATCATCCACATGAACAAGAAGTGTAGTAAAACAGTTTGATTTGCAAAAAATAAAAAGTGAATAATCACTTATGCTTTGAACAAATTTACATTCAGTCAAAAAAGATAGAATTTTTCATTCCATTTTCTAGGTGCTTGTTTTAAACCATATAATGATTTTCGAAGTTTACAAACCTTATTGTCAAAGTTTGAAAAAATATCCTCGAGGAAGAGTCTTATAAACATCTTCCTCAATTTCACCATATAAAAAGACATTGTTTATTTCCAGTTGATACAAATTCCAGAGTGATAAGGCATCTAATAGTAAAATTTTTTACCATAGGAGCAAAAAGTTTCATCGAAATCTACTCATTTCTTTTGAGAATATACCTTTGTTACTAATATTTGTTTATATCTATCAACATCACCATTTAGGTTGTATTTGATTTTGTAAATCCATTTGCAACATATAGGTTTTCTATCATGAGGCAAATCAGTAATTTCCCAAGTTTGATTTTGATATAAAGGACTCATTTCCTGATTCATCGTATCAACCCAATTAGGATCATTACAGGCCTCATAATAGTGTTTTGGCTCCATAGATTTTTTTAAGTTAGTTACAAAACAACAAATATCAAAATCCAAATGAGAATACTTAACACCCCTTTCAATAACATATCCGCACTTTCCATACAACACAAAGTCATCTAATTTCCTAGGTAACCTAGAGACTTTAAAAGACCTTCTTAGATCCTGGGTCACAAAACTAGGACCAGTATCAATGCCAACAGTTTTAGAATCATGATTAACAAACAAAGTTCCCTCAGTTCTGTTGTTACTAGAATCAGCACTAGGCTAATAATCATCATTGTACTCCTAGTATACATAATACTGATTTCCAACAAGACTATCAAAATTGAAATCATAATTCTGGAAAGAGAAATCAGAATCAAGATGGGCAATGTAATATGAATTTTCTAAAGAGTCATTAGAGTTAGAGAATTCCAGTTTACTACCAACACCATGATTTGTTTCTCTTTCAAAATTATGACTTTCAAACTTGCCATTTCTATCAAAAACACCAAGATTATTACTCCAAGGAATATGTTTAAATTTAAATCATAACTATCATCATTGGGAGAAATAGGGTTAACAATATCAAAAAATTGAGAATACTAAAATTGATCAAACACGTTTTTTTTAAAATGAGCACCAGATGACATTTTAAAAGGCAAAATGTGTTCATAAAACTACACATCCCTGGAGAAAAAAAAAAGAATTAGTCTTCAAAGTTAACAGTTTGTAACCTTTTTTGAAACTTGAATATCCAATAAAAACACATTTATCAGCTCTGGACTCAAACTTATCATGAACATTAAGTTTAGTAGCAAAACAAAGACAACCATATTTCGTAAAAGAGTAAGTGAATGTTGTTTACTATAAATCATTTCAAAAGGTGTTTTCCTTTTAGCACAAATGAAGGGGTTCTATTCATAATATAAGCAGCAATAAGAATGGTATCTCCCCAATAGTGGAGGAATTCCACTATGAAAAGAAAGAGATTTGGCAACATTAAGAAGATGTCTATGTTTCCTCTCAGCAATCCCATTTTTCTAGGGAGTATAGGCAATAGAAGTTTGATGCCTTATGCCTTTATTTTTGAAAAATTTTGAAGCATTATTGTTCATAAATTTAGTCCCATTATCAGATCTAACTATTTTAATTTGTTTATCGAACTGAGTAACTAAAAGATTATAAAACACTTCAATATTTTCAAACACTTCAAATTTGCTCTTTAATAAGAAAATACAAACAGAACGAGTATAATCATCAACCACGATAAGAAAAAATCGGTAGCCTTCAACTGTTGGCACTTTATATGACACTCATGAATAAGATCACCTAAAGATGAAGTCTTATGTTCACTAAGAGGAAACGATTCTCTAGTTTTCCTAGCCCTATGACATATATCACATGGAGGAAGTAGCTCAGAACTAATATCCAAAGATTGTTGTAAGACAAAAATAACAGGCTCAGAGGTATGACTTAACCGACTATGCCAAGTGGGCTTAGATACATAACACTTACTAACACAAGAGTTATTACTTTTAAAATCATGACAATTACCTTTATCTATAAAATAAAGTCCCCCACTCTGGATACCGGTGCCTACTATCATTTTTTCTATAAATCCTGAAAGTAGCACTCAGATTCATCAAAGCAAACATGAATTTTGTTATATTTGACAGCTTTGTGCACATAAAGTAAGTTAACATTAAACTCGGGAACAACAGGAACACCAAATAAAGTAACTAAATTTGAAAGAGGCAAATTTCCCGTTTTTAACTATCGAAGCAATTGACCCGTTAGGATGATCTACTTTAAGTTTTAAATCAGAAATATCCACAACATTTTTAAGATTATAATCAGTACTTTTCATATGATGATTTTCTCCTGAATCTACAACCTACTTTAAATTTCTAAAAAAATTGAAAAACATTTTTGCTAAACAAACCTGCCATATTTGCAACAACTCCTTCACCCTTCTGATTTATCACTAATTAAACTTAAAAGTTTAAAAAGTTGATCGGAGAAAGGAAAAAATTCACTAGAATCTTTTAAATCTGCCTGAGGCATATTACTAGATAAAACTTTGTTAGAAATCTGATTTTCACCTTTTCCTTTATTCTCCTTTAGATATCCAATAAGTTTATGTAACATCCTGAATTTGAGGCTAAAAGTTTAAGGATTAAAGATAATAATAAATTTGCATAACCATAATAATTTAATAAATAAAAATAATGAATTTAATAATTATAATAATTAACTCATAGCAAATTAAATTAAAATGTGTATTTTTAAGAGATATCTAGTCTAGAATAACTAAATAAGGGTATAAATGGAAATTCACCATATGGAGTTCTAGAAGAGGGACTAGTTTGTAATAAATATTTTAGAAGTGATGGAGAAGGACTTTTAGTGCAATTATGACATAATCTAAGTTCTGGAGGGACTAGTTTGCAAAAACTGAAAAGGTGGGAGTTTAAGTTGGGGAAAACCCCTCATTCCTCTTGTAGATCACGATTTGGAGAGGTAGAGAAGGAGAGGAGGCGATTTTCAGGAGATTCAAGAGGAGAAGCTTGTGTTTAGCAAGATTTAAGTGGTTTACATTAATCAATTGAAGATTTGAGGTAAGAAATCTAATCTCCATGTTGGAAACTCACCATTTTGGGTAGATCAAGTTCAAATTCGGGTTTCATAGTTGGGGGAGATGAATTCTATGATCCCAAGGGTGTAGTTTATGAGTCCTATTGATTATCTCATTATAATTTGATGGTTTCATGCTTGGAGAATCATGTGGGATGCTTGTTGATTCACATGAACCCTAATATTTGGGAAAAAACCCATCAATGGGTGAAACCTAGATGATTGGATCAACTTGCATCTTAAATGTGTTCTATGAAAAGCTTAAGTGAGTTCCTAGTGATTTCAATCATTGGAAGAAGGAATCTCTTCAATTATTGATCAATTGTTTCAATGGTATTGGATATTCTTTGATCTAAGCTTATGAAGTAAATTGGGATTAGAACTTGGATTTGATTCAATGGAGATGATATTTGATGATATGATTGGGCCAAATGATGTGTAATTTAAGTAGGAATAATGTCCTTTTGATATCTAGAAGTTGGAGTTGTTTTAGACCTTGATTTGGACCGAAACGAAGGAGAAAAGGACCAAAAATCGGAAGTTTCAGTGCTCGGAACACGGTCCGGGTTGGGGGAAACACGGCCCGTGTCAGGATGCCTAAAAACCCTCTGTTAGCAGAACACGGCCCGGGTTGTGTAGAACACGGCCCGTGTCAGCCTGGTCAGTCCTGAAACATTGGATTTTGAGCTTTAAGTGTTGGGCTGTTGGTTCTAATGTTCAAGTATACTCTTAGGACATGTTTAACTAATATCTTACATCTATTTAGTGAAGTTAAATAGTCTTAGAGTTATTAGTAATGTTGGATGTTATATCTTGTAGGAGAATAGTAACTAAGGTTGAAGCAAAAGAGTGACATCTTCTTGGTACTTAAGGAAGGTGAGTTACCAGGAGTACACATCCCTCTTTTAACCTTGTGTTTTATTACCATTATCATGCATTACTTCTTATGTGCTACTTGTTGCATAAACCTTATGTGTGCATGGCATAAAAAGAGTCATTTCAAAGATGTTTCCAAATAAAGGTATCATTGAAGTTTTGAAAGATGTTTTGAGCATTCCTTTGTGCATTGCATTGCATATAGGATGGGGATTGACCATGAGATGCCTTGAGACCGAGTTTGACCCTTCTCTCAATTAAAGAGGGCGAGTATGAGTTTGACCCTTCTCTCAATTAAAGAGGGCGAGTACGAGTTTGACCCTTTTCTCAACTAAAGAGGGCGAGGAGTGATTGTTCCCGATAAAAGGGAACCGCATGAGGGAGTTGCTACCCCTCATGAGGCTAGTATGATGGCCACTAGTCTTAGTTTAACTCATACGGGGATCAAGTATTATGCTCCGTGCGTTTACTTGTGAACTTAGGTGAGTGCCATTGAGGTGTGATGGACTTTTATGAGATGGACGTGGGTTTGGGGATAGTTGCATTGCATTTGCATAACATGCTTATCTATTTTGGGAAACCTTATGATGTTTTATTACAAATCTTAAGTGTGTCAAGAAACTATTTTTGGAGGTTGTCTCGAGTGTTAAGGTTATCCTTTCCACTCATAATGAGGTAACCTCGGGTAACTCACTAGGCATTTTCAATTTCCTAACTGTTTTGATGTGTACTCAGGTTATGGATAAGAGCTAGTGGCGAGGCGAGGACATTTAGAAGACCACGGAATGTGTGGCCATTTGGACCATGTTATGTTACATGAATTATGACATTACCTCGCTATAAGTTTGTTAAGAATTTAAATGATGTTTTGGGACCTATTTTCTGCAAATGATGATTAAATCTTAAACTAATATTCAAAACGTGATAAATAAAGTTTTTATAATAATACCCTAGCGAGGGGTGTCACAGTTTGGTATCAGAGCATTGGTTTAAGTGAACTAGGTACTAGGACTAGTACTTAGACTTAAACTTAAGGTGTTCATGAGTGGAGGGTAGGTGTTAGTTAAATATTTGTATATTGTTAGATTAATTTTCATCCTTCCCAGAATGGTGAACACTCGTAGCAAGGCTCCGTCAGTTGAAGTTCAAGGGAGTGGGGCCGGTGATGAGGCACAATCTCCACCCATTTCCCTTGCAAGCATTGAAAAGATGATACTTGACTTGATGGCAAAACATGAAGAAAAGATGGTAGACACAGTGAAGGAACTACTTGAGAGCCAAGAGGCAAGGTTGAGAGAGGAAGCGAAGAAGATGTTCGGAGATAACACCGCTTCGGGTGGACAAGATACAAGTAGCTCGTATGATAGCATGAGACATGGGCCTCCTAGCAACAATGTCTCCCAAGACGCAATAGCACCAAAGAAGAAGTGTAACTTCAAAGACTTTAACTCTTGCAAGCCACCAACTTACAACGGGACGTTGGACCCGGTTGTACTTCATAATTGGGTAATTGAGATTGAAATGGCCTTCTATGCATGCCAATGTAAAGATGACCAACGTGTGAACTTTGCAATCACTACTCTCAAGGAAACGGCTCTTGAGTGGTGGTTGGAGACTAAGGAAATGATGGAAGTTCATGTATTGGAGAGCTTAACATGGGATATGTTCCTAGAGAAGATGAAGGAGAGGTTTTGTACTACAGAAGAGATCCGCGACCTTGAAAGGAAATTCCTTGACTTGAAGAAAGACAAAATGACCATCACGGAGTACAACACCAAATTCCGTAAACTCTTGAGCTTTGCTAGAAGATTGGCACCAGATGAAGCCACAAAGGTAGATCAATATGTGGGAGGTTTGCCTTGGAATTATCGACTCAACTTTGAGGCTACTACTCTTGAAGTTGCCATGAGGAAGGCGAGGAAGATTGAGAAAACCTTGGAAGAACGAGACAAGGAAAGACCCCAATTTGCGAACAAGAGGAAGGAAGGCCACGAATCACATGGAAATGGTGCTACCGATCAAAAGAAACCAAAGTTTGATGAATCGAGTAAGAGTGGTGAGGGAAAATTCAAGGAAAAAGGGGAGTTGGTGTGTTTCAAATGTGGTGACAAGGGTCATATGGCGAATGCATGTAGCAAAGGGATAAAGTGTTTCAAATGTGAAGGTTTTGGCCATAAGGCTAATGAGTGTACTGTTAAGAAGAAGGAGACTAGTGGTGGTGGAAGGAGTGAAGCACCCCGGACTAGAGGAAGGACTTTTCAAATGATTGAAGTGGAAGCTAGAGAAAATGAGGATGTTATGTCAGGTATATTCTTGTGAACTCTGTACCTGCTTTTATTTTATCTAATTCGAGAGTCATTCCTTACCATGTGTCACCTAAATTGCTAAGATATTAAGTTACATTTTCGCAAGCTTGAGTAAGAAGTGATAATTGATAGAGCGAGTGGTTCAAGTAAGGCTGTATTAAGGAAATACCGTAAGTGGAAGTGGAAGTAGTGGGACTGAGTTTTGGGCAAACCTTAATCTTTTAGAGATTTGAGAATTTAATTTAGTTCCATGGAGGGGTTGGCTAGCAAAGTATGATGTCGAGATTGTATGCAAGGGGTGTTGGGAGATAAGTATATTTTAAGCACGGAGTATCAGCCTTAAACCGGGAGACAAAGTGTGAGAGCAATTCAAATTGTTGAAGACGGTTGACTTGGTACTTGTCAGGTGGAAGCATTCTTCGCTGACAAAGCTGACATGGGAAGCGGAAGAGGAAATGCAGAGGAGGTATCCACACATTTCGAGGAATCTGAGATTCCGAGGACGGAATCTTCTTAAGGGGGAGGTAATTGTAACATCCTGATTTTTGGGGCTAAAAGTTGATGGATTAAAGATAAGAATAAATTTGACAAACCATAATAATTTAATAAATAAAAATAATGAATTTAATAATTATAATAATTAACTCATAGCAAATTAAATTAAAATGTGTATTTTTAAGAGATATCTAGTCTAGAATAACTAAATAAGGGTATAAATGGAAATTCACCATATGGAGTTCTAGAAGAGGGACTAGTTTGTAATAAATATTTTAGAAGTGATGGAGAAGGACTTTTAGTGCAATTATGACATAATCTAAGTTCTGGAGGGACTAGTTTGCAAAAACTGAAAAGGTGGGAGTTTAAGTTGGGGAAAACCCCCCATTCCTCTTGTAGATCACGATTTGGAGAGGGAGAGAAGGAGAGGAGGCGATTTTCAGGAGATTCAAGAGGAGAAGCTTGTGTTTAGCAAGATTTAAGTGGTTTACATTAATCAATTGAAGATTTGAGGTAAGAAATCTAATCTCCATGTTGGAAACTCACCATTTTGGGTAGATCAAGTTCAAATTCGGGTTTCATAGTTGGAGGAGATGAATTCTATGATCCCAAGGGTGTAGTTTATGAATCCTATTGATTATCTCATTATAATTTGATGGTTTCATGCTTGGAGAATCATGTGGGATGCTTGTTGATTCACATGAACCCTAATATTTGGGAAAAAACCCATCAATGGGTGAAACCTAGATGATTGGATCAACTTGCATCTTAAATGTGTTATATGAAAAGCTTAAGTGAGTTCCTAGTGATTTCAATCATTGGAAGAAGGAATCTCTTCAATTATTGATCAATTGTTTCAATGGTATTGGATATTCCTTGATCTAAGCTTATGAAGTAAATTGGGATTAGAACTTGGATTTGATTCAATGGAGATGATATTTGATGATATGATTGGGCCAAATGATGTGTAATTTAAGTAGGAATAATGTCCTTTTGATATCTAGAAGTTGGAGTTGTTTTAGACCTTGATTTGGACCAAAATGAAGGAGAAAAGGACCAAAAATCGGAAGTTTCAGTGCTCGGAACACGGTCCGGGTTGGGGGAAGCACGGCCCGTGTCAGGATGCCTAAAAACCCTCTGTTAGCAGAACACGACCCGGGTTGTGTAGAACACGGCCCGTGTCAGCCTGGTCAGTCCTGAAACATTGGATTTTGAGCTTTAAGTGTTGGGCTGTTGGTTCTAATGTTCAAGTATACTCTTAGGACATGTTTAACTAATATCTTACATCTATTTAGTGAAGTTAAATAGTCTTAGAGTTATTAGTAATGTTGGATGTTATATCTTGTAGGAGAAGAGTAACTAAGGTTGAAGCAAAAGAGTGACATCTTCTTGGAACTTAAGGAAGGTGAGTTACCAGGAGTACACATCCCTCTTTTAACCTTGTGTTTTATTACCATTATCATGCATTACTTCTTATGTGCTACTTGTTGCATAAACCTTATGTGTGCATGGCATAAAAAGAGTCATTTCAAAGATGTTTCCAAATAAAGGTATCATTGAAGTTTTGAAAGATGTTTTGAGCATTCCTTTGTGCATTGCATTGCATATAGGATGGGGATTGACCATGAGATGCCTTGAGACCGAGTTTGACCCTTTTCTCAATTAAAGAGGGCGAGTATGAGTTTGACCCTTCTCTCAATTAAAGAGGGCGAGTACGAGTTTGACCCTTTTCTCAACTAAAGAGGGCGAGGAGTGATTGTTCCCGAAAAAAGGGAACCGCATGAGGGAGTTGCTACCCTTCATGAGGCTAGTGTGATGGCCACTAGTCTTAGTTTAACTCATATGGGGATCAAGTATTATGCTCCGTGCGTTTACTTGTGAACTTAGGTGAGTGCCATTGAGGTGAGATGGACTTTTATGAGATGGACGTGGGTTTGGGGATAGTTGCATTGCATTTGCATAGCATGCTTATCTATTTTGGGAAACCTTATGATGTTTTATTACAAATCTTAAGTGTGTCAAGAAACTATTTTTGGAGGTTGTCTCGAGTGTTAAGGTTATCCTTTCCACTCATAATGAGGTAACCTCGGGTAACTCACTAGGCATTTTCAATTGCCTAACTGTTTTGATGTGTACTCAGGTTATGGATAGGAGCTAGTGGCGAGGCGAGGACATTTAGAAGACCAAGGAATGTGTGGCCATTTGGACCATGTTATGTTACGTGAATTATGACATTACCTCGCTATAAGTTTGTTAAGAATTTAAATGATGTTTTGGGACCTATTTTCCGCAAATGATGATTAAATCTTAAACTAATATTCAAAACGTGATAAATAAAGTTTTTATAATAATACCCTAGCGAGGGGTGTCACAGTTTATAACACCGCTTAATTGTGTGCCCATTGAGACCAACGTTTTTACAAATAAATGTGTTCTTGTTATTCTTTTTCTTCCCACAATCAGACGTTTTAGCAGAAAAAAAAAAACAATAGGAGTATGTTTATCAGAAGAGGAACCAAATAATGAACTAAGTTTATGAGACTCTTCCCTACAGCAGATGTAAAATGCCATCTTGAAACTAGGAAGAGGCTATCGTAAAGGGATGTTACTTCTGACTTGAGAAAAAGAATAATCAAGACCCATAAGAAACTGCATAAGTTTAATCTGGTCAGAATGTTCTGAAAATTTTTTAGAAGCCTCACAAGTGAACGATGTCAGATTTGTAAGAGAATCAAATTCATTCCAAAGGGCAGTAAGCTTATATAAATATGCAGATAAAGTATCACTACCCTGAACACAATTATTTATCTTTCTATAAACATTAAAGACAACTATACATCAAGCTTTTCATAAGTTTCCTTCAAATCAGACTAGACCTCATAAGCAAATTTAGATAAAACATGACTAGCATAAATGTTTTCAGATACTAAAGCTAATAGCCTGGCTTGTACAACAACATCATCATGGTCCCAAAGTTAGGCCCTATGCTCATTTTTAGTGGGTTTGGGACAGGTACCAAGGACAAAGCCAAGTTTGTTATGACCTCTAAGAGTAAGTTCAGTAGCACTAGACCATGACTTATAGTTGATAGTCCCTTGAAGCTTAAAGTTGATAATGGACATAGTGCTAATGTCACTAGATAAAAGAACAATTGGGTCATTAGGGTCAAGAGTCTCAGACTTGTTGGGACCTGAACTATCAGCAGGATCCATAAGAACAATAAACAATCTAACAACCAAATTAAGATAATAAACACTTTTGCAAATCCTCACAATGGAGACAACTGTTCAACCAGGATTCTAAACTCTATAGAGTCAGTGTAAGGAGAACAAAAGTCAAAGAGGAAAATAGAAACCAAAGAGAACAATCACACAAAATGGCTCATAAATGATGACGACTCAACCTTGCAATCAATAGAAAATAAAAGTAGGCTTACAGTGCAAACATGAGATTTAGAATGTTTGGACCGAAGTCCATTGATACGAAAGTAGTAATCCAGGAAAGATTCCCCAAATAAGCAACCAAGAAATAACACGAGATAAGAGAGTCGTGATTAGACGTGTGACAAATATAACATAATATAACACTCTTCAAAAGAAGAGAAACAGAAAGTTACAACAACCCGTCACAAGATCTAAACAACCACTAGATCCAGAAGTAAAATTTCAAAAAAAGTTTCTCGGGGCAAGATTCAAACGTCTCAATTCATAGATCTAAGGAATACCAACAAATGTTAAGAAAAATGAGCATAACTATCAATTTTTGAAGAAAACAATTGAAGAAACCCTTAGATCCAAATCTAAAAAACGAGATCTAAACGTTAAATGTTAGACGGTAACCAAATTCGTGCTCTGATACCATGTTGAAAATCTAAAGTAATTTTATTCAAATATAACTGAATGATTTCATTCAACCGAATGATTATAAGAATCTAACAAAAAGAACATATAATAATCAAAGAGCATAGCTAGTCATGACTACATGGTTACAATGAGTAATCTTGCCGTAAATATAAAAAACAAACAATGCTCAACATACTGTAGACAAATTAGGGTTTCCAGTGAAAACCCTAGAAACAAAAAGAGGGAAACAACAACGTGTATATATATGGAGAGATAACCCGAATAGAAACATCTGGTGCTCATAAGCCCAAGTAACACATCAAATGTTACCTGCACCTAATCAAGCCACAATTAAAAAACGAGAAAAAAATAAAGTAACAAATTCCAGGAAAAAAATTGAGTTGGCTTAGTTGAATTGACCATGAATCTCAACATGATTCGTTTAATGTCATAACCCTATTATTGTTTGTTTCTTATAAAGGTACATGGTTATTGCTAGCATCTTGTTAGTTTTTCTTTAAATTAAATATATATATTTTCCCTGACCTACAATCAAACAATTAGTATAGGGTATTGGTAAAAAAAAAACCATATTTGATACGACATATGTGTATGTAAAGTCAAATACATACACACTTTTACAGGTACATCACTTTAGATGAGAGTTTATTTAAGATGATCCTTAGATAATCATCCAACAGGAAAAACACATCCAACTCTTTTAAATTCATAGTTGACGAGGAGTAACAAGTTTATACTAAAGTCAAAGTTTAGTTGAGAATTTTGCATACCGGTAATTAAAGTTCATCACCCCAACTGTCACAATCCTAGTCCCCATAATAACGTAGCATGCCCACGCGCTAAGTTCCACAGTGACCTACAAACCCTTCTCATGAACTGCAACTTCACCTTCTGGTCTCGTCTACACATCGCGAGTATCAAGTAAAACGCATTCACGAATGTGTAAAGTAACACAGTTTTCGTTTAACCTAAACTCGTCATTTCTGCCTTTTCCAGCACATTAATTTCGCATCTTTATGTCAGAACTGTAACGCACAAAGCATTAACCAACATCCTTTTCAGTTCAAAAAATAACAATTAATATCACATGATCATCAAATAATCAAATACGGAGTAATTGTTAAAGACTTACAGTTGAACAACACCGCTTAACACGAATAACCAAAAAGACCGGATGTATTTCACTATTTAAGTCTTTTAATAATAGATAGTCAATTCGGTGTAGAAAACTATAACCAAATTTGGGTTCTTTTTTTATCTTTTATCTTTCCATTTTTAAAACAATACATGTAAGGTTATTGTTTTTAAGTGCAAAATAAACTCAGTTGTGTGCTCTTTTTGCTGCATCTAGTTTGTCATGGAACTAGTTTGAAATCAAGAATTGGACCACTAGCAAACTATTTTAAATTGGTTTGATTTTTGTATTTAACTAGGGTTTGTATCATGCGCGTTGCAGCGGAGTCATTGTGTTTATTAGAAAACATGGTTGAACATATATAAAAATTAATACTTAAAAATATAAAATATAAAAACCTAATTTGTAAAAAATAAAAATATCTTAAAAAACACACATAAAAACAATCCAATAAAAATCTTGGGCTTTGGTCATAAAAATCCTTAAGCTTGTCGTAAATGTTCGGTTTTGTCTTTCTATGGATATTATGTTCACTAAAACCCAAATTTTACAAACTTTTTTCTATTTTTTCCCTTGAAACCCGTGATAACAGTTTTCCAGGATACCTTTAAATTATTTTTACATAAAAGTCTTTATGTTTGCAATTTTTTTACGTTTTTACCATAAAATTAATTTCACATAGAAGTCCTTAAGTTTTTCAAAAATGTTTGGTTTTGCCGTCCACTACCATCACCACACACCACTTCCACTGCAATGGTTGTGGTGGTGGGTGGTGGCGGTGTTGGAGGACAAAACCGAACATTTTCGAAAAAACTCAAAGATTTCTATGCGAAAATACTTTCAATGTAACCTGAAACCTATTATCACAAGTTTCAGGGTCAAAGATGGAAAAAAGATTGCAATTTTTGGGCTTTAGTGGACATAAAATCCATAGAATGACAAAACCGAACATTTACGAAAAAGTTAAGGAACTTTTATGACAAAAGCCCAAAAATCTTTTATAAACACTTCTTAATTATTATATATTAATATGGATTACCAAATATAATTAGCCCTAAAACACTATGCATTTATCGTTTTTATAGGTGATCGATAAACTTATCGTTGCAAAAGAAATAAGTTTTAAAAAACATAAAATAACCAAAGTTGGGAAAATTTTGCAAAAATTTGTAATTTTTAGGTGAAATTGTAAAAATAAGTGTAAAGAACATGTACACAAAATTGTAAAAAATCTAAGAAAAAGTAAGTTTTAAAATATATATAGAAAAGTTGTAAAAGATAACGAAAATTTGTAATCTAAAAACTTTTTCTAGAAAAAATGTAAAAGTAATTTAACATTAAGTTAAATTGTATAAGAAGTAAATCAAAGTCGTAATAATTAAATAAACATATGAATAACATAATACAACAAGATAATTGGGTTAAAACTGTAAAATGAAATGTAAAAGGACTATAGTTGGTTGAAACTAGGGAGAGTCCAATTTTGTTTGTATCTTAGGGCACACAGAGTAATGGAAGCCGAACCCGCCGGAAGCCGAGCCCGCACTCAACCCACCGGAACCCGCTGGAAGACAGTGTAGAAGCCGTCGATCCCGCCAAACCCACCCCCACGACTATGCTCCTCTGATGCCTAATCCGCCTCCAACATTACTCTTGTCTTCGTCGGAGAGCAGCAACGAGCCATGAGATCTCCTCACAGTGAAATTAACCGGGTAAAATCAGAGATAGTTATATTTGATAATCAAAACTGAAATTTCAATGGTCTATTGTGTACAAAATTGAAAGTTCAATAATCTATTAGATGAAATTAAAACTTTAGTGATAAAAATATATGTATATTTTATTTTGTATGATAAAAATATATCACTTAAAATAAAACAAAACTAAAGTAACTAATAAAAAGTCGGGTATTGATAAAAAAAACCTCCATAATGTGATATGTGTGTGTGAAAGTTAACTCACACAACACATACATCCACATACATAGAGATGATTTATTTAAGATCATCCTAAAAAGCCATGGGCTAATATAATATTATACTGAGGAAAAAGGAATTTGAGTCCTTGATTGTCTTTCACCCGATAACGTAAAATTACAATAGGTGGATTGCTTATTAAATCACAGTAATGATTATTAAAGTATATTAATAATTATCAGCATACAAAAAAAGTTAAATATGTTATTATTTTTTATAAAATTGAACTTTTCTCTAAAATGGACAAAAATCGATATGATTTTTATTGTGCACATAAAATATATATTATTTAAAATAAATTCAGACTAAACTAAACGCTGTTTTGAATGAAGAAACATTTATAAAATACCAATGAGGTTAAATGTAATATTAACGCCCAAAGAAATCATCATAATTGGCTTGCTTAGTAAATTATGGTACATTCAAGAAACTCAAAGAATAACTCATTGTAATTGATCAAATTTTATATTATGTTTAGATGAAAATTTAATTGTAGAGAAATATAGTACTAAAAATATACAAATTCGCCTAAAATAGTATAAAACGTCAAAATATAAATAAACAACAACTAATACTTATGCTGGGCAAGAAAGGCATGGGTCCCGGATATTTTAGTGTAAAAATAACGTTTTGCTTAAAAAAGTTGAGAGAGAGAAGGGCAGAAAGCCCGCCATTAATGCTGAGCTCAACTACCAGTCCAAAAATCCAAATGTAAATTTATCTATATACATTGCAGAGTACGAGCTTGTTTTCTTTGTGACCTTATCTAGTTGATCAGGTCTACCTTCAAATCTAGGGTTTTTGGCTCGAATTTAGAGCCGTGCTGTTAAGAATGTGGAATTCGGCGGAGAATTTGTCAGTGAGATCGTCGTCATTTCGGGAAGACGGGGACGACGAGGAGGCGCTACGATGGGCGGCTATCGAGAGGTTGCCGACTTACAATCGAGTTCGGAAGGGTATTTTTACGAATATAGTTGGAGATACGAAGGAAGTTGACGTTAATAAGCTTGAAGTTGAGGAGCTAAATGTGGTGTTAGATCGGTTGTTGAATTCTGCCGACGATGACTGGAAGCAGTTCTTCGATCGAATGCGACGGAGATTTGATGCGTAATATAAAATTTCCTTTTTACTATTAATGGAAATTTTTTTGCTATTTTTTGACGGTTTTGCTCGTCTTTTAGCGGCCTTGCTTACTTTTCTAGAATCAGGAACACGAACTGCGAAACCTTTTACAATCTACCAAGCCTATTTTTCATAATCGGAAATTATAATTCTCGCTTAAAAATGCTAGCTTCAATTTAGAATCTCTCAGTCCTTATAAGCATACATGAAAATTGCTATATGTAATTTTTTTACACAAGATTTTTTAGAGTTATTCCCATGGTTTCTTTTAAATTTTCATTTGCAGGTATGCAAATTACAAAAACGATGCCTTTATAAAATTAAACAAAAGCTAAAACTCTGATTTAAAATTTTAATCTTATCGCTGCAAGAAATAAAGAAAAGAGGTGGACGTGAAACGAATTAGTTTTCTAGGTTATTGTTCAAATGTTAACTTTATATCTCTTTGTGAAAATCAAGATTCCGTTAGTTACTAATCTCTAATGAATTCAGAGATTTATACTCTTCAAAACCAAAGCAATTCAAGAACCGAATTATAATATTGGTTACTTGAGAAATTATAACGATGGTTAATTAAACTAAATTGTAGAAATGTCTTTATCATAGATTTCTTATCGTAGCTTTCATAACATTCAGAATCAGCACTGATTATGATATTACAAAAAGAAAAAGTTTGGTGATGAATCCAATGATGTGATCATTATCATATATAAATCAAATTATTTTCCCCATTTTCCCTTTATACCCCTTTTTAAAGTTTCCTTTTGTTCAAATTGCAGGGTGGATTTGGAATTCCCAAAGATTGAAATCAGATATCAGAACTTAAATGTAGAGACTTTTGTGCATGTTGGCAGTAGAGCATTGCCAACCATTACAAATTTCATTGTTAACATGACCGAGGTATGCTATTCACAAAAAAAAAAAAAAAAAAAAAAAAAAAAAAAAAAAAAAAAAACAATTTTTGTTATTAGAAACCAATAAGAACTTATAAATTCATCAATTAAAAAAAGCACTTGAAAATGCTTATTGGTTACTATTCTCAAAATCTCAAACAGGCTCTCTTAAGGCAATTAAAGATATACAAAGGGAAACGAAGAAAACTTACAATCTTGGATGATATCAGCGGGATAATTAGACCTTCAAGGTAAAATCATCAACGAAAGCTATTCTTTTACCTGTAAAAAAAGTCAATACAATTAACAATAACAACTAATAATATTATCAATGCAGAATGACACTTCTTCTTGGTCCTCCAAGTTCTGGAAAAACAACTCTCATGTTGGCTCTTGCTGGACGACTTGGACATCATTTAAAGGTATGTCATAGGCAGTAAAAAAGTTTTTATTTTTTTTTTACCAAATTCTTTTGTTTTACACCTCGATTATCTATAAGATGTCAGGAAAAATCACCTACAATGGACATGGTCTCAAGGAGTTTGTTCCTCAAAGAACATCATCTTATGTGAGTCAACAAGATTGGCATATTGCAGAAATGACAGTTAGGGAAACACTTGACTTATCTGCAAGATGTCAAGGTGTTGGATTTAAATACGGTAAGCTTTTAGAATTTCTTCTTTTTATTTATTTTATATATATGTTTCTGTAGTTGCAAAAAGGTTAAATGATAGGTCTTCATGGTAGATATGCTTATGGAACTTACAAGAAGAGAAAAGATTGCTGGAATTAGACCCGATGAAGATCTTGATATATTCATGAAGGTACAAAACACTTAGTTGCGAAAATAGCATCGTACTTACTTTTCTTGACTAATAATAGCAATGTACTTACATTTTGTTAACAAGTTGGGCATTGTACTTTATTTGTTACATATTGCTATGATCTATAATGGAAGTGTAAGTATGTTGCTATTATGAGTTATATAGATTGGTATTATCTGTTAAAAAAATAAAGGTAAGTTGCTATTATGGGTAGAAAATAAAGTACATTGCCTATATTGGTAAAAAGAGTAAAGTACATTGCTAAACAAATCAATATTTTTTTTCTAGGCATTGGCCTTAGGGGGACATGAAACAGCTCTTGTTGTGGAATACATCTTAAAGGTATTTGTTTTTTCCATTACAATTGTTTTTATTTTTGGAACAAATTGTTATAACTGTTAATTTTAATTTGAAAAAAGATTTTGGGATTGGATACATGTGCAAACACATTGGTTGGAGATGAAATGCTTAGAGGGATTTCTGGTGGCCAAAAGAAACGGCTTACAACAGGTTCATTGTTTACAATCTTTTAATCATTTTTATTTGAGTAGTCACTAAGTTGAAAATTAAATTGGATTAATAGTTGACCTAACAGTGTAGTTTGACTTCCAGGTGAACTATTGGTGGGCCCATCTAGAGTTCTTCTAATGGATGAAATATCAAACGGTCTTGATAGCTCAACCACGTACCAAATAATCAAGTATCTCAGGTAGTTGTTGGTATACAGTAATCGTATAAAGGAATGGAATGGAGCATTACGATTTGTTTGCCACATAGGAATGGAATGTGATTCCTTTTTCTGGGCTGATTTCCATTCCCTGTGGGAGGGGTGTTTTTTTCTCGTATCTTGATGGAATGGAATGGAATGATATATAATAAATTATAAATTACTTCTACTTATATAATATTCAATAACGACAATGTTTTTAAAAAAAATTAGAACTCCAATTAAATTATTTTTGTTAATTTCAAATATTCACTGAAAATATCTTTCGATTGTTATTCTCTTTTTAGATTTCATGATATATTTTTGAAAAAAAAGTTTAAGTGATAAATTAATTTCTTTTTGAATATTTGAAATACATATAGTATACATATTAAACGACAAAAAATCTTTTATATGTAAATTATTCAGAGGTATATTCATTTGATCAAAGATCATTATTATAAAAATAACCTTATATTTATTTGTTTATTAATTTAACTCCATTTGGTTTTCTAATATACATAACAATATGTTTGAATGAATCATTCCATTCCTTTAAGCCAACCAAACATGATAACAGAATGCAACGACCCATTCCATTACTTAATTTATTCCATTCCTTTCTAATTCCATCTCATCATTCCAAATATACCCTCAGGCATTCAACTCGCGCACTTGATGGGACCACAGTGATTTCTCTTCTTCAACCTGCCCCAGAAACTTATAATTTATTTGACGATATTATCCTCATATGTGAGGGGCAAATAGTATACCAAGGACCACGAAACACCGCTCTTGACTTCTTCTCATTCATGGGATTCCAATGCCCCCGAAGGAAAAACGTTGCAGACTTTCTTCAAGAAGTAAGTTGCTCACTCAACCCATTAACTCATTATATCCAAATTAAGCTCTTAACCCATTAAGTCAAAAACAATAATTCTATTTCATACGTTACAGATTGTTTCTGAAAAAGATCAAGAACAATATTGGTCTGATCCAAATCGATCTTATTCCTACATACCCGTGAAAAAATTTGCTGAAGCATTTCGTTCATATCAAGTGGGAAAGAATTTATATGAAGAATTATCCGTTCCATTTGATAGACAATGCAATCATCCTGCAGCCTTGTCAACTTCCCGTTATGGTGTCAAAAGAAGTGAACTTCTCAAAACAAGTTTCAATTGGCAATTGTTACTAATGCAAAAAAACTCATTCATCTACGTCTTTAAATTCGTTCAGGTAAGTCAAATTAGTCAACAGAATCTAAATTTTCAAATCTTGTTACGTTACTACTTACTAGACTTATGTTGACTTTATTGCAGCTTATATTTGTTGCATTCACAACAATGAGTGTTTTCTTCCGGACAACTTTGCATCATAGAACGGTTGATGATGGAGGTTTATATCTAGGTGAACTCTATTTTGCTATGGTGATTCTTCTTTTTAATGGGTTCACAGAAGTCTCAATGTTAGTAGCCAAGCTTCCGGTGATCTACAAACATAGGGATTTACATTTTTACCCTTGTTGGGTTTACACACTTCCTTCTTGGGTTTTGAGTATCCCGACTTCACTCATAGAGTCCGGTATTTGGGTGGTTGTTACATACTATGTTGTTGGTCTCGATCCGAATATTGTCAGGTACGTTTTATATATTTATTAATGGTCAACAATTATCACACAAACTGATTGTTAATTTAATAATTTTTTATAAATATTCAGGTTCTTGAAGCAGTTTCTGCTTTTTTTCTTCCTGCATCAAATGTCTATTAGTCTGTTTCGATTGATGGGATCCTTAGGGCGTAATATGATTGTGGCTAATACATTTGGATCTTTTGCTATGTTGATTGTCATGGCTCTTGGTGGTTATGTAATTTCAAGAGGTAAATTTTTTTTTTTTTGTGATATCATTACTAACTTTTGTTTTTTTTAACCTTTTTTTTTCTTCTTCTTGATGAACAGATAGTATACCGAGTTGGTGGATTTGGGGTTTCTGGATTTCTCCTTTGATGTATGCTCAAGAAGCAGCATCTGTGAATGAGTTTCTTGGACACTCTTGGAGTAAAGTAATAATCTGTCTTCCATCTTATATCATAATTGAACTTATAAATTGCACTAAACAGCAAGTCAGCAACGTACTTTGTTTCTTGATGTAGAGAGAGAACCAATCAATGATGACATTAGGTGAGAGGTTGTTGAAAACCCGCAGTATTTTCCCTCAAACTTATTGGTATTGGATCGGTCTTGGTGCTTTACTTGGCTACACAATTTTATTCAATGTCCTTTTCACCTTCTTCCTATCTTACCTTAACCGTAAGCCATCTCTCCTTTCTATATCATTCTTCTTTCTTTCTTTCTATCTTTTCATTTGTTGTCATTATTACGAAAATAGCCTTGGGAAGGAGCCAAGCTATTGTTTCAAAAGAAGACCTCAAGGATAAAGATGGAAAGAAAAATAGTGAAAGTGTTGTTATTCAACTCCGAGAGTTTTTGGAGCATTCAGGCTCTTTCACAGGTACCCATTCCTTCATAATGCAAAAATTCTCCCTTTTTTCGATCATTCAAAACTGTAAATATCATCATTTTACAGGAAAGAATATAAGTCAAAGAGGCATGGTTTTACCATTTCAGCCACTTTCAATGGCATTCAGCAATATCAATTACTACGTTGACATCCCTCTGGTTTGTAAACTTCATAGTTTCTTCTCTATAATTTAGAAATACACGGGAACAATTTAACATCGTGTGATTACTACTTATATAGGAATTGAAGCAGGAAGGGGTTGTGGAAGACCGATTGCAGTTATTGGTGAATGTAACCGGAGCATTCAGGCCAGGTGTCCTTACCGCATTGGTCGGGGTAAGTGGGGCCGGTAAAACCACCCTCATGGACGTACTCGCCGGAAGAAAAACCGGTGGGGTAATAGAGGGAAGCATCCATATTTCCGGGTACCCAAAATCACAAGAGACTTTTGCTAGAGTAGCCGGTTACTGTGAACAAAACGACATTCATTCACCTTGTTTGACAGTTCTAGAATCGCTTCTATTTTCCGCCTGGCTTCGTTTACCTTCAGATGTAGACAGCAAAACACAAAAGGTTTTTGTTGAGGAGGTGATGGAACTTGTTGAACTGACTCCGTTAAAAGGCGCGTTAGTTGGTCTGCCAGGTGTCGATGGGTTATCAACGGAGCAAAGAAAGCGTCTGACAATAGCCGTTGAGTTAGTTGCCAACCCTTCTATAGTATTCATGGACGAACCCACATCAGGACTCGATGCAAGATCTGCGGCTATAGTCATGAGAACTGTTAGAAACATTGTAAACACCGGCCGCACAATTGTCTGCACTATCCACCAACCCAGCATCGACATTTTCGAAGCCTTCGATGAGGTTGCTTTTTCCTTTTTCCCCAAAATTTATATTTACGTACCTGATTTATATTTACATCTGCGCTAATTGATTTTAAAATGCAGCTACTGTTTATGAAGCGTGGAGGCCAACTCATTTATGCGGGCCCACTTGGTCCAAGATCATGCAAACTTGTCGAGTATTTTGAGGTTTGATTCGTCTAGATAGCAATGTACTTTTTTAAATGAGATTAATTTATTTTTAACAAGATATGATGTGTAGGCAATTGAAGGAGTTCAGAAAATAAAAGCAGGACATAATCCCGCCACGTGGATGTTAGAGGTTACTTCATTAGCGGAAGAAGCTCGTTTGGGCATAGACTTTGCTCAAGTCTATAGGCAGTCCAAGTTATTTATGTATATGTTCTGTTTCTCTTTATATTCTTTTTCTTCAGTTATTGTAGTTAAAGTGTGACGAATTATCATTTTTTATGGTTTGCACGTATTCTCTCTCAGACGCAACAGAGATTTGGTGGAGAGACTAAAGAAACCGAGAAACGATTCAAAAGAATTGCATTTCCCGAGCAAGTACTCGCGATCCTACACGGATCAGTTTGCAACTTGCTTTTGGAAGCAATACCTCTCGTATTGGCGAAACCCACAATACACTGCAGTTCGCTTTTTCTACACCTCGATCATCTCACTGATGCTGGGAACAATTTGCTGGAAATTTGGTTCAAAACGGTAACTATTTACCCATTCAGCACTATCCAAATTTCTCATATATTTTCTTAAACATAATTTATTTTTCAGGGAGACACAGCAGGATATTTTTAATGCCCTGGGATCGATGTACATAGCGGTACTCTTTATCGGAATTACCAACGCCACCGCCGTCCAACCGGTTGTGTCCGTTGAAAGATTCGTCTCATACAGGGAACGGGCCGCCGGTATGTATTCAGCCCTACCGTTCGCTTTTGCTCAGGTCAGATTTCCCGCATTTTTTTTTCTCCCGTATATAAAATCACATATGGATTGCCTGAAGAGGTGATTTTTATATATTTTTTGTGTTGACTGTTGATAGGGTGCAATTGAGTTTCCGTACGTGTTGGCACAAGCACTAATTTACAGTACCATATTCTACTCGCTGGCTGCATTTGAGTGGTCCACGTGGAAATTTATATGGTACATGTACTTTATGTACCTCACCATGCTATACTTCACGTTCTATGGAATGATGACGACTGCTGTTACACCTAACCACAATGTAGCCGCCATTATTGCCGCGCCGTTTTACATGTTCTGGAACCTCTTCAGTGGATTCATGATCCCCCACAAGGTACAACACCGTTTCTCAATTAATCATCGTTTTTCATATAATTATTAGGGTTAAAAAATTAATGGATTTTACAGAGAATTCCGATATGGTGGAGATGGTATTATTGGGCAAACCCGATTGCATGGACTCTTTACGGCCTAGTTGTATCCCAATATGGTGACTTAAATAATACCGTGAAATTATCAGATGGAGTGAGTTCGATGCCTATAAAGGAGTTACTAAACCACGTATTTGGTTACAAACGTGATTTTCTGGGTGTCGCGGTTTTTATGGTGTTTGGATTCTGTTTCTTGTTTGCGGTTGTTTTCGCTTTTGCTATCAAATCGTTTGTGTTTCAAAAGCGATAAAAAGGGAAGCCCGGATCTCTTTGATATGCACTACGGTCTAGTATTGAGTTAAAGGTAACTAAAACACAGTGGAAAATACTTTGAATTTGTGAAATTGGTGTTATATATAGAATGTTGTAGATGGAATGTTATGATTTATTCTTTCTTGGGGGTGGAATAATGATGACTAATGTTGCATTTGCATCGAAGTTTCTTTAGTTGTAAAAGAAACTTGGAAATTTATATGTTTATATTCTTTTGTGCAAAGAATTTCGGTATTGTATTTATCGTTCTTTAACTTTTGTTTTTTGTGGTTTACTTAGTTTAAGATTTATCAATTTAGTTTTGATTATATTATATCTGGACGTTAGGTCTTACTGTTTGGGTTACTCTATTTTGCGATGTTTATTGCTTTTCTGCTTGGAGTTTTGACTAGTTTCTCGGATTCATTTTACATTATATCAATATACCATTGTCAACGAAAAAGTTTTGATTATATGTATTATCAACTTCTTAGGGACATGTTTGTTGCTCGAATGATTTAAAGTTTGTCTGGTTTCTACAAGAAACCATTACCATTTGACCTTTTAAATTAATTTCACCAAAATATTAGATCTCAAAGCTATTAAAAAAAAGGAATTCATTGTCTACCTATGAGTTTTGATCTTATATGACCACCAAGTTTTTCTTTTGTATTGCAAGTATCTAAAATATAATTTGATGCAAGTGTATTTCTTCTCGGTTTCACCTGTTATGAACACTTGATGCATAAAAAAAAAGTTGATTTGGATTTATTAGTCATATTTTATATGAAAGGTTAAATAAACACATATGCAATTGTTTTTTCCCATCATTGTCTTCCTTTTGTGAAAAAACTGTATGCCACCAACCTTAATTTGAACCTTGTAGGTTTAATACCTAGGATTCCTTATTTTATTTTAAAGATCCATTTGCATCCTACCGGTTTAACCCTGTTGGTAGTGTAAAATCCCATGTTTCATTCTTTTCAAGAGATTGTATTTCTTCGTTCATCACCATCAACTACCTTGTTGCATATTTACTCTCTCTCCTTATACGTCTGAGGTTCGTTCGAATCCATATCTTCCTCAACAGCAAAAGCATATGCTATGAATCCAATGTCACAAATATCAATGCATCCAACATATATTTCTGGTTGTTTGATATTTATCTTCATCCTCCTCCTCGCTATACATTCATCCTTATTTTCTTTCTCCCGTTACCACCTTCGTCTGAAGAGGGACCTCTTTGTACCGACTACGCTGTATATCGTTGGCCTGCTGGGCTACTGATCCTCATTGAGCACCACTTTATTAGGAGTTACACACTCCACCTTCTGGTCAGCACCTTGGTTTATGCTTCCTGTTGGACTTTCCTTCTCTCCTCTCTGGTTGCACATGATAGATTCATCAAAGGTAACATCTTTGCTCATGATAAATTTTAGAGTTTTTCCTTATTCTGTGCTTCACAGTCGATAACATTTTACTCCGGTAACATATCCTAGAAATATGCACTTCATTGCCCTCGACTCCAGTTTACCATCATTCACATGAACGTAAGTGCGAGAACCAAATATCCGCAAACCAGTTTAGTCAAAGAGTTTTCTGGACCATACATCTTGAGGAGTTTTAAAGTCAATAGCAGTTGACGGAGACCTATTCACCAGATAGCAAGTTGTATTAATGCCTTCAACACCTAGCATGTTGCATAAGTGTTTGGTTCATCCCTTCTGCCACTCCATTCTGATGTGGTGTATGTTGTATAATGCGGTGCCTCACTATACCTTCTGCTTTACAAAAGTTGTCAAATGGAGCATTGCAGAACTCTAACCCATTGTCCATTCTAAGTGTCTTGACGTGCTTTCTAGCCTGTATTTCAAACATAGTCTTCTACTCTTTGAATTTCCCAAACATTCGTATTTTGTCTTCAAAAAGTATAACCATACTTTCCTTGAGTAGTCATCGATGAAAGTTACAAGCTACAAGCATCCACCATGTGATTTTACATGAGAAGGATCCCATAAATCTGAGTGAACATATTTCAATACTTCCTTGCTTGTGTGCTGTACGAAACCACATCTAACCCTGCGTTGCTTGTGCTTTACACATGCTTCACAAAAGTTTCTTTCTCGGTAACGACACCACCAAATTGTCCTTGTTTACTAAAGAGTTCCATGTCTTTCTCACTCATGTGCCCAATCTCTGATGCAACAACTATGTATAATCATCCTGTTGCTCCAAGGATTGTGAGACAGCCATTGTTCCTCTAACTGGGCGAGCTACCTCCCAGAAAGTAGATTCCCATTTATAACTACAAGCGCACCCTTAAAGACGTTCGCCAAAGTACCGTGAGAAAGTAAATTCCATGATGTAGCCATCTTTCAGGCATTCGCCTTCACTGCAATTTTCAGTCCATTTTTCACCAAAGTACCATGAGAAATCAAATTCTTCCTCAGGTCCGAGACATACCAGCAATCGAGCCTTTAGGTGATTCTATCATGCATCTTGATTTGCACTATACTGCTAACCTTGATACTTCGTATCCCATCATCTCCTAACTTCACTGTGTCATTCCATTCTTTTATATATTCAGACTACTCTTGAGTGTAGGTCATATAGTGAGATGCGCCCGAGTCTAAGATCCGGGTATTAGCGGAACTAGTAGTATATATACGGTCAATACTTGGCCTTTATCCTCACCATCCGAAGTGTCATGAATGACTGCAGAACTGTCATTGCTACTCGTTTGACCTTTATTTTTTTCCTTCTTTCGCTGCAGATGATCCTAACTATAATGCCATTTCTCCTTGCAGTTATAACACTTAATCTTAGCCGAAGCTTTAGTTTGGACATGACTTTTTTTAGTTCCCATAATCTCATTATGCTATTCTTCTTTTGCCAGCAAACAGACCTGACCGCGATCCTTCTTCTGCACCCAAAACCCATCTTTTGAGTTCCTTGGACAACAAGGAATCTTCACATCATTCACTGTAATTTTGGTTCTACCAAACAACATGGCGTTAACGAAATACTTATAGGAATTTGGTAGTGAACATAACATAATTAATGCCTGATCCTCGTTATCGATTTTTACTACAACCCTTTATAGATCCAAAATAATCTAATTGAAGGTATCAAGATGGTCTCTAACCTGAGTACTTTTAGTAATTCTAAGGGTGTACAAACGTTGTTTCTAATAAAGCTCATTCATGAAAGAACTATTTTGATATTTTTCACATAATTTCTCTCAAATGCCAGATGCAGTTGTTTGATCGACAACCTCCCATAACAAATCATCAGTCAAGATTATCAGAAAGCTCTGTGTACTTTTGAAAAAATATCCGTCTTCATCGTGTTAGCTATGTATTTTGGTAATTTTCATTTCCTTCCAATGCAGCCATACATCCCCGTTGAACTAGAAGAGCCCTCATCTTTACCACAATGTGAAAGTGTTCGAGTAATTAAATTTCTCTAAATTGAATTGTGAATCGACATATTCAATCAACACAACAAACTATTGGCTCTGATACCACTTGTTGATGAATAAACGAGAATCAAGAAAATCACACAAGAAACAAAGAAACAAGGTTTAGCGTGGTTCGGTCAAGGAGACCTACATCTATACGACAAGGGAGGGAGTATTCTTATTCATAAGGATTACAATTTTCTCACACACCCTCAGACTCTAACACGATGTTGCTACTTATAGATATTAGTAAATAATCAATCGTTGAAAAAACGGGTTAGACCCATGAGCCTATACTGATATAGAATTAGGGTTTCCAACCATTCCCGTTTAAGATCTCTATCTGAGATAACCGCTATTGTAATCTAAGTGAGCACCAAACTAAAGCAACCAAACCTTCTTCCATCAGTAGTTGTATATGCATCAGAACCGAGGCACTTCATCATCACTTGCACAAGACTTCAGTTCCAACCGGAACATCCTAAACCCTAGAAAAATCATCAGCATCCAGCAACTTAAGATAAATCCTTAACTTCTGACAAGATTAGACTCCTGATGTTATCAATACTTCTGATGACTTATCTAAAGATACTTCACATCAGATAAATCTTCCATCCTGATGGGCACTTGACTCCTGACTCAACCACTCTTGACAAGCGACTTCACTCCAGATGACTTCAGCAGCCTCTCCCTGATGAAGCATCCTCTCTTGTCTAGAGCCATTAATCTTAAGTTATATTTAACACAACCTTTATTGTTTCTTTAGGAAGAACAATCAATCTTTCTCCTTTTCCCCAATAATTGCATCATATTGGCCTTTTTAGCATGTCTTTCGTGTTATAGGCTGCAATAATGGTTTCATCCAAGGTTGCAGGGCGTTTCACTTCAGTTTCATCATCTGCTGAAAGACCGATGAAAGGAATCATATATGTAAATTTCTTAGTGTACTTGTCTACCAATATATTATCTTTGTAAAGTGAAAATAAGTTTTCCATCAATTTGTCCAAATCCTAATTCAGGAAAAATTTCACCTTCAACCAATTAACAAAGTCCTCTCAACTCCACCATGACGTTTTTTCCTTCCACGAGTACTATAGAATGTTCCACCAAACAAGGGCCTCGCCCTTAAGGCAGGTGGGTGTAGCATCACCACATTGTGTGAAAGTCTATATAGACACTACATGAGTGCGGTAACACCACACCATGGGGTGCAGTGAATAGTTGTGGATACCCCTATACGGTGAAAACCTACCGTGTTTAACCTCTCCCTTCCCCTCTCTCTATCTCTCTCCTTCTTTTTCTTTCTCTTTCTTCAATTGACTATATTGAGATTTTTATTTTTTTCTTCTACCATCTATAAATACCATAATTTTACCCTTTTAATTTATACATCCTTCTATCATTCTACTACATTCAATCCTTACTTTCACTAAAATCTCTGACAACACCACTTCAACATCTGATCTGAACCAATCATGTGGTGATTCCTCAAACACAACTATAAGAAACCTTTGTGGTTTCGATCCTTCATCCCCACTCTATCAGTCACAACTAGATGGTTGTACATACTCACCTAACCAATTTCATTTTCAACCATTTTATCCATTGTCAAACCTAATCCTAAACTTTTTCACCAACTTCTCATCCCTTCCTAAATACGTTCCAAAGATATGTCCCTCACTCAAGCCGAAAGTAGAGTATGTTCTTAAAACACAACTATCACTTGAAGCCGCTGCCAAAACCCAAGCCAAACCATCCAAACCCAAAAGGCCAAAAATAAAGGCAATACTCCCAATAAAGTATGGATACAAAGGAAGAAGTCATGTTAGATGGATCGTGAGTCGACATATCATAGGATCTAAAGGTTGGAAATTCTCTAACGACGTCATATTTTTGGTTGTGTGTTACAAAGAAGTTTCTCAATGAAATAGGTCGTGGCTATTATCGTACAAAACTTCAATTGACCATAAAGTATCAAGAGGCAAAAAGTTGGTTATGAAGTTCAACGGTTTCTACCATAACCTAAAAACATAATGTAAAAATGCCAAAATGACGAAAACATTTTCAAGACGGCGTTAGAAATATTCTAGAATGAAAATCACGGGAAGCCATTTAAGTATGTGGAGTTTTGGGAGGTTTTAACATGTTTCCAGAAATAGCATGAGGTGGAGGGACAACCCGGTGCTTAAAAAAGAACAAAAACATCCAAGACAAGTTACACAACATGCTTGGATGCTCGTATCTAGTTAGACTTGAACGATGACAATGGCGAACTTAAACTCAATGAAATAGTTCGCTCAATGGGTCGGAATAAATAAAGAATAAAGCATCTTCGTCTACTTCATCGAGAGACAACAACGACGACATACAAAAGATGGTATCAGAGTTCCAACAATATAATTTGAATTTTAATGCACATATGAAATTGTAGGACCAAACAATGTACGCAGAAAGTAAATGACACTCAGATGTAAATATCAAAAAGCATTATAATTAGTGGGAATCAGTTACAAAAAGGCTTAAGTGTGTTTAACCACATGAACACTTACAAAACTTAAGTCATGACTAGTAGGGATGGAAATTGGTTCAGTTTTTGGTTTTCTCGGTTTTCTCGAATCGGTTTCCTCGGTTTGAAACTTTTTTGGTCCAAACCGTAAACTGAACCAAAACGAATTCAAATTATTGTAGATCAAACCGAATTCGAATTCGGTTTGGTTTGGTTTGAGACCAAGGAAACCGAATTTAAAAAAAATAATAAAGATTCCAAAAAGAGTAAAGGCAAGAGAGTAAATAAGTAAATATTATATAATATAACATATATATTTTAATTATTTCTTGAATAATAATTGGTTTTTCGGTTCGGTTTGGTCTAAACCACAGGAGACCAAAAACCAAACTTTAAACCAAATTCCAAATTCAGTTTGGTCCTAGACCAAACCAAAAAACCGAATTCGAATATGGTTTGGTCAGAAATCGGTTTCGATTTGATTTGGTTTTTGGGTTTTTCGGTTTGAAACCAAATAACTTCCACCCCTAATGACTAGTGAACTACACACATATATAGACCATTTACAAGGTATAAACAATAACTATCACCAAAAGTTATACTTATGATGGTCGAAACATCCAAAATTTTATTAATGAATCTTTCAGAAGCATCAATGTTCGCTTTACCTCTTTCCAAGGGCATAAGCTGCCTGAACTTCAAATAGTTTTCATTCTCTAAGGCCTTTCTTTTTTCTGTCGACAACTCCACCACTTTTCCCTTCGTTCTGCCAATTAGACCAAGAGTTGAACCAAAACCACCAGCAGATTGACATGTTGCATATATAATTGTTGATGAAGTAGAAAGATGTAAAATAGACCTACCCAATGAGATTCCTTTTGTGAAGAAAGTTTGGGAATTAATGAGGTAAGAATAGGTTTAGTGATAATTGGTTCCAAATGGTAGACTTAGAAGTAATGGGTGTGATAATTATAGGTTCACAATAAATAGGCTCATTAAAGATGGGTTTGTTAGCAATGGAATATGTAGTTATAGGTTCTCTAGGAACAACTTTGCTTGTTCTATATATGACGTAACACCCCTCGTTAAAGGTATTTACAAAAACATTATTTTTAACCCATAAGTTTCATCAAATTGATCAATCATCACATGGGGGAACTTTAGTCCCAAAACATCTCAATATAGTTAGATTTGGCATTTGAACACCATTTTAAATCCATTGGGTTTTGTTTAAAAATCATGTCAGAGTTTAAGTTATGGAAAATCATATGGTCCAACTTTCAAAACAACTTGGTTTATAAAAGAGCAAGGTGGTTACAATTTGAATACCATTACATAGTTAAAATGAAATCACACAATCGATGGCCTTTTAAAATCCTAAGGTCTACATAAGTCATCTTGAATCATCAACCTGAGCACATGTCAAATAAGTTAGGCAATGGAATTGTCTAGTGAAGTCGCCCAGGGCTAGCTCAATGAGAGTAGGCAATTTCAATCACCTTACTCGAGTCAAACCCCAAAAAAGTTTTAATATACCCGTACGTCATAAAAATGGGTTGAAGGGAAATTTGTCCCCACTATCATCTTTGTCAATATTTAAATAAAATGTGTCATCATAAAACATAGTTTGTATAAAAAGATCATTTAATTATAAAAAGGGTAAATTATGGATGTAATGAATGCATATGCAACTAACCCAATCCCCAAGTCCATCTCATCAAGTGCATTTCACCACAATAGTGTGAAGTAACCGTCGGTTCCTTTCGTCAAAAGCTAGGTACTTGCGAACCCCTACACAAGCACCACACGTGGGTAGCAAGCCTCTAAATATGCAAATGGTGATTATCTAGAAGTCAAACCACAAAGAAAATCATCAATCATCATTAGTCAAGTTCTATAAGGATATGAGTGACCATCTCATACTCCCATCATAAATGCAAGTACAATGCACAAGTAAGGATGCAACTTTAGTTTCAAAACATCATTTAATATTCTTTTGTTGGGAAATCATTTTTCTAACACTTGTAGTTTAAAAAAAGCATCGTTTCATCATCATCAATTCAAAATCATTTTTAATGCATCATAATGATATCTTCATGAATGCACACATACACGTATACTATAGCATATAGCACATTGATTGAATGCATAAACATCATTGTTAACACAACACACACCAAAATAAGTTTAAAGGACATGTAATAAGGTTACCTTAGTCTAGATGTTAGATAAGCCCTCATCGTCTTTTATATGCATATTCATATGTGTGTGTGTATATATATATATATATATATATATATATATATATATATATATATATATATATATATATATATATATATATATATATATATATATATATATATATATATATTTGCACATGCATATTAATCTAAATGAGAATAAATAAGTGATATATGATACAAAAAAACTTTTTTATACACAAACACACACACACACACACACATATATATATATATATATATATATATATATATATATATATATATATATATATATATATATATATAAATGAGAATAAATAAGTGATATATGATACAAAAAAACTTTTTTATACACAAACACACACACACATATATATATATATATATATATATATATATATATATATATATATATTTTATATATATATATATATATATATATATATATATATATATATATATATATATATATATATACACTTAAATATACAGTCCAATATACAGGAGGTTCTAGTGCAATAGATAGTGGGTTTTGTCTTTTCAAGAATCATTTAATTAAATAAAATGGCAATACACAGTAGTTGTTTTCTATATTCTAAAAAAAATAAAAAAGCATCTATTTTAAAAAGAAAATAAAGTTTCAATATACATCGGCCAATGTACATCAAATGGAAGTTTATTATGAAAATACTAATTGTTGTGTTGTTGTGTCATTATTTACTTCTTTTTCTTTGTTTATCTTCAACGCTTCTTGTTCCAACTTCTTTTTCATTGGACAATTTCTCTTATCATGTTTTTCTGTTGGTAGAGTTCTCTTATTGCAAAAATTACATTTTATTGGTTCCTTTTGAATGGCCTTCAAAGAAATCTCTCTTTGTCCCTTTAATCTTTTACTTGATCCACATCCTTTATTTCTTGTATTTTCAGGATTAAAAATGTCAAGTACATTTGGCTTTCTGACACCAAACAATGAGTCAAAATGTTGACTTTTAGAGTATGAATTTTTATTTGGTGGATTAACCAATATTTTATTTCTTATATCTCTTATTTGAAGTGATAAACCTTGAATAGCTTCAGAATCATATGCTATCAAACTAATACATTCTGCAAGCATAGAAATATTTCTTGCACCGTCTTCTCACACCCACTTAAACTTTCTCCACATGAATAACTTCCTTTTGAATCTTCAGGATTGATAATGTCTTTTTGCCATCTTCTTAATAAATACTTTGATGAAATCTTCTCAACGAATCTTGACCTTAAATACAGAAAATGTGTCTGCACAACAACCCAAAATGCTTAAACACCATGGAACTACACTTGAACATTTCTTCTTTCTGATTTATTTCAACCTGAAATTAAAGAACAAAAAAGAATTACAAAAAAACTAACAGTTATAAGATACTTCAGAAAAATTTATATGCATATGTGTGTGTGTATATATATATATATATATATATATATATATATATATATATATATATATATATATATATATATATATATATATATATATATATATATATATAAACCACATCTTCCAAGTCAACCAAAACAAGCTTCTTGCTACAAGAACTTTCACTTATTCTAGATTTTCCCATTCTGTCTCTTCTATACTCTGGTGAAATTGTTTGAGGTATACTTTCGTCGAGTATTATTGACATATATTCTCCCAATTGTTCTTGATCATCACCCCTATTTCTGATAAGGCTTCTAGTTGTTGGTGGTAATGCTGGTACACTTCCTACATTTGGAAAACCCTTTGCTTCCTTTTAGGAGACATGAAATATGTTAACAAATTAGTTTTCCCATGTTCAATATATACATCAATCAGCTTGTTATCTCCAATATATTGATCCAAATTCAATACGTTATCATCGTTACCTAAAGCTCGAATACCGAAATCTAAACCTTCATGTGGAATCCTAAAGTGGTAATATATAACAGGAGGCACAGAGTAACCCAATTCTACCATCATTGCATCTAGTTCATGGATTGAGAACTCATCAATATCAACTAAATCGATATAACGAACTTCGCCATCAACGTACCTCGTGCTTGGAGGCTTGGTGAACTTCCCACCATGATGTAGCTTAATGGTAAACATTGTCGGTACAGTCTCTACAAAAAACAAAAACATCTCTTAGAAGTTTACATTACAACCCTAGTTATTATGATTATCAAGAAAAATTATAAATATTTTTGAAGTAGATAAGAAGAAGAACTTACCATATATTATTGAGGTGTCGACATTTGTCTGGTTTTTTTGTCTAATCGACCACATTATAAGCACCATTTCTTTGGACCAAGTAACGTGATTGCAATCTGATTAGGGTTTTCCCATCGTACACCTAAGAGCGACGAACGAAGAAGATGAAGCGACTAACTGAAATTTGGGGATTATAAATACAAAACTATGTGATTATTGTACTTCATATTGGCGCTAAAGAAGGTTTTGCAAAAATGATCGCCAAAGCAAAATGACATTTATTCCCTCGTGTGCAAAGCACGTGATGGGGTTAACATCCTTAAAGTAACGTCCGTTAGGTAGAATGACCATTTCCACAACGAAACCTGGCAAAAAGGGACCATTTCTGCAGTTCTCTATATTTAACTTTGCCTTTGACAAATAGCTACCCTATGCTCTTACAAAGAACTATATCTATTTATAGTAGTCTTCACAAGTATGGGAGAATACATGAAAATCATATGACTAAGTAAAGAATGGATAGAATTCTTAAATATTTATAAGGAACGTTCATGTCACCACCATCCAAATATTTGTTTAATTCTCATGATTTGTGTGGAATTTTCTAGAATCGAGGGTAACCCTTTGTGACCCTCAAACCCTTTCCAACTCAACTTCAGCAGCACATACAACTATTGTATCGCGATCAAAATGTGGGACAAATTCAGCCTACAATGGAAAGAAAGAGAAAATGTGATTACCAATTGATGCCTTTATAGCCAATAGGACTAGAATCGCAATTGATATTCGAATATTTTCAACTTGTGTAGAAGTTCCAAACTTTCAATGCTTAATGAAAACTAGTGGTGATGTCTGCGCGTTGCGGCGGGTTTATTAATCGTATATATTAAAAACCATTTACGTAACGCTCTCATACATTGAAAATATTATAAACTATAATTAGTAAAAATTTTAAATGGCTGAAATTGTAATCACTAAAATTAAAGTATAGGGACTAAAACTGTAATTAGCAATTATAAGGGTCAAAAATGTAATTAATACAGATTAAACATTATAGCTACCAAAACTATAATTATACAAATTAAAAACTATATGGACCAAAATTATATTTATCGTAAATTAAAAATTATAGGGATCAAAACTATATTAAACATAAACTACATGGACTGGAATTGGAATTTGTTGAATATAAAAAGTCTGAGGACCAAAATTGCAATTAACTCATTTTAGGTCTTAAATGACAATGTTGTAAATCTTATAAGTTTTATGGCCTTATAAGGATCAAAGTTGTAATTTAGATACCAAAATTATAGTTATACAAATTAAAAACTACATGTATCAAAACTGTAATTATCTTCAATTAAATTATAAGAATCAAAACTATAATTATTATAAATTATAATTATTGAATATAGAAAATATAATGACCAAAACTGTAATTAACTCATTCTAGGTCTTAAGTGGCCATATTGTAATTCTTTTTAGCAAATTAAAAAATATAGGTACCAAAATTGTAATTATGCAAATAAAAACTATAAGGATCAAGATTGTATTTATCCTAAATTAAAAACTATAAGGACTAAAACTATAATTAATATAAACTATAAACTCCAATGACTAAAATTGTAATTATTGAATTTTAAAAGTATAAGGACCAAACATGTAATTAACTCATTTTAGTTCCTTAATGACAATTATGTAATTTTTTTCAGAACTTTAGGGCCATTTTATTTTTTTCCTGGTTTTTAATAGGATGGAGTAATAATATATGGTTTTATTTAACTTCTAACTTTGAAAACAAACGAGTGGGACCCCGTGCTCCGCACGGGTTCGGAATGCTGGAGCACGGGTCCAGATATATGTAAAAAAAAGAGCGTACTTTCTTTGGTTTGTTTATTTTAGCGATATACTTTCATTAATTTGTTTATTATAGCAATTTTCTAAAATAAATAACGCTTAAATGCAAGCAGTTAGAAAGTACTTTCATTGACTTTGATATTTTTCCTTATTAACTGTCAAAAAAGGTATAAATAAAAAAAGTTGTAAGAAAATGACAATCAAACTGAATTCCTTCCACCAACCCCTAGGAACGGTGAAATTCATCAAAAACAAAATTTAAAGAAATCTGACGGAATGGAATCATGTCCATTTCACAATGAAACACACAATAGAATGGAATCTCGAATTCCAGTTCCGTCGGAATCCAAAAACCCAACCTGCCATCCAATTTGAAAACGGTATAAATCAGCACAGTAATAGTAGAAGATAATGATACCTGCCTGCCATCAGGACGGCCATATTTTTCAAAATTCTCACGTGATAATTGGACTTGTTAAAGCCTGATAAGCCTTCGATATATATTCCACAAAATAATTATGCGACTCTGAAAAAAGAAAAGAAAATTTGTCACCATTCACCAATAGACATAAAGTGTAAGAATCCAAACAATTTGTCACCATTCACCAATAGACATAAAGTGTAAGAATCCAAAAAATCCAAACAATTGCCTGCCATCTATCCGGCTGCCTTTTTTATTTGGGCTACCTGCAACACCAAAAGAATCTTGAAAAAAAATTATGCAATTTCTTTTACAATTTATGCGACCTTGGTAGTCAAATAAACTATATTTAACCTCACAAGATTTATTAGACAACTTTTAATTTAATAGTTACCAATTTATCTAATATGGGAAGATTGGCTTCACATCTTCTTCCATAGGCCACTGCAACAACCCTCCAGCGGTGGAGGCATTGCTTTTGCAGATTTTAGCAACTCAAGAAACTCATTAAATTCCTTATCAGCTGCGTCATTGGCAAAAATAGTAACGTATTAATAGTAATACAAATATTGATAAATTACCTGAATGCCCATCACTATCATCCAAATCTCCCAAAAGATATGAATCCAAATCCTGTTCTGATGTAAAATTTTTACTTTTCAATCTCTTCTGTTTGATCTTCTTATTGTGTTGTTTGTTTTAATTTGTTCTCCTCTATGAACTTTCTTTCATACCTATATATAACATTAAAGATATAACATAAGTATATAATTAAAGATCTAAAAATGGAAATTATAATATATAAGCAGTTACATACGGGGATACATGAGCGCTCACAAGTGTAAAATATATCCTCCAGAATAATCTTTCATGTGTCTTGGGCATAAATCATATCTCAACCTTGAAACTTTCTGAAACATCATGATCAATATTCCGTTTATGTTTAATTTATAGAAGAAATGGTCAAATGGATGAATACCTTAATGGTTGCGAGGAGGAGATTTGCATGATTTTGCTGCCATTCTGAAAGATCTTGCCGTACATTGGAGACAGTAGCGATTTATAGATACTTGCATTATCGGTTAATCAAATTAGTGAAATTTAATATAGAGCAGAATCAGCAGATTACAGAAAAGTCCCCGAGTTTTCAACCAAAGCCATTACACTACTTTTCTTTATATCAAAGCCATTGCTTTTTCAATATTAAAAATTAAAAAGGCACTATTGGTCTGCTATAGTCCATTAACATGTCTTACTGCTGACGTGGCATCTGCAAAACCAAACTTTTCATTAAAACCGTAAGTTCTGATTCCATTTTCGTAAAAATACCCATTTAATATGATTGTGAGTTTTTTTCTTTTTGGTATCTTTCATTTTTTTCGTTATTATTATTTAATTCAATACAGAAACCCGCATGATGGCTTTTAAAAAAAGAGGACCAAAAGCTAATGGTTTTTAGAAAAATTTCATCTCAGCAATGATGATTGGTTGGTGGTCTATAGTAGGTCATCAAGGTTTTTTTCTTTAAATATTTAAAAAGAAATGGTTTTCATGCAAAGAAAGAAAATGTAATGGCTGAAATTTATGTGATTTTCCTTTTAATATATATATCAATATCAATAGATGATAGTTGAATTATAAAAGAAAAATCATATAAGTTTCAAACTGAAATCAGAAACTGTAAAAAAAACATACCTGCAAGCATCTACCCCTAGCACTATTCAATGACTTCTTTGCTTTTTCAATATCACCACTATGGTATGCCACAATACCTTCCGGCAACTCCAATCTCAAGTGCCTATATATACGTTTTTATACATATATAAAAATAGAGACTAAAAGTGTTGTTTCTTTCTGATTTAAGAGTCTATATCTTTTTTTCCCATTAAGTCATTCTGCTCAAATTAAGTCAAAAAGAAACAACACCTTAATTTAATTAGTTGTTTCTTTTTTATGTAATATAGAAAGAAGTCAAGAACGACTTAATAGAGAAAGCCACAAAAAGAGGCTTTCCCAATTAAGTCCTTATTTTTTATTTTATCTTTCATTTCTGATAAAAAGAAAGAACATGGCCCAAATGAAGTTTCTTACAATGCAAGTTCAGGGTGTGAATTCCCATGAAGAAATCTAAGACGTGTAGATTCCTTTCCATGAGATCTTTCAATTCCTTTTCAAGCTTCTTCAAGACATTTTCCAGCTACTGGTAGTTTGCTAATGTCTTTGAGCATAAAATAACACCAAACCATATCTATTTGAAGTATCGGGAAATCATCTATTAGCTGGAATATATATATATATATATATATATATATATATATATATATATATATATATATATATATATATATATATATATATATATATATATATATATATATATATATATATATATATATATATATATATATATATAATAGTGGGAAAATATAATGAGTTTTAAGTTTTAACAAACATAATGAAAAAAAAAAGTTGAAATGAAAAAAGATGAAGTTAAAGAAAGATCTGCTAAAAGATGTAATGGTTTGTTACCTCAACGACCTTGGGATCACATAGTGAGAAAGCCTCCTACAGAAGCTCGGTTAGATTAATATGATATTTTTTATTTACAGGTGGAAGTTTAGGATTTTTATTTTGTGGTCCCGTAAAGCCGTAAGATAACATAAAAATGGGCAAAAAAAAAAAGACAAAACTAACCTCTCCCATAGCAATAACTTCCACAGCATCTTCGTATTTTCTATTTTTTTTACCAATCTTTTTGCTTTTCCATGACACATAAGCCCCATCATTAGTGCACTGTCAAATTGGGATTTAATTTTAGAGTTGATAAATAAGAGGGTTAAATGCAAGGAATAGCAATGTACTTTTATTGATTTGTTTATTATCGCATCATGCTTTCATTTATTTCTATTAAAGCATTGCACTTTGAAATTTCTATGAAATTATAGCAATATCACCCAAATACAAAGCAATTTTCTGCAACAGACTTGCGGATTAGTTCGAATAATATACAGAGAATTTGCAGTTAGAGTAAAATAATCCAATGCACATTTGCATGGACTCTGAAGCAATTTCCAACACAACTTCAAGATTAGGCCAAAAACATGTACACATCGACCATGAATCAATCAGTATAAATTCATCAAAAAGAAAAAATAATAATAAACCTTAGAATCGTTCATGTTGAACATAAGGGTATGTTGGGGATATATAATACTCATTCACACGCAACGCCCCATCCCTCGCCAAAATCCCTTCAACATCCCCAATGATTCGTTCCCTATTGAATGAGGATCAAAATAACTACCAAAAAAAAAGCCAATTCTGAAAATATTCATGCTCCAATGCTTTTATGGCAGGTATTCTTTTTTTCGGGTACATGTACAGTAGTTTCTGAAAGATCAAAAAAGAAAATCAGTAAATGAATAAATTTTGTGTGCTTAATTTACAGCAAAAATGTATACATACATAAAGCAGATCAATTCCATCTGGTTCAAGTCCAGGAACTAATTTTCTCAGATCCTACAAAATTGAACCACAAAAATGTAATCAACACAATTAACAGAGTTTTCATAACTATATATTTTAGGGTTTTATGTCAAATTGGTACCCAATTTCTTACCTTAGGTTTGCAATTACTATACACATGTAAATACAGATGGATCCCGGAAATTCCAGGCCAGGTTTCTTCACTCGGTGTCCCCATAAGACTGTAAAACAACCGAATCATCGATAATTTTGATTTTGTAAAATATATTACGGTCGTAATTAAAAGAATCGGGAACCTGAGAATCTTCGCAAGTTGATTAAATTCCGTTTTCGCCGGAAACAGAGGCTTGCCGATGACCATTTGGGCAAAGACGCACCCAACGGACCAGACATCGACGGCGGTGGTCACTTCTTTCTTATCCACAAGAATTTCGGGAGCCTCGTAATAGAATGTCGATTCCTACAAAAAAAAAGTCGAATTAAGAGATATTGTCGCTTTTCGTCCAATTCGATTCAAGAGAATAGCGTTTATTTTAGGGCTAAATGCAAGAAATTAGCAACGTAGTGTTATTAATTTGTTTATGATATCATTTTACCTCATATGGATCTTCAATAATGGAGTTACAGATGGATCTAGGCCAGATAAAATCGTTAATCTTCAAAGTATCCTCCTCCATCGTCCTCCTTATTCGTCATAAAATTCAACAACTCGTCTCTCTCGCTCACTTCCCTCTTTAACTCATCAACCCTAATTTCGAGGTCCTCCACTTTGGCCCTCAAATTCGCAATCTCCTCCACGTTTTCGTCGATCTGACGGAGGAGGCGCTTTTCTTCTTGTTGCCACCCGTGGTAATAATCAACTGAAGATGTGAATAAACAACGACAAGTTGTTTCTTTGACTCCTCAACATCGCCGCCGCTGCTGCGCAGCTTCTTCTCCTTCCTCGGCTGCTCAGAAATGCTGCTCGAACCTCCTTCTCCCTCCTTCCTTAGCAGTTTTGGTAATATTTTCTAGGGTTCCAAAGACCCCAACCCGCGTTACATAACCCGAACCAAAAAAACGTACACATCTTTGCCAAAATTACGGAAATTAATTAATAGAGTAATTTCTGTACATAAAAAACACCCTTCCACGAGGACAAAATGATATGGCCTTGCGACTACAATCACTACAATTGGATTTCCTTATTCTTTCAATAATATAATAAGAATTATTCGCATAGTAACATAGATGATTTCTTGAATTATGGAGCTTATGATAGTAGTGACAATTCCTAAGTTACCTCATGCCATACGAAACAGGACGTGACTTGTAAAGTTGTAATTGCGTCTAGATAGATAGTGGTCCAAGCCCTATTAATTCAAACATTTATTCAACATTTCCATTTACATGAAGAAGGGCCCACAGAATAAAATGATAGACCAAAATCATATACAACTAAAATTAGCTTATTTGCATTTCAGTTTCTAAAAGGATTCGCATTTTTGGAAATTGAAAAGTGTTCACGCAACTGCAAGTAATGTCACTTGTCGCATCTCATTCGATGAAAAACTGGTACCCATTTATGAGGGCAAGACAAAAAAAAAAAAGGTCAGTCAGTCTCTTACAATTTACGATTTCAGTCCAAATGTTTGGATTTGTTGCAAAAATGGCCTCTAAACGTCGCATGTCTCATCCTTGGACAATAGTAAAATGACAATTTTACCCCCATGTTCATCTTTCTTCAATACAAACCCTAGATTTATTCATCTCCTTTATCCTAAACCCTTAAACCAAAACTAATTCAACCAAAGCCCAAAAACCAATCATAAAGCTCGAGATTACCCAATAAAAATTTACGATTAAGCATAGAACGAGTTCAAATAGTTCCATTAGGATAAAATCTATGTATATACATGAAAGAAAACTGTTAACCTAACCTGTTTTCTTCAAGATAAATTCCACCAAATGATTATGTACGTGATATGCATTGAAAATCTCTTAGGCTAAATATATATATAACGGGAAATAGCAATACTAGACGTATAAAAACTACTTCCAAATCTTAATTAAATTGTCATTGTGACCAGCTGAAGCAATTAAGCCACAAGTAGTTGATACTGCAACTGCAGAAACGGGCTCTTTCATTGGTGTCATCAGTTTGTTCTCATCCATGTTCCATAGCTCCATACTCTAAACCACACACAAAATCATAGGGGTAAAATAGTAAATTTGACGTTTTATACAGAATACTTGGGATTGGAATTCGAGATTCCATTCCATGGTGCTTTTTGGTTGCCAGATGGACAATTCCATTCCTTTTTTATTAGGGGGGAGTGGAAGGAATTGAACTTCATTCTTGTTTTTTTATTAAAAGACCAAAATGCCCTTGTTATATAGGAATAATGTTTGTACCTGATAACAGCCAATTATGAGTAGAGAATGATAACACGGATGGAAAGTGCCACAACGAAATCTTTTGCCACTAACACTCAACTCATGAATGGAATTCGCTTTCCCTCCGGAATCCATTTTCCATACTTTCACCAAATCTTCACTTATTGAGACCAAAAGCTCACCAGAAGAATCCCAACATATAGACTGCACATTCGATGCATGCCCCTACATTACCCAAAAAAGAATCCACTTGAGGGCAAATTCGTAAAAACATCTGAGAAAATAACAGAGCACTTGGAAAGACGAAAGAAACCCTAAATTGATGCAAACTAAAACTATAAATCATAAACCGGAAACGGCTTTCATAATCTCATTTCCTTTTTTAAATAAAAAATTAAAAAACAACCTTTAAGACATGCTTACGAGCTTGATGATTTTCCAAATCCATTAAAGAAACCGATTTTCCAACAACCGCTGCAAGAAACTTCCCAACACCCGATTGAAATCTAACCAAATTTGCACCACCCTAAAAAAACAAAAAAATAATAATCAATAAACCGAAAGTACAATGCTATAAAATAATTAAGTAGAATTCAAAGTCAAACCTTGGTCACTTTAACACAACCATCATTCTTGATAGTCCAAAAACGGATCTCACTTTCATCACAAGAACAAACAAGGTCTTCCTTTTTAGGGTGAAAGTCAACCGATAAAACAGAAGCAGTGTGCCCTGTAAATGTCCTAACAGAACCACCCAACTGTAAAATAACAAAGTAAAATGCTATAATTAGTAGAATTTTGAAAACACAATGATATAGTAACAAAAAGACGAAAGTCAAATACGTTTTCAAGGTCCCAAATTCGAATGGTTTTGTCTTGAGAAGATGTAGCAAGCCATAACATAGAAGGACTAAAACGGATATCGGTTATTGCTTGCGAGTGTCCATCAAGTGTGGCTTTATTTTCCCGCGTGCTAGTGCACCATAATCTAGCCTGCACCGTATAATTAACAATTTTTGTAGTTTATGAATTATGACGTCATTATTAAGTTTTAAAGAGTGAAGTGAAGTGACCTTTTTGTCTTGGCCACCAACTGCTACAAGTTTTCCATCGTATGAAATGTGACAACAATTTATACTAGTTGCTTCGACACTTCCAACTTCGATAAATGTGAACCCTTTTATAAAAAGAAAGTATTTAAGTTGTATGTAAATATAATCATGATAAATTTTTTATTTAGTGGGCCCCTTCAAGACCCACAAAATTAAAAATGTAAAAAACTTAAAGAAATGAATACCATCGGAAGTGTTCACTTCGGGTTCTTTATTGGAATTAGGCAACAAGGAATTGTCATTTCCATCAAAAGCTCCATAATCTATGAAATCATCTACATTAATCTGCAAATCAATTTCATTGTAATTATATTAATATTACTAAAACAAAAACAACAAAAATAAACCGAATTCAAGTGCGTTTTAAAGGTACTTTTGAATTTCAAAAGGTAAATAAAAAAAATACCTTTTCATTTTGTGGTGAATTAGGCTTTGAAACTTCTCTTGAATTACTTGAATACATCACAATAGCATTTGGGGAAACAGAAATCATTGGTTGTTTTCTTTTTCTGTCAATTGAAGGCTGAATTTGTCCCTCATTTTGAGATCGATAAGGCTGTATTACATCTTGTTGTTGCTGTAATCGAGTCTGAATTTGATCCAATCCTTGTTGCTGCTAATTTCACATAATATAATTATTTTATAATCACATTAATTAAATCACTAAATTGAGTTTTAAGTTTGAAGCTCACCGTTAAAGGCCATCCTCTTAAAGGCATAGTGGTTGCTGTTAAAACATACAAAGAAGCTCGCGGTTTAAATCCATGATCAAAATTATCCGAATTAATAGACTATACTTGTAAAATTACTAAAAATAAATAAAATACTGAAGTTTTAAACAAATATAGGAATTTTGGGGCTATTTTCAAGATTACCATGGACTCCACTTGGTATACCCTCGGGACCTTGAGCATTTGGATTGATCATGGAACTTGTTAAACTATTAATGTCCTATTTCACAAAGTAAACATTACAACACATTGAAATAAAGTAACATGACATGTATTATTTAGGATCAAAATAACAATATCTAGAGAAATAATACTCATTATTGAGATAAATGCAAATTCACTTATCACCAAAAAAAAAAGGATACGCACATGTGTTGGTACCAATGCGTGCTTTTGATGTTCATTTTGCAGTTGATTAATTGAATTAATGTGATTCATAATGAGGGCCGTGTTGTCTCCATACCATTGCTATACAAAAAAATACAACAAAATTGTTTTAATAAATTTATTATTTTATAAGAAACTTTTGAATTTAAATTTAATACCTTTGGAACTGGTTGCTTCATAAGGGCCGATGCTTCAGCAATCCAAGGACTTTTCCCAATACTAACATTGTTTGCATTGAAGCTTTGACTTTGATGTTGACTTTCTTGTTGCTGATGTGGCACTCTAATAACCTGTCATTGATATTTACATAAGTCAAACACATCATTTTTAAAAACTCAAAATTGACATGGACTTCAAAACATAGAAATTGGAATCTTTTCATCCAAACTTTCCCTGAAATATAAAGAATCATAATCTTGAAATTGGGAATTATCTCGTTTGACCTCGAAATTCAAGTGTTCATTTGTATTTTTTTTTTTTTTTTTGTCGATGAACAAATAAAATTGCAAGCATCTACTTACCTCATTGGAAGGTTCCATTGAGCCTTGGTTACGTTTGTACCTAGAAATAAAAGTATCCCAGAATACGGTCCACCACTCAAAGAGGAAACCACGAGGAGCATCAATGGCTGAAAAACAAGTTAAATTTTTATTAATATAAACAAAGATTTACATAAATAAGTTTCCTTTTAAACAAGATTATAGCGACTTTTTTAGTTTTTACCACGAACGTTGGCAGGTACTTTCGCTTCACCTTCAAATGCCTTTGTGGAATTACTATAGTTTTTCTTGACAAGATAATCAAGAATATAAACATCCAGCCTGTTCTTCCAACAAAACAAGTCAAGATTTTAAGAAATTTCTAAAAAAAAAATAAGGGTGTGATATAAAGATTAAGCAACTATCAGTAAGTATCTAAAGTTCCCAGCAACGAAAGATTTCTTCAAAAAAAAAACTTTGCATTTAACTTGGATTCTTGCATTTCGGGATCAATCGTAACGAAAAGCTTCGAAACAACACATAAAAATGAGTGTTTCTATATGTACATACACACAAACAAAGATCAATGATTGTTCGATAAACCCTCAAAAAGCAACACCATATTTACATAAAAAGCACACGTCAAGAAACGTAAATGCTTCTTCAAGAAATACACCAAGAAATCTTTAAAACACACACACACAGAGCAAAAGGGCAAACCCCATTTGGGTATCGAAACTATCCGTCGATTGAGAATCAAAAATGGATTAAGATGATAAAAAAAAACAACCCCAGTAATCATCGAAAAGAAAAAGAAGGAAAACAAGAAGACGAAGTGCTTACATTGTATCAGCATCCATGGTGGGTGATTGTTGTTGAGATTGAGCCATGTTTGTTGAGCCCAGAGAGGCACAAAACCACAGACGTCGGAAACTGTGAAAGGGAAAATGGAAAAATATTCTTGGAATAAGAATGTTTATTAATAGTGAATTTGAAAAAGGGTTCTTTTTGACTCCAAAAGAGTACGGATTGCTTTTCTCCAACAATCTCCAAGGCGGTTACATGATTTGTACCCTCGCTCCTTTCTACAAAGAAAAATAAATGTAAGAGTAAATTACAATTTTGGTCCCTGTGGTTTGCTTGGAATTGCAGTCTTGGTCATCGTTTGGGATTTCCACGGTGAGGGACCCTAAACTAGCATTTTTCTTACACTTTTGGTCCCTCTGCCGGTTACCGTCTCCTAAGTCTCCGTTAAGAGCCACTCGTGCACCTCACGTGAGGGTATAATGGTACTTTCGCATCTGTTCAGAAGATCTCTTAGGCTATTTGGCGCCTTAAATGCAGGTGAGTGTCCATCAATCAGTTCGCTTGGCTCGAAAAAGTCATCGTTGAAATCTTACAGGTCATCATCGCGTAGGGTTTTCAGGTGGTTGAAGCTTCAATCGGAGCCACAATGTTGTTCAAAATGTGGAAGATTCGTGACAGTGAAGCTAGCGAGGATGTGGATCATCTATACGGTACATGCATCTTGTTTGCTTATATGTATTTCAAACAGATAATCCCAATCTAACTTGATATGTTCATTTCAGGAGGAAATAACAACCTTTTCTGCATACAGTTGCACCATGGAGGATATTTTGTCGAATCACCCACTCGAAGCTACGTAAATGGCAAAGTATCATTCATCGATACCGTTGACATCGATGAGTTTTCCATAGTAGAACTCAATCACATTTTGAAAGAGCTGGGTTACAATGATCAGGTGCCTGTATTTTATCATTTTCTACTTCCTCTATACGAGCTTAGTTGTGGCCTTGTTCCAATAATCTGTGATGTGGATGTGAACGTATTTGGAAGATATGTTAAACTTTGTTGGGATCATGAGATCTTCTGTGAGCATGGACAAACTATACTCCCAACATATAGGAAAGCCCCTTTATCAGATTTCATGCTTGATCCCTTGGTACCCATGTCCCCTGAATACATGAGAAAAAGGTTTAAGCATACTTCAGACATGCAATGTACTAGAAAACTGTTATTTGATCTAAATCTTAAAGCTCCTGACAATATATCAAATGTTGGTAGTTCAAATAATACAAAGGTGCAGACAAAGGAAGACAGGGTATCAACAATGGGGGAATCCGCTGTTTGTGTAGCTCAACCAATGTCAGACTCACAGACTATACAAGGTAGGTGTATGGACATCATACATATAGAGTCAGCACCCCCTGCTTCAACACAAATAGACCCAAGTGTTATTGATTGGGATGACACTTTATTTTATGAACCATTACCTCCCTTGGCTTATGATGGGAATATCGAACAAGATTACTAGGTTTTGGAGGAGGATGAAATTGGTGTTAACTATGGATTTGGAGTACCACATGAGGAAAATGTGGAGAAGCCTGGTGTAGTAGCAGATGAAGATGATGTCTCAGATGATGATGGAACAGTGATCATGAATTTCCACTTCTTCCAACTGAGTTGTTGAACAGGAATGATGTGGATGTAGACATGGACGGATTCCAAGGGTGCCTTGATCCATTACCTGATGGTTTACCCTACAAGGAATCAAAATATCATAACATGGAAGTAGACATAATTGACAGCAATGCATTTGAAATAGAAAGTCGACATGGAAGCTGTAGAGAATAAATTTTGAGAAACATTCGCAAGTTCCCTAAATGTTCCCAAGGCCAATCGCATGAGGCGGACTTCAGGTTAGGGGAAAGATTTGACACCAAAGTGCTAGTGAAAGAAGCATTGTCTAATCTTGCAGTCTTTTCAAGACGACAACTTTTCCTGCAAAAGAATGATCGCTATCGATTAAGAGCTATATGCAAAGGACCTGTCCCTGTTGGTGGTGTAGAAGCTGTAACTTTAGACGCACAATTGAGGGGTAATTTTGTCATTTCTAATGAAAAATGTCCATGGGTCCTCCTCATTTCAAAAGCGAAGGCAGATGAAGACTGGATAGTTAAGACATACAATGACACACACACCTGTATTCAAATATGCCAAGTTGGTCAGTGTACCCAAAGATATCTATCGAAGAAGATATATCAGCAATTGGAAGTGAACCCTAAAATCCCTGTTGCATCTCTCCAGAAAGAGTTGGAAAGGAAGTACAAGCTGCAGCTTTCATTCATGAAAGTTTTTAGGGCTAGGGTTCTTGCCCTAAATCACATAAGGGGAGACTTCGAGAGACAGTACACATTGCTGCGAGAGTATGTTCTTGAACTTCAAGCTCGAAACCCATGTACTACAGTCAAAATTGGGGTGGAATCTGAACCTAATTTTAGTTTGCCCACCAGAGTGTTTAAACGAATTTACATATGTTTGGGACCATTGAAAGAGGGTTTCAAGTATGGGAAACGGGAGATATTAGGTTTAGATGGTGCATTCATGAAAGGTCCATACCCAGGACAGGTATTGAGTGCTGTTGGGTTAGATGGAAACAATGGTATATACCCTTTAGCATATGCCATTGTTGAAGCTGAAACAAAGAGCTCTTGGACATGGTTTCTGGAATGTTTGGGAGCTGATCTAGATATGGGTACCAACACAAACTTCAATTTTATTAGTGATCGTCAAAAGGTAGTGTATTATTTTAATGTCATACAAGTTTCGTTACTTTGAATAACATTTTCTATGTTTGTAGGGTTTGGTTCCTGCAATTGCCAAGGTATTCCCCTCAGCTGAGCATAGATACTGTGTCAGACATATATTGGACAATATGAAATTGTATTGGAAAGGGAAGCCTCTTAAGGAACATCTTTGGAAATGTGCAAGAGCTGCAACTATTCCTGAATTCAACAGAGCAATGGCAGAGTTTCAAAAGTATAACAAACAGGCATACACATGGTTACATTACATACCTGTAAAACATTGGAGTAGGAGCCATTTCACAAGTTCTATTCTAATAACTTTATCTTCATACTTGATTTATAAGTTATTATGTCAGACTAATATGGTATTACTTTATCTATTATTATCCACAGGTAGGGCTCACTCAGACATCCTTTTGAACAACTTGTGTGAAGTCTTTAATGCAAAGATAGTAGATGGTAGGGACAGGCCAATAATTTCAGCCCATGAGTTCATAAGAGAGTACCTGATGAAAAAAATTGTCACAGTCCAACGTTTGATAGCTAAAAGCGCAGGTCCACTCACTCCCACAGCTCAAGCAATCCTTGACAAAAACAAGGATGATGCTACTAATTGTAAGTGCCTGTACAATGGGAATTGGAAATTCCAAGTTACAGGAGATTATTATGAGCAATATGTGGTAGACATGGCATAGAAGACTTGTTCTTGTAGACATTGGGACTTGACTGGTATCCTATGTAAACATGCAATTACTGCACTCTGGACCAGGTGGAGAATGGACAACAAGTTCAACTAGCTGAGGAACTTGTCCACCCTTGTTATTTGTTATCAACTTGGACCAAAATGTACTCATTCACAATTGAACCAATCAATGGACCACAGCTGTGGCCTACTTCTGATTGTCCTACCACTTTGGTACACCCAAAACACAAGAAGCATGTATCCATTTATAAGTGTTATCTTACGTTTACATGTGAGAATTATATAGTTAAATATAATTTAAACACATGTGTTTTGGGATTTATTTACAGGTGGGGAGACCCAAGGTGAAAAGAAGAAGGAGTGAAGGTGAGTCTTCAAGTCAACAAGCTTATGTAAGTCAAAGCACCACTAAGTTGACATGAAAGTACATTACCATTACATGTGGTAAATGTCACAATCCAGGGCATAATGCAAGGTCCTGTAATGGACAAGGTGGTCCAGTTGAAGCACATCAAAATAGTGATCCAATGAGTTTTCCTGTTAATGTTAGAAGAGGTGCAACAATGACATCAGTAGCTTTACCTGTGGTCTTAAACAGCATGGATAATGGAAGAGATGTTCCTGGTGTATCAAGAGGTGTTAGAGGTGCTTGATATTGGAAGATGAGTTGGTGGTGGAGCAGGAGGTTGGTCAAGTGATGCAGTAGAAGGATGTTAACTTATCTTGTGTTTTTAATATGTAATGGGACAATCAGTAGCTGTGTGTGTCAAGTGTCAATAATGTGTAACTATACTATGATGTCATAGTTAGTAGCACATGTTGGATAATTTTCTAAATGTTGACCAATTTTGTTAACCAGTTGACAGTCAACATCAACTGCTAGTATGCAGTCAACATTAGAAATCGGATATTTATTGTGTTTCTCACAAGTTAACCTTCTATTATGAGGGTTATTGACTAATACTATGGTGTATTATGGTTATGACTGTTTCACTTTGTTTGTTAATATGTATGTGTGTATGTTAATTAAACCATAGTTTTCTGATACTTATAATAAATTTACAAAATATTGAGACACTTAAATAATTGATACACAAACTACACAATGTAGTTACACACTCGACATTTGACCTTGTTTTGCCAAATGCCCTTATAAAGTTATGTAACATAATATCAAAAATGTATGTAATATAACATCAATTTGACTTGTAATGCCAAATACTATTATAAACAGTCAACATTTGACAATAGAAACTATTTTAAACAGTGGACATTTTACCAACAAACTTTAAATATTGTATGTAATATAGCAGCATACACCTACAACTAAAGTATGAGTATAATGTTCGACCTTTTTACAACACAAACAGAATAACAATATACATTTGTAAAAGTAAACCAAATGTTAACAAGCAATCAGTAACATACTTTGGTATGTGTCGTTATTTTAGCAACCTACTTTTATTCCAAAAAATTGTCATGATTTTGCATATGTTGAGACTAACAAAACATTTGGAATCAAACTTGCTAACAACAAATGAATCAAAGTAACACAAAGTTAACCGTTAACATTTCATAAACATAGTTGCATTACATAGTATCCGATTTACAAAACATTGCTTTGATAGTCTAGATATGTAACTTAAAAACCCACATTTCATAATAACCATACTTTACCTTCCAAACCGGACATACCCAAAAACCTAAAAAAACCCTAACTTTCAACCCCAAAAACCAACCCCCATCGGACTTACAACTTCCTTACTCGAACATCAAGAACATCGTGAGAACAATGAAGAATATCCAAGGAACGATCAACCATATTTTATACCTAGTTGCAGCTTCCACCTCCGCTTCGAGTCGTGCTATGTCTTCAACCATCATTCGTCTAGCTAGCAAAAGACCGGGAATTATCATCAGTTCCCTTCGACACATTTGCGGATCGGACCACCCAACGAACCCACATCTAGCACAACGCCAAAAACGCCTTCCCAGATTTCTGTTTGTCCACGAGGTTGCGATGGTCGCTTCGTTCCCGCAGTTACACACCACCATTTTCGAACTCAAGTGTTGCAACTATGTTTTGCTTCGTCAGTCAATCCGTTCAAGTGGCAAACAAATTTGATTTTGTAGGCTTTATTATTCAGTTGGGAGCCAGACGTGCGAAAGTACCATTATACCCTCACATGAGGTGCACGAGTGGCTCTTAACGGAGACTTAGGAGACGGTAACCGGCAGAGGGACCAAAAGTGTAAGAAAAATGCTAGTTTAGGGACCCTCACCGTGGAAATCCCAAACGATGACCAAGACTGCAATTCCAAGCAAACCACAGGGATCAAAATTGTAATTTACTCTAAATGTAACACAATGGGGTACACTTCCTAGAAACTATATGCCACGTTAATTTAATGTAATTTTGACACGGGATGTATGGGTTTTGTTAAGATATTTTAATCGGTTTAATTAAAACGGTAGCATACAAAAATTAAATAGATGAGATGATTGAAAATATCGATTCGAAAATGATTTCTTTACTTCTATAAAAGTCTTTTTAAATTATTTAGATGAACTAGAGACGCTTAAAACCAAAACCAAAACTTTTGTTTGAGGCGTTTTGTAAATTATTATACTCCACGGTTTCATTAATGATATCATTCATCAGTCTTTTCAAATCATAATTTTTTGCACTTGCTATGAATTTTGTTATTCTTTCTTTTAACTTCTATTTTTTTTAGTTTATCATTTTCTTCTGTTATGTTTCTTCGGCTTCTATTATTTTAAAATATGTAGTGTTTCAGCTTAATATCTCATAACATATTTACAATGTCTAAATCCTAACCCTCTAATCCGACAAAAAAAATGACAAACACTATACAATATGATAATTAAATGGATCGGATTAATATCAAACTTCTAAACCTGTTTAATAGTTAATCTGACACAACCGATATGTTTGCAAGGTCTACCATAAGGTGTTTAGGTTTGCTTTTTAAAATAATTACCACATAACGATTGGAAACTAAAGAACTAATAACAAAAATAAGTAAAAAAACTAAAGAACTAATAACAAAAATAAGTAAAAATAGGGAGGTCATGTTACAATATAAATATCTTTTCAACCTTAACACAAAATAACCTACACTTTTAATCATTTTTTTATACTATAGTTCAAGATTTTTTAGTTTTTTTGAAATATTAAATGTTACATCATAAGAAAATTCATGATATTGGTCAATATTATCATTATTTCTTTCAAAATATAAACAAAGTTAGTTTCAACATATAGGTGGTTAAGGTGTATTCCTTTTTCCAAATTTCAGTTGGGAAAAATAGTTTTGTATAATTTTGTCCCATCTAGTTTTGTTTATATTTCAAAGAAACACTTATGTTGTACAACTTGTTAATTTTCTTTATATTGTGATTTTCACCAAAATAACATCTTATTAATAAAAATATTCCCATATTATATATCAAATAAATGATTTCACTATTCGCACAGTATTCTTCATGAAATATATGTAATTTTGTTTTGTGCCTTCTAGTTTTGTGTTAGCTGTTTGATTAAGTATAAATATATAATTGGTGATAGATAAAAAAAATCGGTTGAAAATATCATATCATGGTATAGAGTCATCTCTGATATATGGAATACTTAAGAGTTGAATGGATTGTCAAATAAAGTCAAAGAAAAAAATAGAATTGATTTTTTATTTAATAAAAACTTAAAGAATACACTATGATTCCATTAAACTTTTTTTGTAAAATTAAAAAAGAGGATTGACTCTACTATCATGTTACCCATTAGATATTACCTAACTTTTTTTTTTACATTTTATGCTTAGTTCAAAAGGGTTTTTCTTGACTCGGAAAGAGGTCGGGTTGCTTCTCCCAACAAGTTACAAGATTGTTATATAATTGAGAGTTTTTTTTCTACACTCAGTCTAATTCTAAATTATACCTTAATCTATATTTTGAGTACTTCTCATTGGAATATTTAACTTCTCTCTAAGATTTATTGGTGTCTAACGGACATTATTAAATTTTATCTAGTCTAAAATATACTAGACCAAGGTGTATTTAACAACATCCTTATTTATTTACCTAGGAAAACGTTTTATTTGCAAAAAAAAACATTTCATAATATAGACCAATTTTGCAAAATAAGAGCAACTATGTATATTGAAATGTATTTGTAGTGGAGAGCATTTATAAACCTATTTTACAAAAATAGAAAGTAACTTTTTGAAAGATATTACACAAAAAATAATAATTTTAACAAAATAATTACTTCAAGTATGGTTGAACAAGCATATCAAGTTTTGAAAATATTTCAATTTATCTTTTTTTCGGATGGCAAGAAAACTAGTATTATAAAACAAGATGGGGCCAACGGAGAGCTAGCATACAACCGAATATGATACAGTGATAACTAAGAAAAAAAAGAACCAGACTAAAAAACCATGCGGAAATATCAAAAGAAATGTTAACAATGTCGCTAAGTCAAAGGAATCTATATGTCTAAGTTGTTGTAAGAAAGTGAAACAATCTCCAAAATGGTCTCTCCCAAGTCCCAAGTACAGTGATGAAATGATGGTTGTAATCTACATCGCATACTCAAGTCTGGTAACTGAGAGGTGGTATAAAATAATATGGTGTAACACAACAAGAGTCCCAATAATTGTTCCTGAACATGTGTAATCTGCGTAAACTCAAAGTGTCTCTACTAGTGTAGTCTTGATAGAAGTCGATGGCTTGGTGCGCCTCAAGATCCCAAATATATGTTGAAGGATAAATTGAGCTTGAGAACACCCACCATGTTGTATGTGGAGTGTGTGATCCATGATCAATTTGAGATGATTTATGAGTTCAAGCTAACGACCATACCACACGAGAATGCCTGCTCATGCGGTATATGAATTTTGTGATCTATGGCCAACTTTAGAGATTTAGTCAATTGTTGAAGGTTTAAGAATTTTGATGGAAAATTTTATAGATTCAAATATAAGATCAAGGTGTGTGAATTAGCTATTCAAAAATTTTAGAGTAAATTACAGAAACGGTCCCTTAAGTATCCGAAAACTAACAGAGAGAACCCAACTATTCGATTTTCACTATATGAGTCACCAAGGTTTGCAAAATCCTACAAATCGGTCCCTGATCCATATAAAAAGACTTTTTTACCCTTTTTATTTTCCTTTTTCTTTTTCTTTTTACCCTTTTGTTTCTTTTTCTTAAGAGTTCGTTGTAGATCCATCTCATCAAGGTGAATTGTCTTTATTACCCTCATCGGAAATTCTGAGAATGAATCAAAGTCGCCGTTGTTTCTAGCAATATGGTCGAGACAATGATTCCGATTTTTGCCGAGAAATTCTGAGAACGAATCTGTCTCGATTTTTGCCGAGAAAACGGATTTATTTGCGATTTGAGGGGTTTGAGTCACGGAGACAGATTCGTTGCATACATGTGAAGGGAAGAATAAAAGACTCTATGCATATTAAACGAAGCAAAAGACGACATACAAAGACTTTTAAGGGCATATTCTTGAGAATGAAAGAAACTTGAAAGTAGAGTCGATTGTTGCAGGTTACTCCGACGAGGATGGAAGTGAAATCGATTCAGGATCCAATTGATATTAAACAGAAAGAAGAAAAAAATAAGAACGAATTACTTGCAAATGGGTTGTATAGTCCAGGAAACATTCAAGGTTTGTCGATTGCATTGATGATATCGGGTACAGAGTAAAAAACATTGTACGACTACGAGAAATAGATTGAAGAACAGAGGGTAAATAAACCTTGATTGATGAACAAAACGAGATCACCAGGATGATTTACAGAGCTTATGTAGGTGCCTTCTTCGGTTTCCAATCGAACAACGTTTCAAACCAGCGGGAACACCTCCTTAGTCAATACATCGAATTTGTTGCTAATAGATTATCGGGTGCATTGGGATACGGGTATCAACCCAACTGAAACCGGAAGGGAAAGGAAATTCGTGCACAGCCGAATACCAAAAAAAGCAGAGCTTCGTCCAAATGTAAAGCAACACCAAACACCCATAAACCCAGTTGCATCTCCTGGGTGTGAATTGGCCCGACTGAAGAGGGATGAAGAGAGATATTCCAAAATTAATTTACTGAATTGGCCAGCTGAATTGGCCGGTGTTCTTTGATTAGAATTTGTTATCGGAAAATTTTGAAACGGGTTACCTCCAAAATTAATTTACTGTTCTTTAACCCCATGAAGAAATTTCCGGTTATGACTTTCCTCGTCACGTTTATGAACAGATGGATAAGGCTTCGATTCTTGGAGACGCAATCGAAAACCTGAAACCATGAACGAGAGAGAGACGTACGGCTGGGGGTGGGGTGGGGGAGGGTTATTTCCTTTTTTTTAATTAATAAATTAATTAAGTAACTTAAAGAAAAAGAAAAAAGAAATAATAAAGGGCATTTTGGTCTTTTTACTTGACCCAGGGACCTATTTGTCGGATTTCAGAAACGTTAGTGACTCATATAGTGAAAATCGAATAGTTAGGTGTTTTCTGTTAGTTTTGGTAAACCACAGGGACTGTCTCTGTAATTTACTCAAAATTTTATTACTTAAATTATCACATATACTTTTGTTGCTAAACCGACTAAAAGAGTTGATAAGCAACAAACTATGTCAAAAGAGCATATATTGTTTGTGTTTTGACTATTTCCTTTATACTTTTTTTTAACAAAGTCTTAATGCTTTACAGAAATGTCGATAAACTACCTTCTATAATATATATATATATATATATATATATATATATATATATATATATATATATATATATATATATATATATATATATATATATATATATATATATATATATATATATAAAGGTAAGATATAATGAGAAGGGTGAAAAGGTTGAGAAAATGAGAAAAAAATCTAGACCCTCCAAATATCAAGATCTACGGCTAATATAAACGGGCCAATTATGTAAATTTTAGAAACTATATGATAGAATTGTAACTTCTAAATGAAGAGAAGGGTATTGTGGGGATTTCATTTATTTTGATTTCCATAAAATCTGCAAAAGATATATCCCCTCCTAAAATATCTCTCTTTCCCTCTCTCTATCTCTCGTTTTCTCTCTTTCTCCATATATGTCGACTGCAACAATTAAACCCTAATCGGATCTACAGAAAAACGTATCACACCAGTGACCTTCATCCCTTTCTTTCTTTATTCTAAATGTCGATATTCAAAATTTTGTGGATGGATGTGTTTCTCTTCTCCACTCCAACGCCACCAGACACCATCTTAAGAAGCATTTCAATCGTGAAGAAGCAAGCAACAGCGGCACCACAGGCACCGGCGCTACCATGATGGAGGTGGCAAAACCTATCGCTAGAGGCTGTGAATAGGTTAGGGATATCCTGTAATCAGAGGGTTGCTCGTTTCAGCCCACAAACTGCAATATACCATGAATAGATGAATTAATTTTCTGATTTCAAGTAATGAAATCGAGTTTAATTTTCTGATTTTGAATGGTAGGAGGAGATACATGAATCGATCCACAGTGTTGAGTTGCTTCTCAAGGAAAATCACGATAACCTATAAATTGATCGATACATGTTTGATCGAGAAAGACCATAAAATCGATGTACAGTGGTGAGTTGCGTCTATTCTCGACATATATGTATTTGTTTGCTTCAATTCCCATCTGCACTGGATGAAGCTATTTATACTTGGAAAACGCAAAAGTAAGTCATTTTTGGTGTGTTGGAGAGTTTATTCATTATCTTTGTTGCACCTGATTATTTCTATTTTTTTGGTGAAGATGCATTTTGATGAAGCATTGTCAGAAAGATACAAAACTGGAGGCTCAACTAAACTTGTCACCAAGGGCGTCTATGGAAAAACTCCTTCACAAAAACTTACAGAAGAAGGTCCTTTTTGCCTGCGTTTCCATGCAGGTAGCTTGTTGTAACATTCTGTTTTCCCATTCTACCCTTATGTGTTTTAGTACATGTAATCACCGTGTTGACATGTTCTTGCTTATAGATGGATGTGATCAAATCATTTAATGATACAGAAGGCCCTCAATGGAAATACTCTCTTTTTGGAAATCTAAATGATCCGGAAACTCTCAGGTACTCATTTTGTTTTTCTTTTATATTGTTATTTTTCTTCCTCAAATAAACTAAAGCTCGCATATCTTTTCTACAGGAGGAGGTGTGTGATTACAGAAACTTTAGTCGAGAAGAATTTCGATTTGGCTTTTCAAGTGATCTATGAGTTATATCTTTCTGGTAGCAATTACATCTCAACATTTCACTATTTTTATTATTATGCTGAAAAATTAATCTTGCTGTTTAAGATATGATTGGATGGCTGATTTTCTCTGTTATGGAGTTTGGAAATGGTATATGAATATGTAATTCTTTATCAGATACAATCGTTGTTAATCATTTAACTAAAGATGTGTATCTGATTAGCAAAAAAGCAAGTTGAAATTGAACCTATGATGCATTACTTGGTACTTGATAGGGCCTGCTAGATACCATCAATGATTATATTACAACTGATCATTGATGATTAACACATGTTAATCATTGATACCATCAATGATTATATTACAACTGATCGTTGATGATTAACACATGTTAATCATTGATGATTAGCACATATTAATTCATTGTTTTCTAGTAAAATTAATTGTTGGTACAGAGAAATGCTAAGCACATATTGATCATTGATTATCAACACATTTTAATCATTGATGATTAACACATGTTAATGATGAATGATTATATTACAACTGATCATTGACGATTAACACATGTTAATGATGAATGATTATATTACAGCTGATCATTGATGATGAATGCCTATAACTTTAGTTATAATCGGTTCTTATTAGAAATCAGTTATAGTTATAATCTGTTATGATTATAAATTTGAATTGGTTTTATATAGACATAATCATTTATGAATATGCATACACAACACTATAGTATTTGATTTGTTTTTTAATATATTTAAACTTGATTTTACAGGTGTGAACCAAGAACAAAAATGATGATGAATGCCCCTTCTTTGTTTGTATGTGTGATGGTAGAAGCAAGAAAAACGATCAAGGCTGCAACATCGACTTTATGATTACAAATGCATTTGATTTTTTATATGTTTGTTCATTCATTTGTGATTACAATCGAACTAAATTTTTGATCTCCATATTAGCCTTTATTCATTGATGATTACAAATGTATTTGATTTTTAGCTACGTATCTGTGCTTTATTCATTCTAGTGTTTATTTCATACATATAATCATTCATGATTAACATAATCAAATCAAATAAATTCTGAAAAAGTTCTCATAAAATCATTTTGATCTACAATTCCATTCATCAGTGAATACAACGAAAAACAATTCGTAATATTTATAAAAATTCAGTTAAAAAATAAATTCACTAAAATGTAATAATTCATGATTACAATTGATATTTACTGTCAATTAATAAAAAACGAATATAATAAAAAATTAGTTCATTTTTTTAGGTAACTATCAATCAATTCCTAGATTTTAGGAAAGTATTAACTAACTTTATTTTGTTATAATTTAATTAAATATACAATTACTCTTATACCCTTATATATTGATTGGTCCATAATCATTCTCACATTCTCAACCTTTTAATCCTTCTCATTTTAACCTTCCCCTATATATATATATATATATATATATATATATATATATATATATATATATATATATATATATATATATATATATATATATATATATATATATATATATATATATATATATATATATATATATATATTAGGTTAGAAACCCGTGTAATACACTGGATGATTAAAAAATATATAAAATAATAGGAAAAATATCAATATTGCAGATGATAAAATTGTCATTTGTGAATTTTGTTTATTTTGATATTTTATATGATATGATAAATTTGCTGGTTTTAGATAGGAATTACGAACCTGAATAAGACTAATAGGGTTGGGTTTAGTAGGGTTTATAAGAATATAGAAAAAATTAGGCCTAAAATTAAAATCAGGTATGTCGGGTCAACCCAAAATAACCCGAAATACTAATATGGTCGGGTTTCGGGTAGATACTGTTAAAATGATTCGGGTCCGTTTAGTTTCAAAATAACAACTTATTTGCTAAAGTTTTTCTTAATTTGTTTTCTTAACACGAAAGGGACATTGGTTTTGGAATTTACTCGTTTGGCCCTATTAAAATCCCATAAAAAGCCAATCGTTTGTGAAAAGCCATGTTATGAGATACTTTTACAGGATTTACATCCACAAAATTTGATTTTATAACATAATATTACTAAAACTATATTGATAAATAATAAAAATGAAATGCAAAGGGCTAATTTACTTCATTGACATTTGAAGAGATCATTGAACAATTTTGGCAATCAAATTCAAAGTGTTGAGAAACAGTAGAATACACATTCAAATGGTATGTCTCCTTCAGCTTCTTCAGTAATTTTCTGACTTGGGTATTCAGATTTTTCACCTAAAATTCCTAAAATTGTACAGATTTTGAACCCTCATTTTGAAATTTGGACTGTATATTTGGTTGTGCAAGTATTGTGCATAACAGTAAATAATGAGAAAACAAGAACATATTTAGCAAATGATTATCAGAAGGAAAATAAAAATGACAGAAACTATATTTTGTGTTTAAGACCAACGGATAGTGGCTCCAAAACCTTCTAAGCAAGCACCTCTCGTTTTCTAATGACCTGCAACAAACAACTGATGAATTTTTATATTTGTTTCTCAGCATCTTCCATTCAAGCACACTATTATAACATCTTAATAAAGAGTGAGTCGGGGGTAATTTGGTCTTTTCTGTCCCAGGTTTGTTGTTCGAGTATAGATACGTGATTTCTGTTAGGAGAGGTCATTAAGAAGTTTATTTCGTTTCTTCTTTGTATTAGGAGAGTGTTGTCCTCTCGAATGATAGTTGATTGTAATCATTCGGCTAATAGTGAAGATCAATTAGTTATAATTCTTTCCAATTTGATGTAAACTGTAACAGATTAATTACAAGATGCATAATAAATTAATAGACTTGATATAGATGATTAGTTAGCAAGCAACCTGTACGAGTCTTGATAAGATGAGTGCAACATAGAATCTCTTACAGACACGACGCATCTGATCGTCTGTAAGGATGCGATTGGTTGAGACTCCAAGTCCTTTCAAATCATGTCTTTATCTTTCTAAAGTGCGAACTGTAGCAAAGGTCCTGATAGAGAGGATGAATCCTTACTTTCGAGTATAGATACATGATTTCTGTTAGGGGAGGTCATTGGGTAGTTTCTCTTTCAATAAACTTTCATCAATTTGAAGCACCAATTCAGACTCTCCTGCTTCTTGCAACACCAGGGCTCCAGGAACCTTGAAATTTTTAATAGCACCTATAAATTTTGTCAATCGTTAAAACCGCTATTTAAAACCCGTAATCAGGATTAGTAGGTTTTTGCATTCTTTTATAGTCAACACGAATGGAATATAAAGCTAAAAGAGTGATACAAAAGAGGATTAGATTATTACATTTTCCCATGGGACATAAGTGAGAATTGTATCGAATTAGTCATCTGCAAGCCCTTGATTATATTCTCTTAATGAGTTAGGGTTTGCCAGGGTTTCACAAGCTGCTTCAAGAATCTGACTCCGGCTAATCAATGCGTCACTATAGCCACTGAAGTGATTTCAAAGCCCTAGCTTCATAACACCTTCTAATTCCGTCTGTGATGAAGTGAGCCTCCATGTCGAGCACTCGATTACAGTCGATGGGCATAGATATATGGTGATGTTGGTGGTGAATACGAGATTTCAGTTTGAATTTCACGATGATTTCGAGATTGAGGTGTATGATTGGATGTACATAACTGATGCCTGATTTATAGGAGATGATCTGAACAATATTATCAATCTCAATCTTTTGAGATTCAATGGAAAGACGAAAATGGGGGAAAATGAGCCGTGATAGGCGGTAACAGTAGAATCGTACATATATGACGTTGAATAAGCAAGAAATCAAATTCAGAGCAGATTTCAAAAAGATATGATTTGAAGATTACATTGAAAGAGTTTGAATGAACGCAGATTTCACGGGAGCTATCTTTGGCAGTTATACGTGTCAGATGAAGAATAAGCTTTTAAAATTGGACACGTGGCGAAAGTTATTTTTATTTATTAGGTATAATAGAATATATATATGTATATATATATATATATATATATATATATATATATATATATATATATATATATATATATATATATATATACACACACGAAACGATTCATATAAAAATAATAAAAATGTTAGAAACCATGATAACCGATCATTCAAAATTAAACAACCACCTTTTTATTTTTAATTTTTTACATTTTGTTATTATCTTAAATTATATCAAAATTAATTATTTTATTTTATTTTTAACAATTTTTATAAAACCCATATTTGAATAAAACTATGTTTATTCAACTGTAAATTTAACAATAGAAATTTTGTTATCGTAAAAATATATCAATATCGACCGTTAATCGTAAATAATAAATTTTTTGAATTTTTGTATGTTTGGAACTTTTTTTATGATAAAAAAAATGTTAAATTTTAAAACACGAGATTGTTAAATATTGAATAAATTGTTCTCATGGTTCCTATTTTTATGATTTTCTTATTTGAAACAATCCATATATATATATATATATATATATATATATATATATATATATATATATATATATATATATATACACACACACACACAAACAATCCATATATATATATATATATATATATATATATATATATATATATATACACACACACACACACACACACACACACACACACACACACACACACATGATTTTTTTTTCAGATTCTACTATAAATAAATCACATTCCTTTGTTCATCAAAACACCAACTCACTAATTTATCTCTATATACTATCAATTTTTCTTCAAAAAGAATATGCGATTCGCAATACACATCGTTAGATTTCTTCGGATAATGGAATGATGAGCCAACATACCACAATGATTTATAAGGCGATCATGTTATCAACAAATTTGTTGTTCCAAAACTTTACCCAGATGCGCCTCTTAAAGCAACTGTTTTTTAGATACAGATCGCAAAGCCACACTTGATCATCTTGTGGAAGACTGTTTTGTTGAGCAACCCAGGTTCACCGACAACAAATTTAGGCGGTGGTTCCGAATGAGAAAGAAAGGAATTATTCCTTTGAATATCAAACGAATTTGATAAAGTTTCCATTTTTTAGATTATCATGTGGTTGATAGGGTTCCAACAATTTACACACGTATACTTTCATTATCTACCAAATGGGTTACAGGAGATGCACTGATTCATGGGAGGAGTACCTGAAGAGGTCACATAAAACCTCTCAGTCCAGTGTGTAAAAGTTCTATAAAGGTGTGATTAGGCTTTATAGTAAACAATATTTTGTGTAAACATATGTACGAAAGACATAAAAAATATATACAATTTACATGAAAGGATCCATGGTTTTCCTAGAATGTTAGGGAGTCTTCATAGTATACATTGGTTTTGGGAAAGTTATCTCGTTGGATGGTGAGCACAATACATATGGTGAGCACAATACATATGGTGAGCACAATACATGTGATGTAATCATCAGCAACCAACGATTATGCTAACGATTATGCTAGGAGCAGTTGCCTCACATTTCCTCACTCCTTAAGCAGTCACTTATCTTCAATGATCTTAAGAACGGAAAAACACCAAAGTGTGCAATCATAGTTAATAGAATGTAGTATAGTTTATGGTTTTATCTTATTGATGACATATATAATGAGTTTGATAAGTTTTTGAAGTCATTCACAAGTCTAACCGATGAAAAGCGGCAACTGTTCAAGGAAATGCAGTAATTAGTTAGGAAAGATGTGGAACATGCACTTGGTCTCCAAAAGAAATGATGAGAAATACTTGCAATCTGCGTATGAGTATACAAGGTAAATAAGTTAAACTACATAATGTATGCATGCATCATATTACACAATATGATTTTGGAATATGAAGGTCGTGAAGTTATATATACGAAACTCCTGAAGACGAATATGGAGATTCCTAATAAATTGATCATCAAGTGTAGTTGTGTATGAAGCTAATATTTTGACACTATGTTACAAATAAGTGCATATTAACATTGGTTCCTATTTGATGGAACTTATTTACGATAATAAATAAATTTAGTCTTTACGTTTTCTTAGTTTTAATTGTATGCCATTTTTTATATAATTTTAGTTTAATTCAATGAAATTTTTTTGTATTAAAATAGTAAAAAAAAAAAACAAAGTTAATGCCTTCTAAAACGGTGTAGCAATGATGATATGACATTTACCTGAAAGATGAGGATGTATGGTAAATACACCTACCAGCCTTATGTAATTGGTCTTACCACTAGAGTGCTAGTAGCACCGGTGTCTCAGAAAATTATTGGGCCGAAAGGAGTGATAACATTTTTACCAACAACACCACCTTATTTTTATTACACCCTTCTTATTTATTGCCAAATGATGGGCATCGTTTAGCGCTTTGGCCTTGATATTTTTTTGATTAAATTAAAAAACATAATTTAAAAAATATACAAATTTCATTACTTAAAATAGAAAATTACATAACACTTAATGAACAAAAAATTACATAATTAAAAAACTAAAATTACTTAATTAAAACTAAAAAAACATAGTTAAAACTAGATATCATATATTTTTTGTTTCGGCTTGGAGTTTCCAACCCGTCTCACGTTGTTCGCCGATGTATTGGTTCACAACTTTTAGAAGTATTTTCATACCGTGAGTCCAGACTTTCTCTCATTCTGCTTCATTTTGAAAGTTAAACAAACTTTCAAGATTTGTGTTTAGGTTTGCAATGTCCGACCTAAACCCATGTAGCTCGTCCGAACTCGACGTAATGTCTTTACCCTTCTCTTTGTCTCGGTCCCGTCCCATTGGTCGTGGTGATGGCTTGTTAATTGGTTCGTCCTCGAAGATGTAGTGTGGGTGGACTCGGGCGTTTTGGTTCTTTTCGAACCACCGGTCAAGGCTTCGAAACTTTTTATTTTCCGCCATTTTTGACACTCGTTCTTTCCAAAATTCAACATACTTAAAAGGTTTGTCATTTTATTGACAAAATATTTCAAGTGCTCTTTTCAAAATACCGTTGTCGTTTGTGCCACCGGTCCAAACGTCCTTCAAACTATTGAACAACCCGTTAAACTGTATCACGACCAGGCTGTCAGCCTTCTACTTACTGTAGACTTCATCATTCGTTCTATAGTGGACTTTGTTCATTTCGAGGAGGAACCGTCTGTGGATTTTCATCTAAAATGTAATCTTGTTTTGGTCCTTCTCCGCCTTTGGATCCTCGTGAAATATAGATCCAAGAACGAGCGAGCGTCCTTTCTTCCTCTACAGTCCACGATATGTTTGGGGCATTGCCTTTCTTTTCCAGAATCGATTGTATTTCTAGTTCAGAGTCGAATATGACATCGGGTGCAGGTTTTGTTTGGGATTGAGATTGAAATTGGATTTCCGGTACGGTTTCAAATGGCTCGAAGTCGTTCTGGGATTGTGATTGGAATTGTGGACGAAATTGTGGTGGGTATGTGTTAAAGTAAGGACCGACCCGAGTTAATGGAACATCAGTGGTGACTACATACTACATAGGTAGATCCATTTGCGGGTGATAAAATTGTTGGGGGTTATGGTTGTTTGTTAGTGGGGTTAGTGTTTCTAGTAAAAGGGTTTTTTGGGTTGTTAGAGTTTGAAGAAGTCATTTTGAAAAAAAGTATAGAGCAAAGAGTTTGATATTTGGGTGGTGTAAAAAATATGTAGAGTGTGAATATTTATAATAGGTGAATAAGTGCTAAAGATGTAAACAATTTTTAAAAAATTGGTTGAAATGATAATAAACTGGAGTAAATAAGATGTTGGTGTTTCTTGAATGAATTAAATTGGAAAAAAATATATATATATGTGGGGTTAACGGGCACCGTTCCTCCTACCGAGCTGAGGGGGCTAGTTAGTGACTATGCCACGCTTCTTACTGCATGCTTCCACTCCCAAGAATCTCAAGTATTGAAAATAGCCATCTACACGTCAAAGTTAGTCCAATCAACTTTTTCAATAAAATCCCCAATCTGATTTTTGTCAAATTTGCATAAGCATTTGACTGTTTCTTTTTTATCAAAAATGGAAACTTGTAAAAACAGAATTATTAAAATACTTATTGAATTTCTCCATAGATATTTAAAAAAAATTCAAATGAATTCTTCACATACAATCTAAATCTTGATATATTTTGTAAAAATCATCCAATTAAACAACGATCTCATGGAATGTTTTACCAATTAATAATTCAATTAAGATAAGTTATGCATCTTGCCCGACGGCTCCCTTCTCGAAGTAAGTTTCTATGAAGTTTGAAGGTAGTATATTTCATAAAGCAATATCCAATCTTCGAAATGGCAGCAACTTAGCATATTTTTTGAAAATTACACTAGTCAAATATAATCTCACAAAAAAACAATAAAACGCCTATGTTGTTAAATGAATTCGGTTTATGTTATGAATCATTAAAACATTGCAATTATTAAGTGTGAATAAGTCCAACAAAGTTAATATTTTCGTACACGTCTAATTAATTGTACTAACAAAGACTTTTGCCCTTCATAAAGAAGTCTATGAACTTGCGTAAAACAAAAAACATGTGTTTTATTGACAATAAGTTTGTCCTATCCAACAACTCACTCTTACACATGATCATAACTTGTGCAACACGAGCAGCCAACCGGTAATAGACTAATAGTTGTAACTTATAATATATGTATATTTGTATTTGTTTAGTTAATTATAGACATGTTCTTTTCAAAAAGAAAAAAAAAAGTATGGATATATTTACGGAAAGGTTGAAAGTTCGATAAGTTTTATTGACCATTGCATTTGTTAATAAATATATAGAATTTGTAAAAGAACTATTTTATGGTTTTTACCGGTTATTCATATATTTATTGATAATTTTTATAAGATATATAAGATTAATTTATGATTTATAAGTTTTATTGATTTTATTTCATTAAATAATATGTGGGGTCAAATGCTATATTTTTTTAAAGGAAAACGGTAGCATAGGGAAGTTTGTCTTTTGTTCCGAATTGGTCATCAAAGTTTTTTTTTTTTTTGTGCAGTAGGTTACTAAAGTTGTACTATCCCTTTCAATTACACCACTTTACTAGATGTGAAGCAGTCAACGGGTATCATGGCTGACGTGGCATTTAGTTTTGATAAAAAAAAGTGTGAGCACATAAGTAATTCCACGATTAAAAGTTGGTGTTCTTCTTTTCGTCTTCCTTCTTTCAATAACTGAAGAACGATAATTAGGGTTTTGAACTATTGTGGGGATTTGAGCTAAAGAAGCATTGAAGCATTGAAGCAGTAGCAATGTCAATTTCCAACTCTGGTGGCCTTTATCCTATAGTGGAACTCAACCGTCAAGGGGTATTTCTTCGCCGTCCATTCTCTTATAATCATGATATCAAATTTTCATTAAACAGTCATGATTTTGCTTGTATGACCTACTATGAGTGTATTACCATCCTTGAACGTTTCTTGCAAGAAGATTGTAAGAAACTTTACTATTGTAAGTCAGATAGATAAACCCCTGATGTTAGGAATTCAGTCTATTACAAATGATGTAGATTATGCAAGTGTTTGGATGGAAGATTGATTTGATTTTGAGAACGAATATGATGAACATGATTCATGTATTGTTAGTGTTTTGAAGATTAAATATGTAACCATGGAGATGTAGAAGTGGAATATATTGAGGAAACAGTCACTATGAACAGAACATGTCATGATGAATTTTTAAGTAAATTATATGGTTAGGAGGAAGAGGATATCAATGATGAAGATGATGAGGGCGAAATAAACCCACATTGCAAGTTCATGTCATTTTTAATGAGTCAATATAATGGAAAAAGAAAAAACGCATTATTGGTATGGGATTTAAGGAACCTTGTTAAGTTAAAACCATGTTGTGCAACTATGATGTGACAAATGGTTACCAACTTTGTTTTGAAAAAAATGACAATAAAAGGTTGTTGGTCAAGTGTTGTAAAGCTAAATCCACTTGTGCAATAAACTTTAGGTTGGGATCATCAGTAACATATGTATGGATTGGGAGTTACTACACAAAGGAAAATTTACATAGATAGAAGCTGAGTGTAAGAAAATTAAGATTGGAAATTATCAAGAAGTTCAGTATTCATTTTAGTCTTGGGCAATGCACGAGAGCTAAGAAATATGCATTTCAACTCATAGAAGGAAATCTTGTGGAACACTATGCAAGACTTTAGTCATATGGAGAAGAGATAAAGAAGTCAAATACATGTTCTACTGTGAAACTTGATATAAATTGCATGCTAGATGGGAAAACTGCTTCAGTAAGTTCTATGTTGTTTTGATGGAGTAAAAAAAGGTTGGATGAAAGGTTGTAGAAATATAATATGACTTGATGGTTATTTCTTAGAAGGTATTTGTAAGGGAAAATTTTTAGGTGTTGTTGGCAAGGATGCAAACAACCATATTTATCCTATTACACTAACAATTGTATGTGTGGATAACAAAGATAACTAGAATTGGTTTTTAGATAATCTTATTGATGATATGCAATTTGAATTTAGGAAATGACTATACTTTAACATCAGATAAACGCATGGTATTTACTACATTCATATAAGCTATATATTTTAATACCAAAAGTCATTACTAATGTTATGTGCTTATAGGGTCTCATTGAAGCAATAAAATATATGTTGCCCTTTGCAGAGCATAGGCAATGTGTTAGGAATATATGTCAAAACTTGCAAAAAATATATAGTGGTGCCCACTATGAAACTTTGTTTTAGAGAGACACTAAGGCTTCAACTGAAAAAGCCTTGAAAGTTGTCAAAAAAAGATTGAGGTATTAAACCTAAGTTCTCATGATCAGTACCTCTAGGACAAAGAACCAAATACTTGGTCAAGAGAATATTATCAAACTGGTAGATGTCGTGATGTTGTAAAGAATGGAATATCTAAAAGCTTTAATGCACTAATTGTTGATGCTAGGGAAAAGCCTATTATCACAATGTTGGAGGAGTTAAGATTGTACATGATGGGAAGGTTGTATAATATGAAATTAAAGGGACATACATAGGGAATTCAAGTATATCCAGCTATAATAGAGAAACTCAATAAAGTTAAGATTCATCAGAGGAATTATCATGTACTACCTAGTGGGCCAAATCAATTTGAGGTTAGAGAAACTGTCGATGCATTTGAGGTTGGTATTGAGAGGAAAACTTGAAATGTAGGTTGTGGCAACTCAGTGGATATGGTTATGTGCATTCTATAGCTTGTATGTGTTTTATTTATGGATGTAGATGTATATGTGGACAAAATGTTTAATAGCATTGCCTACATCAAATCATATAAATTTAGGATTACAGGGATGAATGTAAGTAACATGTGGTCTGAAACTTCATACATACCACATTAATCCTTGTAAATAGAAGGATGTTTGGAAGACCTGCAACTAAAAGAAAGAGAGATGATATAGAAAACCAAATTAGGAACAGAGTCTCTAGGGTTGGAAAGAAATTCAAATACAACATTTGTAAGGAGACCGACCATAACAAATCTACTTATAATGTCACAAGACCCCAAAAACTGAAAGTTAGGAAGATAAAGATGAAAAATGTATCAACCAAAATGAATTGCTGGTCTTTGTAGTTTTGTAATTTTGTTGTGCATTTTTTGTTTGCTAATATTTAGTTTCATTGGCACATAGGTAATTGGAAATGAATGCGTTAGTGGTGAGGTTGGTGAGAATCATGTTGGTTAACAACATGAGGCGATAGAACTGACTCGTGTAGAGGTGCAAGTTACTGCTACTTATGATAATTTTGTTTCAATATTAATTTTGTAATTTTAAGTCAATAAGACCCTTTTGAAACATTGTAAGTTTACTTTCTATCTGCATGCATGGTTATAAAATACATGTATGTAACTATAAACTGGTAGGCCCCTTTTGGAATGTAATATAGCAGTCTTATGTTTAAGTTTACATGAAATGGAAAGGACTAATACGGTCCCTTATGTTTATGTCTTAATGTTTGGAATAAACCAAAATGTAAGACAATGTAAGTGGCCAACAAACTGTCATACTTTCCAGGCATTTGTTTATGTCTTAATCATTGCAGCCATTTGTTTATTACACTTCGTAGACTGGACACACTTTCCATATATAAATACTACCACATGGATAGGTAAATGCTAGGAAGGGAATCTTTAGTTATTCTCATATACTTTCCATTAATATTCATAGAAACTTTACAAAAAGCATGTAAGTAAGTCTGCCGTGTTCAAATTTTACATATGCAGAATTAGAAAGACAATTCCACCTTAAGACAAGTCCAAACTACCGTGATAAAGTACATAACATATCCAAAATGATTTCAAGATTAGAAAAAACTACCCTTATCAAAGGAAACTACTTGTTTGTTAGTCTTTTCAATCTCACTGTTATCTTCTTTTTCAATATTTTTTCTCTCATGGACCATATATTGTCCTTGTAAATATCTTCAAGCATCTCGTCGTCCTTCTATAGGAAGAAGTTACATTTTGGAAATCAATTGTTTGAAATGAAAATGTTCCAGAGTATATCACTTTTATTTTCAATCACATTTTCTAAAATTAGGGTTTTGTGACACTGAAATCCAAAACGAAGAATTAAAGGTGTTGGTCAAAATTATGGAAGAAAATACGCTAACATGAAATTTTTTGCAGTTCCAGAATCTTCTCCTTGCTGGGTTCTCGTAGCTCTATGATGTACGTTCCTTTGCCATCCTTTCCACAGTCGCAACGAGCATCCTCGTTTTCGTCCATATTTGGATTATTGTTTCCACTATGACGAGATGATGAAGACATTGTTCGATTATAAAACGAGTGGTGATGGTGTTCTTCGGGATCATAACTATCGTTAAGGGGAAACAAAGTCATAGGACTATGTTAAATAAGGGTTTTAATTATCATCTCTTCAATGAGAGTCGGTGCCACGTACGTGTCTATCCTGATAACCAGATACAATTAGGATATTTACTCTTTTTGGCCGGTATAATGTAACTTTAGTGACCTATTGCACAAAAAATGATAACCAATTCGGACAAAAAGACAAATATCCTTGTGCTATAGTGTCATTTTTCTTACTTTCTAATTAATAGTCTTAGTATTCCCTAAATAATGCAATATTAACATATAATCAAAGGGTTAATTTCATAAAAACCACTATAGTTTGAGTTTTTTTCGGTTTAACCACTATTTTTTTTAGTTTAACCAATGTGAGTTTGTTTAATTTTTCAGAAAAATCACTACATAAAACTTTAGATTCTATAAAAACGACTACTATTTGATTTTTTTTTTCAGCTGAACCACTCAAACAATTAATTTTTATGATTAAACCATTAAAACTTTGAGCTGAACCACTCAAACAATTAATTTTTATGATTAAACCATTAAAACTTTGAGTTTTTTCCGAAAAAACCACCTCGTATCTAGAAAAATTATTCTTCCAAATGATTTTTGTAACTCATTGCCGAGAAAAAAAACGTATAGTGGTTGTTTTGAAAATAAAAGAAACTTACATTGTTTTTTTTTTTTAAATAAAGACAAACTCTCTGTGATTAAACTAGAAAAAAATTATTTCAGTGGTTAAATCGAAAAAAACCAAACTATAGTGATTTTTATGAAATTTACGCGTAATCAAATACCTAAGTTACTCTTTAACAAGACGATACCTAAAAAAACTTGTCTTAAAACGAGAATAAATTAATCATTTTAAGTGTGTGTTAGTGCACTTTGTAGCACAATATCATAATTTGACGAGTTAAATTTAGAATCAAATCAAATAAATATATAAATGATTAAATAGTATATTATTGGCTTCGAATTAAAAAGAGAGGAATTATGAGTAACTGTATCTGATAGTGGTTTGATTTTGCTCATATTAAAGTTCAATCATTTTGATATATTGTTTGAGTTATATTAATATACAATGATATGTATTAAAATCGGTTAGGTAGTTATAGAATATTATTTTTAATGATATTATTATGTCTGTTATAACACAATACGTCGTTGGTATACCATACAACTGATTTTAATTAATTATATGAAAGAGGAACATAAGCTGTTTTGTAGCCAATCAATTTTTAATTTGATTTTTTCAGAACATTTGAGAGCTTCTAGTTTCTAGTGTTTAAAAAATAACTCTAATAAAGCCTTTATTTTAAAAGTTAGTTGAAGTAGCGTTTAACAAAAAGCTCCTATCAATTATACAATTAATTACTAGAATACATTTAAAACTATAACCAACTAGCAGTGGACCCGCGCGATGCGGGGGGCGGACATTTCGTCGGGGAGGAGGGGATGTCGAAGTTGGTTAGGTTAGTCGTTTTGTGTTAAGGATTACAATGTTCGTGTTTTCGGTTTAGGTTTAGGGTTTACGATTTAATGTTCAACTTTACAGGTTATGGCTTAGGGTTTATGTTTACGACGTAAAGTTTAATGTTTATTACATAGAGTTTAGGTTTACGATTTAGAGTGTTCAATGTGTAATCCTACTCTGCTTTATCTAAACACACATGCAATCAATACAAAATAAATTAACACATTGCGATATGGGCACACAAACACATACACATACACACAACCAATTAAATAGTTGACCAATAACACAAATGTTCTTACTTGAATCAAAATAAAATATATAAAAGTATCTACTGTTTTGAACAGTATAAATTATAACCCTTGACAATCCATAAAGTTCGTTCAATTAGAACATTGATAGATAAACTCGATGAACAAATACATAGGTATGCACTACAAGAAACATCAATTCGTTATATTAAATACATATGGTAACATTTCTAAATTATTAAGATTTTGATTGTACATTATTCATCATATAAGACTTTTTTATACACCGCATTTGATGTGTAGCATCCATCATGAATGAACGTTTTGGCCGACTTAACTAATACATTTGTATTGATACGTGATATTCCTCTGAACAACGCAACTAGGGGTGCAAACGAGCCGAGCCGAGCCCGAGCCTGAGCCTGTCCAAGCTCGGCTCGGGCTCGTTAAGAAATATACAGGGCTCGGCTCGGCTCGTTACGAGCTTTATGGACCCAAGCTCGGCTCGGGCTTGTTAAGAAATATACAGGCTCGGCTCGGGCTCAGGCTCGGCTCGTTTAATTCTTAACAAGCCTAAACGAGCTTAAGCTCAGCTTGAGCTCGTTTACTCTAATGATTAAATACGTTTATATATATATATATATATATATATATATATATATATATATATATATATATATATATATATATATATATATATATATATATATATATATATATATATATATATATATATAGGCTCGTTTAGGGCTCGCGAGCCTAATCGAGCTTGATGACACAGGCTCGGCTCGGGCTCGTTTAATAAGCGAGCCTTATATTTAAGCTCGGGCTCGGCTCGGGCTCGTTTAAAATCGGTCTCGAGCCGAGCTTTTATCGAGCCGGTCCCGGGTAGCTCACGAGCTGGCTCGACTCATTTGCACCCCTAAACGCAACATAAAGTTGGCCATGTGAAAAGACCGATTCTAGTGGATATACACCAATATTTTGAATTGTTTGTCCTTGAGTTTTATTAATCGTCATAAAGAAACTAAGACGAATTGTAAATTGATTTCTCTTCGGTTTAAATGGGAACATGTAATCGTTGGATGGCTAATACATTTTGTTCCGAACATGGGGTAAGTAAATTAGAATAAGGTGACGCGCATGTGTCCTTGATTTTTTTTTCTTTTTGGATTTTCGATGAACACGTAGACTTGTGTGTATGTATCTGTAGGGGTGAGTGTGGTCCTGGCACCGACCCCACCATGACCAAACCCGAGCCGGACCGAGACCGAGGGAAGACATTCAATGGAACCGAGGACTGACCAAACTATGAGACTTGGTCTTGGGTTCGGGTACGGGTTTGCTCGGGTTTTACTCGAGCAGGACCAAGCGTAAAAATTTCAAAGGCCTACATTATAATCTTAATGTCTTTTAAACTTTCGGTCGGTTCCGTACTCGAGAACCCAACAATATACAGACCGAGTACCGACCAAATAACATGGTCGGTTCCTTATCTCGGGTCCAGTTCCTCGGTTCTTGGGCTTGGGCTCGGTTTCGAGAACCATTTGCACATCCTTATGTATGTGTAGAATATAAATTTTTATAATAGAAGTTTTGGCAAGAGCATTGTTCAAAAAAACAACTTTGTTTGACTTGTTCCGATGTTAGCTTCTTACGGTTTTTACGTGTCTTTTATAATTTTTTAATAATTCGGCTATCATAAAATCCAAAAAATAATCTTTTCATAATATTTTTTTTATTGTTCGAAAAAGGAAAAGACGATTTATAGGGAACGCATACTATCTTCTTTCTATTGTATTTTTATGCAACTTTTTAAATATTTAATCTTTTTTGTTACATATCAAAATTAGCATATCAAGCTATAACTACATAAATATTATCACTTAAATATATTAAATTTGGATTTAAAAGCTATAAGATAAAAGGCAAACAAAAATTGTATCACTTAAATATATTGCAACTTTCGGCACCCATTACAGTAAAGAGTGTCAAAAGTCAAACTCAAGTTCCTACCGGTTGCATTTTAACATTAGTAAAGAGTGTCAAAAGTCAAACTCAAGTTCCTACCGGTTGCATTTTAACATTTCGAAACCAATCTAATCGACTCAAAACTCCAATAACTAATCAATGATGCTGTGCAAAAGAAAAGACTCGCTAGGGTTTCCAACAGGTTTTAAAAACATTTGGATTGAAGTCGGAATAGGGGGCCGTGAATAGGCCATTTACCGGTAAAATCCTAGAAAGACCAAAGACTGCAAATTGGTGCAGTTTGCAGGTTCCAGCCCCAGGTACACCTGATACACAACACGAAAAGTAATTATGCATGATATGGAAACTTATTTAAACTAATTTTATTAAGGTCTTCATATAGTGATTCAAATCTGGACCGGATTGTTTAAGAAGTAGGATGCTAAAAAACATATTTACATGTCCAAAATTTGAAAGTAGAATGCTAAAAATAATATTTTCTTAATATTCTTCCCTCATGTCCAATCTCTTCAAAACGAAACTTGTGTGTTCTTTTCACTCCTTTTCCTTCACAAATGTCCTGACTTTAATCTACAACATGACATTATATTTAGAAATGTAACCAATTTAGAAAAGGTCATAAGTATATACAGATAGGTAAAACATAAAATCTTTAGATTTTCCTTCAACAACTCTCGTCTGAACATATAAACTATATAAATCTGTGTGTAAGGACATATACCGAGAGAAACAAATTACACAAAGGTATTCTAGAACTATGTGTACCTTAGTTTTTGCATCAAGTTACGTACATCAATGCTAAGCATTTAGCATCATAGGAAAGAACCTATAGATATAATCACATTGTTATAAGTAAAAGAATTTTATTACATTAACAAGCAAAACACAGGACCATTTCAAAAGCTTTTACCATGGTAAAAGCTCATCAAATTTGCCACCATTATCTGTGAGGCGATTCAGATGAAAAAACATACAATGGATGAACAGACTTTTGAATCATTCTATTCCAAAACATCAAAAAGCAGAATCAATCAAAATCAGCAAGCAGCGAAATAAGAACCTTTTCTTCATGCTCACGAGCGTGTTGCAAATCCTCTTCTTTGTCGAATTTCCTTCTGAAAGTGTTGTCAACTCTAGCAGTCTACATACAAAGATTGCAACTATTATTACTAAGACAAACCAAACAATAAAATAAGCTTATGAAATCTTTGAATTGCAAAACCTGATAAAATCTGATTAAAGGAAAGGGAGGGGGAGAGAGAAAGGCTTACATTGTTGGTTTGAGTCGTTGCTTGTAATCAATTAGGCTTGACGACCAGGTGGTATCTCTCAGTCAATTAAAATCGAGATTGGATGCAAAATAATGCTTACAAAGAAAACCAAAAAAAAGGGAGATATAAAACGCATATTAGGGTGGAGACCAGAGACCGAAACTCATCAAAGAGACACCTCAGAACCGAAATACATGTTCAGATAAACAGATAACTCAGACCTCACCAGCCAATTTCATGCTTGGCAATATTTCATACAACAGTCATCTTGAGAAAAAAATGCCTCAAGTATATATAAACCTGCAAAACCAGGAGAAAACATTTGTCAAGATTCCATCAAGATATGGACATAATTAAAAAAAATGTATGTGTATGAGTATATATGAGTGTAGAAGTATCTGTGTATGGAAACTTTGAAGAAATGAATAAGAGGGAAGAAGCAATGATCATTGTGGTGTGGTTTAGGGATACTGAATGCTTACTTGAAAATTGGTATCTAACATGTGCTTCTATTTAAGCTTCTACTTTGGAAATCGTACTCAGCCTCTAATTCTAGAAATCAATAACCAAAAGCGATGTATAGAAAGGTCATTTAGAATCAGATGAAGATGTATAAAAAGAAAAAGAATTGAAAATCAAATCTAAAATCGTAAATATACCTGGATTCAATATATCTGCTTTCATAGCAGATGTGAGAGAGAAGACGAAGATAGGAGAAGAGACAGTGTATAAGCGGAGGAATTTAGGTTCCTTGACTGCCGAGTGAAGATCGTAGTCATGGTTGCGAAGGACGATGAAGACGATGATATGCGGTCGCGGTAGAGGTGAAGGCGACTTTAGCGTTTTTTTCGTAGAGGTGGGGAGAGAATTTAGGGGTTTGGTGGTCGGGCGGTGATGCACTGGTGCTCTGGTGGTGACGAAAAGCTCTAGCGTAGCCATGAGAGAGTGGTGGTGATTGTGAAGACTGGTGATGGTGGTGGTATGACGACGATTGGGGTTAATCGGGAGCAAGGGTTCTTACGGTCAATGTGAAGAGGATGCGACACGGAGGTGGTGCTTCAAGATGCGTTTCTTCCTAAATGGCAGCCATGGTTGAACCATCTACACTTGAAAGCAAATGGTGGAAGCCTGCAACATTAAAAATCCCAAATATTAACAAAATCGGATATTTTGAACCAGCGATTGGTGGTACCGTTGTTATAGTAGGTGGTGGGTACTATTAGCAATCAGGGTTTCTTTTTAGAGAGAAGTAGGGGTGGGATTCGACCATTTAGGGTTGTGGGGATGAGAAGGAAACTGATTTTATGGGATCTTACTATTAAACAGATATTGAAGGTGATGATTTCCCCAAATCTCGCAGTCGGTTCCATTCAAATTCTGATTAAAGGCCCGTTTGGATGTGCTTATAAAACTCCTTATTGACTTATTGGTTTTTTGGAAAAGTCATAAGTCAATAAGTAAGGGCCTCCTTACTTATTATTGAAAACTTCTTATAAGTCGTAAGGAAGGGGAAATAAGCAGTTTTTAATAAGTAAGGAGGCCCTTACTTATTGACTTATGGCTTTTCTAAAAAACCAATAAGTCAATAAGTAGTTTTATAAGCACATCCAAACGGACCCTAAATTTGGTCACGTTACAAGGAAGAGAAGCGAATAGACGAACATAAATGGATTACTGAAACTGTATATGCTTTATCACTTGTACTTTGTGTACAATCAATTGAACCTCTTAATTTTAAGAGTTTCCTTATTTGAAAACCACTTTTCCTTGGATGTATAGATATAGATATAAATATTTACGCAGATGTCATTTTATACAATTTTATATATTTAAAAAGCTTACAGCTACTTTTGCCGAACAGTCATATACAAACTAAAAGCTACAGCTTCCAACTACCCGCTTCCAACTAGTTTTGGCAAACACGCCCAACATTTCGTTGACAATGCATGTGAAAATTATATGAATTAATAAATAGAACAGGACAACAGGTTTATATATCGAACTTAAAAAAGGACTAAACTTCAAAAACAGTTTCCACGATCTTAATTATCGTGATATCGTCTATCGATCCAAATACAACATAATAGTAATACAATCGAGCGTTTAAATTAACAACCAAAATCCCTACTCTTCTCACGACATCAAATACAAAACCACTTACAGTCCGACCTTTTTCCATACTGAAAACAACCAAACCCGAAACAATGTACAACTTTTACTGCACAAAGTACAAGTAATTGTCGTATCATTGCTCAGAACCCAACCATTTCCAATACGATAAAAAAAGATTTAACCTAACACATAGGGTACTAGTACTACTACCAAATACTAACAAGAAAAACCAAAAAGCTACAAGCTTTTTTACTCCTTGAAATCATCTTTGTCATCAACAGGAATTGGTTGGTTCCTCCAATAAACAGCTAAAGCACTCCCACCAAGCTGCATTCATCAAATGCCACCATTAATCGAACCCACAGTCATTATCAGTGTCAAATTTGATTTGAAGCACCGCTAGGGTTTATCATAAAAAGTTTTTGGAAAAGAGAAATGATTCTTACCGCCATGCAAACAACGCTTACAGCAGAAGGAACGGCTACAAGGGGATTTGTGAAGTGTTTTTGAGCAAGCAAAAATCCAAGCGCCGAACTCTGTAATTTCAAACAAGCAGAATAACTGGATCGACAAACGATTATATAATTTTCTTCTTTTGGGTCCTATCTTCGATGTGATCTGTTCTGTGTATAAAAAATTAAACGAAACAAAAACCCTACCTGCATCCCGCATTCTATGGAGATGGTACGAGAGGTTGATTCACCGAATGATAACTTAGAAATGGCGTAACCAATGAAAAACGCCGCCCCATGGAGGGCGGCCACCGGAAGTAGCAATTGTAAACCTTGTGTTTTCAAAACTTCAGCAACTTGTCCGATCTATAGAAATTAAATATGTATTAGTATAAATAAATGGATAACGAGATTTAAGATTTCTAAATAAATTAAGAATACGACAAGTGTTTATAAGTATTGAGTGAACTAACCGGGCTTGCACAAAGAAGAGTTGTGAGGATAACTCCAATTAAAGGTGTCACCGTGATGATTTTCGAAGTGAATTTTGGAAAGAATTCATTCATCAAGACTGCACCAAGAAGGCAAAATATATTATTTTTTATGCGGTGTTCTTCTAGACAGAAGGGTAAAATGGTCATTTGACTTCATTGAATTCAAACAAGAACTAGGGCTAATTTGGGTTAGTAAAACATTGCTAGAAAACATGAAAATAGATTAAAGAAACGTTTAAATTACCTCCAAGAATTGTGGGTACCAAAACAACTTGAAAAGTGCTGATGGCAAGACCCTGAAAAGATTAAAAAACAAGAAATTAAATATAATAAAATGAATTCAATATTCATTGACAATTCGATGTGTGGGCCCAACCACTTACAGCTGCATCAACCGGAACAAGTTGACCGGCTAGAAGTTTAGTCAACAGTGGTGTCATGATAATAGCTCCAATAGTCGAACACCTGTATAAAACAGCATAGATAACAATTATTTGAGTTCACAAGATTCACTATTTCACTTATTTAGTCATCATTGAAAGGGTATGCTAGAATTATAAAATGAACATCTTTTTTTTTTTAAAACAAAACAGGGTTTTGAAAATATTTTTAAAAAAAGGGACAGAAAACTTACGTTGTCATGAGGACAGAAAGTGCTACATTTCCTTTAGAAATATATGTTGCAACATTTGATGCTTGGCCACCAGGACAACATGAAACTAGAATTAAACCGGTTGCAAGTGGTGCAGATAACTTTAAAGTCTGTTGATACAAAATTCAAGTTTTTTACATCAATAACACAATCAAAGTATAGAGCATTAAAAGTATTCATCTACGTTGTTATTTATAAATAAACTGAATACACCTGTACCATTTATCTATTTGTTTAACCTTTACTTTGGTAGATTGACAGTTAATGTTACATACCATCGCAATGAGGAATCCCAAAAGGGGTTTGATTATGTACTGAGCAAGAAATCCTACACCAACCTGAAAGACCAAAATCATATTTATATTTAATATGCAAAAGAGGGATAAATGAAAGAAATAGCTATGTACTTTCATTTCTTCCTATTAGAGCATTGTACTTTGAAAATTTTACCAAACTATAGCAGTGTCATCCAAATATGAACCTAATTTTACTGAAATTACAATGCTGCAACAGAAAGAAATGACAGTAGGATGCTAAAATGCACGAATGAATGAAAGTACGTTGCTATTTTTTGCATTTAACAAGAAAAAAGAAAAGGAAATAAATGCATACGGTCCATGGATTCCTTAAACACCGTCTGAAGTCTTCAAATGTTAGTGTAAGTCCCATTGAAAGCATGAGAAATCCCAATCCAACTGTGAAAAGATCCGTTTCTAACCAAGTAACCTGAATTTTTATTCGAACAATCAAATTAAGTCACATTTGAAATTTTATAAAAGGGGAAAAAAAAGTAGACACAAGGGTATACTTACGGCTGAAGGCTTATAGATCCCAATGATTGTACCTAGAATAACCTGTCAATGACATAATATATGCATTACACCTTTTTTCACATGAAGTGTTTGTCTAGATAAATGATATGAGACAATGACACATTTCAGGAAAACAAATGAGGGCATATTTGTAAAAAGTGTCTGTGTCTGAATGCATTAAGCCAGGTTTTTTGGACGGATTAAGTCAAAAAGAAACAATGTCATATATAGCACGTTGTTTTGACATACCCATAGAGGAAAAAGGGTCGTTAATGTTTCAATTATTCTCTCATATGTTGTCATTTCACTCGAGGTACTTGCACTCGCAGGAACATCTCCTGGTACATTTGTTGCTGCTTGGCACACAATCTTCGAACTCCTAACCACAAAACTAAACCAATTTGGTAAAATTAAGATTAAAAAGTGACAAAATGAACAATGATCTTTCTTGGTTAACATTCAGTAGTGCTCGCTTCTTCCGATGTTGATTAAACAACTTATTAAACACATGTATGTTCACGCTACCTGGAAGCTGAGGATTGAATAATCGCTGGAGTGAATCGCTTATTCTGAATCGACAAACAGCTTTTAATATCACCAGACGAACGAACCCTACTTTCGAAAGCTGAAACTTTTCACAAAAGTTTGAAATAATCGTGTATCATATATATGTATATAGATATCCAATGTACTTTTGAAGCAAAATAGGAACGAATTAACGAATACCCAATTCGAAAATTGGCATAAAAATCGATCAAGTACATACAAACATGGTTGTGAAGCCCTCGTGGCGGCAAATCGTATCTGGGCCTTTGAAGAACAGCATCACGTGATTGAAATTTACAGTCTTTAGCGACAATTCTCGAAATAGACGCCATTGGAGATCAAGGAAATTGGTGAGAGTGAAAGGGTAAGAAGTTTTATTTGAGCATGCCCTTTAGTTTGAATTGGGCGAGTAAGAGAGTGAAATGGGTCCAAGATTTGCAGAGAAGATATAGGAGAGGATCGTGGAAACCAAAGGAACCACACATCAGATTGCGAACCAATCCAAAAGCCGAATAAGTTTTTCATGATATGTTGCCATCAAATGGAAAAATGCGCAAGGTACAAGTAATTAGGGAAAATGACTTATAAGGGTAATTATGTTTTAAAACTGTTCAAAAAACACCATCCAAGTTTGGTCTGTTCAAAAAACATCATCCAAGTAAGACCTTTGTACAAAAAACACCATCCAAGTAAGACTTTTGTACAAAAAACACCAACGAACTACATGTTTTGTTCAAATTTTTCCTGATGGTAACCGGCTCTTGCAGGTTAAAGGATGACTTGGCCTAATATTTAGTGACATGGCATAATAACAGATGAACAGTTTAACCTGCAAGAGCCAGTTACCATCGGGTAAAATTTAAACAAAACATGTAGTTCGTTGGTGTTTTTTGTACAAAGGTCTTACTTGGATGGTGTTTTTTGTACAAATGTTTTACTTGAATGGTGTTTTTTGAACAGACCAAACTTGGATGACGTTTTTTGAACAGTTTTGAAACATAATTACCCTTATAAGTCATTTTGCCCAAGTAATTATGCTCGTTGTACTATTCTATTCTTGTTGAAATAGAAAGTTTGAAAGTTCGAGTATGACAAATGTAATGTAAGAAAATTATTCATCGTTTATTAGGTGTTTTTGGTATTTTAGATAAAGAAATAAAAAAATGTTGACAATTATTGCATATGGTTCCCGTGTTTTACAATTATTGTAGATTTATTTGCTCTGTACAGAAATGAAATAAAATGTCACTCAGAAAATACGTAAATGTTCGGTTCGCATAATTTAGAAAAAAATTAAAATTCAGATTTCCATTGACCGAGTTTTGATGACTTATTTGGTTGCAAAATTAAAAAAAGAAAAAGAAAAAAAAAGAATCAATTCTCTCAACCTAATATTGGTGACTCGTTCGGTTGCATATTTATTAGTTTTGGTTACATTTATGGAAAAGTTATTGTCACCGAAGCAGATCGGATTATTTGCGTTTGCCTAATTTAATCACTTATTTTTTTTTATTGTGGATCCTCGCATTTAAATCAAAGATTGGTGGGACAATGGAGACACGACACACACGTAGGGTGGTGCTAACCCAGCTCATGGCTTTGCGGAGTGTTGTTAGTCGGGTTCAGCTTACCAATAAACCTGATTCTTGGAGCTGGAGTGCGGGGTCTCATGAGGGATATACGGTTAAAGAAGCTAGGGGTGTCCTCCCGGATGGCATATGCCCTACTATTTGGAACAAATATGTTCCAAACAAAGTTAATATTCTTTTTTGGAGGTTGCGGTTCAATAGACTCCGAACTAAATAAAATTTATAAAATAAAAAGGCCTAGATATTCCTTCAATTCTATGTCCGGTTTGTCAAATGCAAAAAGAAGATGGTAATCAGGGCAGTTGGAACCGGCCACGGATGGTCGTGGGTTCGCGAGTGGTGGGCCGCGGGGAGGTCAGGTTCACGGTTCCTCTGATTGTGGGTTCGTGATAGCAGATAGTATATGGATTCATAAACCCTCCCAACCCTGGTTCCTAAGCTTGTACATCATGCTTTCAGTGGCGAGTCTAGAACAAAAAGTTATGTGGTTCACTATTTAAATGAAATCGATAGAAATGAAATAGTCAAAAAAGCACGTTGTTGTCATCAAACCAAGATAAATTAAATCTCCAATGTTTACCTCCAAAAGCATGTTGTGGAAACGTATGGTTTTGAGGTTGGAACGGTCCTTTTTGCAAGTATGCTATTCTAATTTCATCTCTTCGGTTCACATGATAACGATACTTGGTCGTTCAGCCGGATCAACATGTAGCGAACTTAAATAAACTTTCTTATGTTTATGTCGCTCGTTATCTTTTTCTACTGTTTTTTCATCATTCTTTTTAAAAAACTTGAACAAAGACATTCTTTATATCTAATATTCTGAAAGAAACCACAATTAATAAATCAACAATCAAATCAAATAAATAAAGAATTACGAACTAAGAAGTACAGAATGAAAATATAACTATTTTGGTATTTTGATTTCACAAAAACAATCAAATCATTAGTTGCAAATAAATAAAGATTTAAGAAATAAGAATTAGACTATTACAATTTACAACAATTATCGTTAATTACTCCTTGCCGATCACAAAAATTAGACTAAAATAGTATAATAAAAGTATTTAACATGTCATAAAGATTTGAATAATTGAATATAATATTGGTATTTTCAACGAGTTTGTCTTACAAGAATTAAAATTAAACTAATGCATTTGATTTGAAAGTATTGAAGATTCTACCGTGGAATGTGGATGTGGAATTGCCGATTGTCAATTTTGATTTTTGAGCCCTTGACCTGCGTGCGTGCGTGAAGGAAGCGGAGACGTCGAATCTTTTATTTCAATTAATTTTGTGTGTTTTATTTATTATTTAATTTTAAATTGTATTGGGCTATCTTTTTATTGGATTGTATCTTTAAGTATATTAGGTATTTGGGCTAATAAAATAAAATATGAGCTTTGGAAATCAGATTTATAATTTTTTTTGTCAAAGATAGGTCACTTTAAATATTTAAGGTAGGTCAAAATTTATTTTTGTATATAACTTCATAGTAAAAAAAATATTTAGGTGGGTCAAGTGACCCACTTTGTACCATTATAAACTTGCCCCTGCATGCTTTTGCTATTTGTACATTAGGATGAGTTGAGATTTGATAAAGATGAGTTATTTGTGGTGTGGGTTGAGAAAGATAAAAGTGAAATGAGAGAAAGTTGATGTGACATTGTGGGTTGGGAGAGATCGACTCCTCCCACCCTCATACGTTCCTTAAGCGTCAAGTCTCAGTTGAGCTCTTGAGATTTCTGAAAATTTGGTGCAATATTGATGTCTCGATGATATGGATGTTCACGACCTTATTATTTGGCTCTCCACGGTGAATATGCACCTTAAAGACAATATATGCCTTCTAGTCGTAATTATGACCTTGTGTTGGGTGCTCTAGACTTATAGGAACAAAGTGTTTTTTTATGACAACTCTTGGAAAAAGTCTCATCTTACAATATTTCTTAGAATACTTATTTCTTTGGTTTAAAAGTAGAAATAGACAGTTCAATATTTCTAGAACAGATTGGTTTAGAAATCCCCTTATTCATTGTAATATGTAATTATTTGTTAGCTCTTTGCTAACTTTTGTTAATATAAAATTTTTCAGCTGTTAAAAAAAACAACTAAACAAGTTTAATGATAAGACATGTAAAAAAAAACTTAAATGACTCAATATGGAGACGGAACAAAGTTCGTTTCCCCTTACAAATTAGGCAAAATTACGCTGGAACCCAACAAAGTTTACGACATTGGTTTAAAAGATCCTTCAATTATTTTCTTGCTTTCTAGGGGAACGAACTCAAATTTTATGTGTTTAAATAGTCCCTAAAGCAAAATCGAAGGGGTAAACCGGTTACCCCTTTGCCTAGTCACTAATATTATGCCATGTTGATACTGATGTGGATTTTGATAATGAAAAACTCAAAGTTTTGCTAATGGTCAACCCTAATGTCCCGGTGAGGAAGAGGATTGAAAGATGGTTTTGTTTTTGCTCAGAAAGATGAAAATAATTAACATCGAACAACAGTGGAAGAGGAAGTGGAAGAATTATCCGTAATTATCAACATCGAGCTGTACAGTTACGTGTTACATAATAATCAACCGGATCAATCAATTTCACTTTGGACCGGTAATTCGACCCTAATCTATGATATTCATCATCAATCTTTTTGATGATTTCGTTTTCCTTGGTCTTCGGTCGCGAATCGCTGTTTGGTTAGGTATAATTTTTGTATTTTGCCGAGATTTGTTCCGATCTCCTTGGCGTTTAAGCAAAACCTCCTTTTTTGTACTGTGAATTCCCTTGATCATATGGAGATCAAATCGGGTTCGTACAACTTGTACTTCATTGTCTGTTACGTTGAATTTATGTCCATTTGCGATTAAATTTTAACAATCGTCAAATTGTTAAAAATCACAGGGAAATGTAATTAATGCTAAATTCCGTTAAAAATCATAGGGAAATCGGAAATTGATTGATCCGATTGATTCGTATGTAACACGTAACACATAGATCAAACGACTTTGTTTTTTTATCCGAATGACGAGGAAGAGGAAATTGATTGTGAAATGGTTGATTTAATTAATGCGAAATTGGAAATTGATTGCTGGTTAACAATCGTCAAAAGAAAAATCACATGGAAATGTAATTAATGCGAAATTGTTGATTTAATCATTCATCTCCCAATATAGATCAGACAACTTTCTTGTTTATGAGCAAGAGGAAGTGAAATGGCTGATATAATTATTCCTCTTCCAAGGTGGATGATAAGTGGCATTTTAAGGACACGTAAGCATGTAGAACCGGTTTAATAGGTCGTGTTCCCTATTTAGACAGGTTAAACATAAGTTTCATCCCTTATAAAGCCAAAAAAATACATTAGGGATCTTTTAAACCATATTCTAAAACATCGATGGGTTACAGTGTCATTTTGGCTACAAATTATTATCCATTTATGATACTGTACTTTCATATTTGATTACTTTCCTATATACGGTGTCGTACGTTTTTACTAATACCATAACACACATTGTGTCAACTTACACATGTTAGCGTCACCCGCAACAAAATCGATATTCGTCATTTTCATCTTTCCATACACACAGGCCTCACTTGATCACTCCGACCATAGTTCCTTCCCTCGTCGCCGGTTTCACCATTTCTGTCCGTCTTCGACACACCGTTCAGAACCCTAGTGACTGAGAAACAGAAGCGAGCAATTAGTTAGAGAAGAAGAAAAGCACATAATGCCTCGTGAAATCATCAATTTGCAAGTAGGGCAATGTGGAAATCAGATCGGGATGGAGTTCTGGAAACAACTATGTCTTGAACACGGAATATCTAAAGACGGAATTCTCGAAGAATACGCCACTCAGGTTACAAATGAATATCAACGTCGTTTTAAATATTCATGCAATTCCTTATCGTAATAGCTGTATTCGAATTGTACAAATCTCCAAAACACCACCGATTTGAAAACCACATTCAATCATATGTCAGTCTGTATAAAAAAAGTATCTCTCTATTGTTGCAGGGAGGTGCAGGTGACAGGAAAGATGTATTTTTCTATCAAGCTGATGATCAACATTACATACCACGAGCTTTGCTTATGGATCTAGAACCTAGAGTGATTAATCAAATCCAAACCGGTGAATATAGAGATCTTTATAATCATGAGAACATTTTTGTTTCACAAGAGGGGGCAGGTGCAGGAAACAATTGGGCCAGTGGATATGAACAGGTAAAATGCTTTAAGTTTCCTTCAAACTTAACAAAGAAAAGTTATCACTGATTATGTGATTGTATTTTACCTATATGTAATTTGTGTTGGATTTTTACCAGATTTCTTGTGATCTTGTAACATAATCATTTGCTATTGAACAGGGTAAACATTTTGAGGAGGATTTGATGGACATGATAGACAGAGAAGCAGATGGAAGTGATAGTCTTGAAGGATTTGTTGTATGTCATTCAATTGCTGGTGGAACAGGATCAGGTTTTTGCAATTTCCTATCTATTTTTTATCTTTGAAGCGTGGTCATTCTTTTGGATTTTATGAATACAATAAAATATCTGGACTTGAAGCCTTTGAAAATCATAAAGGGTGAAATGCAAGAAATAGCAACGTGATTTCATTGATTTGTTTACTTATAGCATCCTACTTTCATTTCTTCCTATGACATCATCAAAAGTAGAAGTAAGATGCTATAATACACAACTAAATGGAAGTACGTTGTTATTTTTGACATTTAGCACAGTCCCTTTGAAAATACTTATGGGTTAATTGCAAAAAGTAGCAATGTACTTTCATTTTTTGTTTATGATGGCACCATACTTTCTTTTCTTTCTATGAAATCACTGTTTTGAATAATATACCCAATTATAGCAAATGCCGTTCATATATGAAGCAATTTTTATTACTACAATAGGGTAAATTTCTCAAAATACAATGCCCTAATAAGTTGAAATTGAAGATACAATGCTATACTTGGGTAGTTGTATTTTTCAAAGTACTTTTATAGTTTTATAATAAATTAAGCCTTTGAAAATCTGAATAGACTAAATTCAAGAAATAGCGATGTACTGTCATTGATCTGTTTATTATAGCATCCTACTTTCTTCTTTCTATTATAGTATTGTACTTTGAAAAATGTTCCCAGTTATAGCAATGCGTTCAATTACAAAGCAATTTTAATTATTACACAAGGTAAAGTTTTCAAATTACTAGGTCTTAATAAGAAAAAATTTGAAAATACAATCCTATAATTGGGTAGAATTTTTTCTAAGTAAAATTCCTTAATAATAAACAAACAGTAACTACAACGTTGCAATAGAAAAGTGAAAGATTTGTTTATGATAACATTCCACATATATTTACACTACCATCTAAATACAAAGCAATTTTCACTACTATAATAGACTAAAAATTCCAAAACTATAATATCCTAACAAGAAAAAAAATATAAAAAATCCAATCCTATAATTCTGTAGCTTTCCAAAGCACAATCCCTTCATAAGAAAAACAAAAACCAAAATTTCAACGTTGTAACAGAAAAAAAAAAACAACAAATAAATGAAAGTCCGTCGCTATTTCATACATTTAATCCACTTTGTTAATTTTTCATATCATTTTCTATAGAGTAAATTACAGTCTTAATCCCTACGGCTTACACCAAATTACATTTTTGGTCTTAGTTTTGAAAATCTTGCACCAGTGCTCCTTGATGGCTTCCAAATCTTTCACTTTTAGTCCCTATGGTTTCCAACTCTTTCATTTTCCGTCCCTCCCTCTGTTACTATTTGTGTAAACCATAGGGACCAAAAGAAAAATATTTGAAAACTACATGGACCAAAAGTGAAAGATTTGGAACCGGTGCAAGATTTTCAAAACAATGACCAAAACTATAAATCAACATAACCATGAGGGACCAAAACTGTAATTTACTCTTTTCTACATATTCATGCAGGCATGGGTTCATATCTTCTTGAAACATTAAACGACCACTACAGCAAAAAACTTATTCAGACATACAGTGTTTTCCCTAACCAAAATGAGACAAGTGATGTAGTGGTCCAGCCTTACAACTCCCTGTTGACTTTAAAACGTTTGACTTTAAATGCTGACTGTGTTGTGGTTATTGATAACACTGCACTTAATAGAATTGCAGTAGAAAGGCTTCATATACAAAATCCAACTGTTTCTGAAACAAATTCTTTGGTTTCCACTGTTATGGCTGCAAGTACTACAACATTAAGGTACCCTGGGTACATGAATAATGACTTGGTTGGACTTCTTGCATCTTTGATTCCTACCCCTAGGTGTCATTTTCTTATGACGGGGTATACACCATTGACTGTTGAACGCCAGGTAAGATATTATTATTCTTTTTTTTTTTTTTATTTAAGGTAGACAGCTTAGTAATGCGTTTGACATGAAATGGAATGGACTATTTTAATTTTTTTATATAAAAAAATTATCTAGAAAGTATTTAATCGAGGAAATATGATGCAATACATTATTATCTTGGCAGGCTAACATGATACGCAAAACCACGGTACTCGATGTGATGAGAAGACTTCTTCAGGTATACGAATAACTATTGACTATTGTACTTGTTAAAAAGGAGATGATTCGTACACAACAGTATTTTGTCATATAAAACTATTTATGTTTTAAATAAGTTGTACAATATGCATAAAAAACATGTTAATGTTATGTATGGCAAAAAAGTACAAAAAACGACAGTAAAAAAACACTACAATGGTTATTAACTAATTCATTTGTTTGTTTTGCAGACAAAAAACTTCATGGTTTCTTTTAATGCTAGAACAAAGCAAGCAAGTCAAGCAAAATACATATCAATTTTAAATATTATTCAGGGAGAAGTTGATCCAACTAAAGTGAGTACAATATTCTTTTCCAATTGCATTTAAACATTTCCTACATTTTTCTTGTATACATTGGTGTATATAAATATAATATACATAAATGAATTACGCTCTTTCTTTCTTTAGGTTCACGAAAGTTTGCAAAGAATACACGAAAGAAAACTTGTTAACTTCATAGAATGGGGTCCCGCTAGCATTCAGGTATTTTCCCGATTTTTCCCATTATTTTTTAAACATCATTTATCTATTTGTGCATTTAGGTTGCTCTCTCAAGGAAGTCTCCCTATGTTCGAACTGCCCATAGGGTAAGACTTCAATAAATACCACAATTTTGATTGTCTTGTTTATTGGTAATTTAAAGGTCTTATTATTATTTATTAATATAAATGAACTATTTTAATTTTTTTTATTATATTTTAGGTTAGTGGGCTCATGCTAGCAAGTTACACTGGAATTCGACATTTATTCGCCAAGTGTTTGAGCCAATATAATCTCTTAAGAAAAAGACAAGCTTTTCTTGACAAGTACAAGAGTTTTCCTATGTTTGCTGTAAGTTAATTCCTATTTCCTACCAATTTCAATGTTTAAATGGAAAATTATTTAAATTAATTTTTTTTTTTTGGATATTTTTAGGACAACGATCTTTCGGAATTTGATGAGTCTAAAGACATACTTGACAGTTTGGTTGATGAATATAAAGCATGCGAGTCACCAGGTTACATCAAATGGGGAATGGAGGTATGCTTGCACACCATATTTTTGAAAAAAAAATTGGGTTAAATACAAGAAATAGCAACGTACTTCCGTTATTTGGTTTATTATAGCATCCTACTTTTACAACATTGTGCTTTGAAAATAAAGTCATCCATATTCAAAGCAATTTTCACTGCTATAATTGGGTAGAATCTTAAAGTAAGAAAAACTGAAAGTATAATGCTATAATTTGGTAGATTATTCAAAGCACAATGCCTTAATATGAAAAAAAACCCTTGTAATTGAAATAATGAAAGTAGGTTATAATAGATAAATAAATGAAAGTACGTTGCTATTTTTATTACTTTTTTGTTTTTGGCCGAGACTAACAAGTTTATATTGTGATGTTAGGACCCACACAATATCTTGAATGATGAAGGAACTGATATTGGAACAATCGATCCTACTTATCAACATGAATAAGACGAGAATATGCATATTTTTATGCTATCATTAGTTAGAGATAGCAAATTCCGATTTTTTTACTTGGGTCAAACGAATCAAATGGGACAAAGGTTGTCTAAAGTATAATTTTAACACATACAACATAAGCTTTTTTTTAATTTAGTTTATTATTGTATTAATATAGTTCTATGTCATAATTACCATATTAATTATTTATTAAAGAAGATAAAAGAATCGTACAAAAAGATAAAAGTTAACCCGTTTTGACTTGTACTAAAAAGTAACTCATTCTGATCAATATCTATTCCAACATGTTTATTTTGGGATTATTGATAAAATTGGCCATAAAAGTGTCGATTTTGTCACCATTTGATCATTTGAACATCAGGTGTGCTAATTTAAACTTTAAAGTCCCAAAATTGTCACTATTTGGCCAATTAAACATGTTTTATTAGCTTGACTAGGTTACCATCCTACGTGTCATGACACATAGGCTAATTCTGACCATCTTCATCCACGTGACAAATCGTTCTTCTCAGTTCTCCCCAACTGCCACCACCATCGCCACAACCTCTCTCTCGTCTCTTTCTCTCTCTCTCTCTCTCTCTCTCTCACACACAAGAAACCCTAATATTTTGGTCGTGTAACAGACTTGTTGTGGAATCCTGGTGTCACCTCCACATCATGAATTCGATCATGTTTTCAGCAGATCCTTTTGCTCACTCCGTAACATCTCATCAGATCACATTTTTTGTGATTGTTTCTTGTAATTAAATCGCAATCCCATGAATTTCACCAAATAATGATCATTGACTGAACATTCGATTTCTAAGACATGTTATTAGATGAATTTGTTAGGTGAATGTGAATATTTTGAAGATTTATTCAAAGGTTGGTGAATGGTTGGTAGCCTAATAAGTTTGGTAGCCTCATTTCATGTTCTTCATTTCACATTAACTTCTTACATGTATAAATATGTCATTAGTTGAAGAACAACATGTACCACAACACACAATACATGCAAAGATTGAGTGTGTATCTCTTGTAATCTCCTCATTCAAATAAAATCTAGTTGTGCCCGTGGATGTAGGATTGACACCGAATCCGAACCACGTAAAATCCTTGTGTTCTTAATTTGTGAGCTGAGTGTGTGAGTTTCATGTTCGTATGCTAAGTGTCTCGATCCTAACAAGTGGTATCAGAGCCTTGGTTTAGCTTCAGAGGGTGATTTTCTGTTTTTTGGTCGAAAATTTTTTGTCTCAAAAACGATTTTGGTGTACGCCGTTGGAAAGGTCTCGTTCCGCAGATTCCGAAAATATATTTTTTGGATTTTTTCGACCACCGGAAGACCTCCAAATCGCCGGCCAAACGTTCGCCAGAATAGTGACCGGAGAAACCAGATCGCCGGAGAAGACGACACTGTAGCGCCGGAGTCCTCCGGAGAAGACGACACTGTAGCAGTTCACTGTAGCGTTCCTGTAGCAGTTCACTGTAGCAGTACTGTAGCAGATTTTCAGAAAATTGCAAAACAGGTCCTTGAAGTCTCAGAAAAATTGCAAAATTGTCTCGAGTTGTTTCTTGTTTGTCGTAATGGCTGAAGACAAGATTTTAATCAAGAAGTTCAACGGTTCTGACTTTAGCCGGTGGAAAATGCAATTAGAAGCATTGCTATGTCAGAAAGATTTGGACGTGGTATTTGGAGACAAACCGGAGAAAATGGAAAAAGCTGCTAAAGATGCGTGGAACTCAAAGGACAAGAAAGCTAAGGCGGTTATTACGTTGTCGTTGGAAAGGAGCGTTGCTTTCTACATCATGAAGGAAACCACGGCGCGTGGTATGATGGATGCTCTGACGAACATGTATGAGAAACCGTCGGCGGCTAACAAGGTGTTCTTGATGAGGGAGTTATTCACTACAAGGATGAATGAGGAAAGTTCTGTTACGGTTCACATTAACAATCTAAATTCAATTCTGTCCAGATTATCATCTATGTGAATTAAATTTGATAACGAGACTCAAGCTTCACTGCTACTAGCATCACTACCTGATAGCTGGTCTGGAACAGTAACCGCTGTTACAAGTTCAGTGGGGACCAGTGGTATGACTTTTGAAGGGGTTAGAGATTTGGTTCTTGGCGAGGATGTCAGACGCAAGAATCAAGGTGGATCTTCTTCTTCTGAGTTATTAAACATCGGAAGAGGTAGAGGGAATAGCAGGAATAGTGGGAGCAGTGGGAGTTGGGGAAGAAGTTCATCTAGAACTTGGAAGAATGTGAAGTGTTGGAACTGCCAAGAGGTGGGACATGTTAAGAGTCAATGTCCAAAGAAAGAATTGAACATTGCTGGTGCTGAGGGTGTGTCTGAGGATGATGCATTGATACTCAGTATGGAAAACTGTGTAGACTCTTGGGTCATGGATTCAGGGGCTTCGTTTCACGCCATGGACAACGGAGAAACGATGGTGAATCTAAAAGAAGGAGATTTTGGGAAGGTACGGTTAGCAAATGACGAGATGCTTCAAGTAACGGGCATAGGAGATATTGATCTGGTTACTTCATTGGGAACTACATGGAACCTGAAGAATGTCAGGGTGATTCCGGAGCTGAAGAAGAAATTGATTTCTGTTGGTCAGCTGGATAAACAAGGACTGGAAGTAAGGTTTGGTGGTGGTAAATGGAGGGTGGTCAATGGTAATTCGGTGATTGCTCAAGGTATGAAGCGTGGGTCATTGTATATGGTTGAGGTACCTGCTGAGGGAAGTATGACCGTCCCCGTTAAGCATGACAAAATCTGGTTCGCTAAATCTAGTACTAAGAGAGTTCATTTTGCAAACATGAATTCTGGAGCCAAGGGGATGTTAGTTGAACGAGTCGGAAAGTCTAAACCATTCAGGGGATTTTGTGACATTGGGAGCACGGGGTGTGTTCCTGGTATAGTTACAAAGAGCCGTTGGGTTTTGAACACTAAGACTGAAAAATTCTCTCCTGTTGGAAGTTTGCAAAGTTTGGAGAGTGTTAGTGGTCCTCGGTGTATCTCTGGAGCTGGTGGAGTGTCCAAACCGGTTGAGACAGAGGATGAGTCGGTGGTGGGATTAGCCACGGCTGAGTTGGAGCTAGTGGGAGCTTCAACTGGCCCTTCTAGTACTTGAAGATGAGGGGCGGCTACAACTAAGAGAATTTGACTGAGTCTTAGCTTGTTCTTGGGAACTGGAAGCTTGGAAGACTTGTTATGTTAGGAGATTAATGAGAGATGTTCAAAATCTTCAAGTGGGAGATTGTTAGGTGAATGTGAATATTTTGAAGATTTATTCAAAGGTTGGTGAATGGTTGGTAGCCTAATAAGTTTGGTAGCCTCATTCCATGTTCTTCATTTCACATTAACTTCTTACATGTATAAATAGGTCATTAGTTGAAGAACACCATGCACCACAACACATAATACATGCAAAGATTAAGTGTGTATCTCTTGTAATCTCCTCATTCAAATAAAATCTAGTTGTGCCCGTGGATGTAGGATTGACACCGAATCCGAACCACGTAAAATCCTTGTGTTCTTAATTTGTGAGCTGAGTGTGTGAGTTTCGTGTTCGTATGCTAAGTGTCTCGATCCTAACAGAATTTGTTGGTTATTTTAGTGAATCACACTTACAAGTAGCGTAACGTTGATGCTGATCTTTAATATGTGTATGTTGTAGGATGTTAGATTGAAATCCGATTTTGATGTTTATATTATTTTACTAATTGAATGTTATCTTTTTTGTACTTGTCAGTAGTGTTCAAGTATCGATGTCAGGATTTTCAATTTTATCTAGCGAAATTGGAAGGATTTAAGTTATGGTTTAATACACTTTGTCGTTAATGTTGGAAAGCGTAAATGATAAAGGTGAGCATCAGTCAGAGAGGTTCAACGACAGTAGTGGACTAGGGTATTCCTATAAAAGAGAGATGAGGAAGAGAGGTTGCGGTGGTTGTCTGGAGGCGGTGGTGGAGGCATATGAGGTGGTCAGCATGGTGATAGAGGCGTTAGGGGGTTGTTAGTGGTGATAGAGTCGTTAAGGGCCGGTGCTAGCAGGGCACTCAATACTAGGTTTTCAGTTTTGAGTTTATATTATTTAGTCCTTGCAATTTATATTATTACTAAATGCAATTTATATTATTACTAAATGCATTAAAGTTTATATTATCCGTCCTTTGTAACAGGCATTATTTCATCTCACAAGTAAGAGGGAAAAATCATGTACAATATTGTCTAGACATCTACATCACCCTTGCCTACTATACAAATATCATCGTACAAAGTACAAAATTTTCATTTACATTGTTCAATGTAAAAATGCAAAAAGAACACAAAGTTTCAAGAACAAGCTTTTTTGGACAAAAAATTAGACTAGAAAGAAAGTTTATTTACATTCATTGTCCAAAAGCGTTTGCAAACTACAACTTTTCGTGGCATTTACACAAGAACGATAATTGGTTTGCAAAAAAAAGTCAAGGACCAACAAAGCTTTTAGCTCTCCTAGTGAACTTTTGCACAAACTTTTTATTAGAAAAGGTTAAAGGGAGGTCTTCATCGGTAGCATCTTCAAGACTATTATGCCAGCCTTCCCAAAAGTCACCAATTCCTTGCTTTCTTTCATTCTCCGTATCTCCATCTGCTGCTTCAGGCTCTTCGGGTACGTCTCGATATAAATGTTTCAATATAAATAATGCAGTATCAAGGTCTCTCCAATAATTTCTGCAACATGTCACAATCAATCAAAATTACTATTCATTTTTTACTTGGACTTAATGGAGACATTACTTATGGGATGTTCCTTTAATTCTTTTTGACTTAATGAGCTTAATGGGTTCAGCACTTAGTCTATAAATGGTTGTTTCTTATTTGCTTAACCTCCAGACAAACATCATTACCCATTCATTCACCTTACGAATACATGACGTAATGGGAAAAAAAATAAACAATGTTAAGTCCTAGTTTTTTACATCTTTTTAAAATATGGAAAATTAATTTCACAAGTAATTTAGTGATTGATATATACTTACGTATGTGCTCCGACGGCGGATATGTATTGATGCTGAAATGTTTTATCCTGAATTATTCAATTAAATAAAAGATTAAGCGAAGTTAACAAATCTTTTTATCATTTTGAATCATTTTATAGAAAGACTAGTATGAATGCATACTTGAAGGACGTGATCAATTCGGCCATCTTCACTCCCTGTTAACTTCTCCATCATTATTGAACCGTACGATCTCTCTTCCACTTCTTCGGGCTTTTCTGATGTCTCGGCTAAAAAGAATAAATATATATAGATTTAATAAGAAGTTGGTAAAAAGACATACAAAGAAAGAGGGTAAATACTAAATAGACATATGGATAAAAGAAAGCATATAATTTAGGTACCTCCAACAACCTCACCGTCTTTCACTTGACATAGTGCAAGTACTTTACCCTACAAATGATTAGTCAGTGCACAACAGTTCATAAGCCTTTTGATAGCAAAAATGAGCATCAAAAAGTTTAAAAAAATTATTATTTTATTCTAGGACAATTAAAACAGTATACACACCTTTACTGAGCTCATGCGTTCCATTACCACCTGAGAACTTGAAGCAACATCTTCTACAAATTCCTGCACCATTATTAAAAGCAACAAGCTTTTTAGGGTTATTTTCGATGATGAGGATGAGAAGGGCATTAACGTCTTTTTCATAGACGAGAACTCAAAAGTGAGCCCTTTCTTGGATGAGACAAAAAAATTGAAACTTGTATCCCATTGACATCAGTCTCAGTTCCGACCCAAGTCCAATATATGTCAAAAGCAGTACAGTTGTCATGTCATGTCATGTCTTACATAACAAGTGGGACCTACCTGAAATCCAATATGCAGCCTCTTTCCACCTTTATGATAAGGAATAATGACTGGGCGTGAGTTGACAAAATCTTTACAAACAAGTGGTTCTACTCTGTATTTGATAAATAAAAGTAACTGGTTATATCACTATTAAGATTCACCATGATGAAATCAGACATTTGTAACAAGAATGAAGAACTAGGACAATTGGGCATGTTTGTAAATAAGCAAAAGGGATGAGAGATACCTATATGCCACTGGATCAAAAGGATGAAAAATGTTGAACATCTGCCTACATGATGGCATCTCTTCATGTACATTTTCATTGTTCCAATAGTCTTTTCCTTGACCTGGGAAAAATATAATTTTAAAATATATGACTGGCGAAATAACAAATAAAAGCTGTTGGGAAAATGGTCTCAAAGATTTCTCAACAACCTGACCAATGGAAAAATAATAGAGAAATATGAATACAAAAATATCCGTGGAAAACTCCAAAACCAGAGAAATAAGAAAAACCCACTATATGACAAACTTTTACAATCATGTAGATTAATCTCTCAAGCTAACCCCTTAATTACACACACTCTCTCTAAATTTTCTACATGTTAAAACAAGAAAGGAAAGAATCAAATACTTAAATTGTACTTTGATTAGAGCACTTGAACCCCAAATTCTTCCTTTCATATTAGCCAAACAAATCTTGAAGGCAGCATTATTACTTTTACCTTACCATCATAGTTTCGTAAAAATTAAAAAATGGATCAATAAAAGACCATAATAGTAAAATGCAACTCATTAGAAACAAGAAATTACCGATTCCTATACGGACATTGCGCAAGGCAAGAAACACACCAAGAGGGGACCCAACCGCATAAAATGTATCCACCTGGCATGAATCTCAAGTAGAATTAAGAACAAAAAAGCAAGCAAAAACTAGAGAATCTACTTAAAAGTTGAAAAAATATTTATAAATGTTACCTCAAATTCCAATTTTGTGTACTTTATAAGAGGCCTGTAACTCTTCAATGTCTCGTTTTTGCAAGGTGATGAACCTTTGGAAACTTTTTCTAGTTCTTTAATTTTGGCATTCAAAATGTCAATCTGCAAGAATGGAAGTACTATTAATTATAATTTAAAAAAAAAAAAAAAACAGAAAAGATTACATAAACAGGAGTCCCAAAACCTCATTACCTCGTCCCTCAATGCTTCAATTGTGCTATTTTCATCATTCTGACAAATATCATCGTCAATTCGATTTGATCCACCTGCTAAAACTTCATCAATCGCATCTTGTTCTTCTATCAATGGAAGACTACCATGTTTCTTATAATTCCCACTTTCTGAAGATTTAGACTCTTCACCACGCATTTCAGGAAGTGAAGAATCCGAAAGTACGCTACTAATAATTGTGTTAAAATCCTGCCCCCCTGAATTGGAGGACACGTGGCAGCTTGGAGACGACTTCATGTCATTAGGTGTACTACTTTCGTATTTAAGCTGATCTTTGTATATCCATTCCATCGGAAACGGCGAAGTCAAAGTCTCTTGATGACATAAAATGTCATACGACAGTACACTTCCCAATGAATGGCCATATAAAGAAACCTACAATATTTAACACGTGGCATCCACTATATAAACTCAAAAGATAAAAAATTGTCAAAAAAATATAAAATAACACTCACTTTTCCATCGTAACCAGGGTTCCTCTTGATGAACTTTAGATATAACTTGTTTAATTGAATCGAAACCTACGCGAAAGTTTATTGTGTCATTAAGTCAAAATCCCATCACATAAAATTAATTATATATAGATTAATATACCGAGTCGATAATATCCTGACAGTAAATTGGGCTCATGTAGTACAAAACATCATGAACAGTTGCACTCAATGTGACACGTAATCCACGTACACCAGGTAATGTACATTTTTCTACAGCTGATTCACCACTAAGCTTTAAATTTTTCCGCCACTAACATAACAACAAGACATTAAATTATTTTCCAAAAACGAAATCGTTTTATATAAATGATGACTATTATATTTATACCTGACATGGAATGAAAAGAACTCTTTGAGTTCCACGTTGGTAAGGTGTTAAGTGTTGTTCGGCCAGGCCAGCGGTGACGTGGCGGAATATGCCAACATCATCAACTAAATTAGCTTTCTCCAACCGTTGACCAATTCCATGAACCATAAACACGACATGACCGACTGGAACCTATAAATTTGTAAAACATTAAAACTTTACGTAAAAAGCTATTAATTAAGTCGTTCTTTTATATTAATATTACCTGTGAACAATAATCGTCCATTTCTTCCTCCTTGTGTTGACGTAACTCATCCTACCAATAATTAAGATATCATTTTTACGGGTGAAATTTAAAAAATGATGATAATAAATGTTTATTATTTACCTGAGTTGGTTTTGGTGTACGAGATGAAGCATAACCACGCCTTAATTTAATTCCAATTCCACCTAATTTGACGATACTAGAAAATCCAGATGCATCGACATTTAACCAAGCCTCCCATGAATCATCCTCTCCAGTAAAAAGCGCATGCAAACCCTACACACGAAAATAAAAGCAAAATTAATGTATTTATAAAGATTTAAAAATTCGACCTGTATGGATAAAAAAAAATGAGAAGTTTGACCAAGAATATACCGGAGTTGACCCTTGCATGTCAACTCTTGCTGCAAATAATCCAGATGGTTGAAATGTTCTGCGACGCCAAACCTAAAACAAAACATTAAAGCAGAAAGAAGACATGTTTGGTCATTTAACAAAACTGGAAGTATTCATGGTTGTAAAATGACTACTTTACCCTTTTGTCTGGAAGTGATGTTGGATAATAAATGATTGTTTATTTGAGAACTGTTATAAATTGAAATTGTAAATGACACAATAAAGAATTTAAGAAAAAGTGTATGTTACGAATTACGACTATATTGTACTTCCACATTAAGAATTTTCAGTTTATGATAATACCCAAAATCATCCACAATGGAATATGCCCAACTCAAAAGATTAGTTTTTTTTTTTTTTTTTTTTTTTTTTTTTTTTGGTAACGGAGGAACCCAACTAACTCATCCTTTGGATGACCCAACTGAGCCAACCTCCGGGGTGCACTGAACCCCCCGGTAGTGCCCTTGCTCCCTTTTAAAGCATCCCCATTGGGGAGACCGGTGGCCATCCCTGATTGAAACCTGTGGGAATTGAACCCTGGACCTGCTCTATGAGGGGCAAGAGCCGTAACCACTAGGCTATCAGGAGATGGTTAAGATTAGTTTTTAATATTTAGAGAGCTTACAACCAAATATAAATAATAGAAATTTACTTGCAGTACATGATACTTTCATCACTCGTATCATTTTGATACGAATGACTCAAAAGGGTAGTTGGAATCTTTTTGAATTTTTTACAATTGCATGATATTTTATACTTTTTGACTATATGTAGAACTTATATTTGTAGATTCTCTTAAAAGATTAATGAACGAATAACTATTTCTTCTTTTCATTTTTCATTTTTATTTCGTACCGCATTCCTCAATAATAAAATTAATCCTCATAACTTGTTTTAACTTTTCGACTATCTTCTAGTAACAAGATAGATAACTTTCCCAAAAAAAAATAAAGAGTTTGGCTAAAGGGTAGCAATGTAAAAAACGAGTTCTTAACGGATTAAGTTGTGTCCTGATTAAGTAAAAAAGAAACAGCACCTTACCCTTCCACGATAAGCAAACTCCAACTGTTCAGAAACATCTTCACGAATAGGAAGCCAATCAAGACTTCCTTTACGTGCAAACCAATGACCTCTTAAAACACGCCTATTATCTCCATCCCAATAAACAGGGAAACAATGTCGTCTTACTAAATCTACCTCGTACAAGCCTCCTTTTACAGGGACACCAACTCTGTCTTCTTCATCTGCGTTGCTTGTTCCAGAACCTTCTAGATGAAATGGTTTTATAAGAGGGTCTGATTTGGTACTTGAAGCCGGAGACCCTTTCGGACCTTCACTACACTCCGCTAATTCTTTCCACCAAATGGAAAGTAATTCGTCTTCTTGCTGTAAAAGCCCTAATTTAACGACTTCATACATTTTGTTTAGTAAGTTCAAATACAGATGATGTTACCTGCAAGAATGATGACTCTATTGCAAGAGAATCTCTCATACCAAATCGGAAATAATCACCTTTTTCTACTGTTTCTGCTCGTGGGACATTAGCAGCTACCTCTGTGTATAAGAAATACAAGTAACATGGAGTCAATTAGAGATCATTTATGACCAAATACCTTCAACGAATAACTCACCATTTTTCTCCATGGCAACCTTACGGAAGTACCACCGAACATCGCCGCCGTCCGATGGGCTTTTGGTCTGCGCAAGATACTTCTGTCGCCCTTCACACTGCTGTATCTCATCAGCCAACCTCCTTATATTCGACGCCGTATTTCGTAACTTACTACCGGCGGTTTTCCCCTCTTCGTCATTGCCACCGGTTTCCGCCATTGGAGAGACGGCTCAAAGCAAAATGAAATTTTCGTGTTCCGGCAATTTATCATGCAGGTGTCGCGCAATACGAAGAAACAAGAAACAAGAAAACATCGGTATAGTGAAAATGCACCCAAGTCGAACAAACAAGAAAATGCGAATGATTCAATCAAGAATTCGGGGAACTGGGTCTGAATGAAAAGCCCAACGATTTCGAAGAAAATTAGGAATATGGGAGTTCAGATTATGCAATTTCTATGAAGAATCATTATTGTTTCGGCTAGAAACGTGATGTGATGAAGAATGGCAAGAATGTTGCGTCTCAATGTGGGCAAATCATTGAAATCTACGATGATATTTAACGGAAGAGTTTTGCATGTTCCACAAAATAATTAACCCCTAACCTTTGGGACTGGTATCATTCTCTTCAAGAAGACGTTCGAATCCCTGATTGGGACGGCAAAAAAAAACCTCGTACCTTTCTCGTTTAATCGTCGAGTCATTTTCTAGTTTCTACTCACTTTTATCTCAATCTTCTCCTCTTTATTTTTCATATTTTTCTAATTAATATTCAAGAAATATAATTAATTTAAATTGATTCGAAGTTAAGTTGCAAAAGTTTCATCAATCTAAACAAAAATAATCAAGATTACATAATTAAAACGTAGTAATAGTCAAAACAAGTCTACATGTTATATTTAAAATCATATCAAAAAATTTCTTGATAGGTCGATGTTTCGCATCAAAAATTTCATGTCGCGTGCTCGTTCTTTTCTTTCACATGCTAATCGTATATTTTGATCAATTAATCTACCCCATGCATCCAATAAGGTTGAGAATAGAAGTCAAGGTTCAATGAAGATGTATGAGGCAACGCCTATCCTTTCTGGCTTCTTACTTCATGACCATAAATTCATATTGCATCCTATAAATATCATCTATTTACATCATGTAATATATACTTTCAACACATATACACATGTTTTGCCATTAAAAGGGATAATTAATAACATGTATACCTCTAAATCACAAGTGTCCTTGTCCATCAAACGTTGCTTTATTTCCAACTTCATGCACAATATATTCATATACTGATATATCACGGATAACCCAAAAATAATGATAAATAAATTACCTCATTGAAATTTGCCACATGACACTAGACACTGAGCCGATGAGTTAACTCCCCCACAAACATGCATATTGAATGCATGTATTATGCATACACTCCATCTTTCCAACATACATACACTTCGTTATCCAATAATCCATACGTAATTTAAGTGTTCCTTGGTTCCTCCCACAATTGACCATGTGAGCCCAAGTCCAAGCATACCATAGTCCAATCATACTGCTTACATGCTTTATGCTCAACAATAATAAATACCCACCCTACAAGATCTCATGGAAAACAAGGATGTTAACTTATGATATGTTTATCTTGATCTATTAGTGCACAACGTTATTGTTTAATGATCATCATATGGATCTTAAATAGGTGTCGATGCACAATGACGATCCAGATCTAGATATGGTATTGTTGTTGGTTTTTTGGCTAAATGAGATAAGAGCTCTCATCCCACATTGCTAGAAGGATGAAAGCTTGGGAGGTCTCCAAGCTTATAAATAAGGACCAAGGCTTTGGTTTCAAAGCATCCCAACCAACAATACACTATAAGTGTTTGGTTATTTCTTTCTTTCTCTTATTTTAGAGTGGTGAAAGTATTAGTTAAAACTTTGAGAGTGTGGGTGTAATTTGGGGGGGTGGCTTGAGAGATTAGTCTATGTGATTGTAACAATTTATCATATAGTGGATCTTTCTCTCTGGAGGCCCGTGGTTTTTCTCCGGTATTGGAGTTTTCCACGTATATTCTTGTGTTCAGTTTATTTTTCTATTATTGTCTTTGGGAGGTTTGTAGGGATTATTGAGGCCATTTTCCCAACAAGTGGTATCAGAGCTTCAGGTTTTGGAGGAGGTCTCGGTTTTAAAAATTGGAGTATGCTCTGTGGTTGCAGCTTTGGCTGATCTTCCACATCAGAAACAAATTTCTATTAATCGTATTGGAGTTGTCTCGGTACTTTGAAGGTTCGGAGTATGCTCTGTGGTTGCAGCTTTGTCTGATCTTCCACATCAGAAACGAGGATTCAACTAACCGTTTTGTGTACGATAGAATTATATGCGGGCTGTAAATACGTATATATCTGAAGAAGGTTCTGTCTAGGAAAGATTGGTATTTAAGCGTGTCCGTTGTGACCCTCCACTCTTACCTGGGAATCCTTTATTGGGTGTATTGCGTATAGGTCTGGTGCATATTTTTCTAGTATACAATACTGTTTTTTTGAGATACGGATACGATGGCAAAATACAGTCCCATGAAGTTTGATGTAGAAAAATTTGACGGAAGAATCAACTTTGGTTTGTGGCAAGTTCAAGTCAAGGATGTGTTGATTCAGTCTGGGTTACACAAGGCGTTGAGGGGGAGACCTGTCCCCGTTTCTAGCAAGGATTCAGCCGGAGCCAGTAAAGTCGATGATGAAGAATGGGAAGATCTAGATTTGAGAGCGGCAAGTGCTATTCGTTTGTGTCTAGCAAAGAATGTTCTTGCAAATGTGCATGGGATTGCAACGGCAAAAGATTTGTGGGAGAAGCTTGAGCAGTTGTATCAAGGCAAAGGCATCTCGAATCGGTTGTATCTCAAGGAGCAATTTCATACTCTTCGTATGAGTGGAGATACAAAAATCTCAGATCATCTAAGTGTTCTTAATAACATCGTGTCAGAACTGGAGGCTATTGGAGTGGAGACTGAAGATGAGGATAAAGCTTTAAGACTCATATTGTCTTTACCATCTTCCTATGAGCATATGAAGCCTATTTTGATGTATGGGAAAGAGACCCTGAAGTATGCAGATGTTACTGGTAAACTCTTGTCTGAGGAGAAACGACTGGAAAGTAGCAACTATGCTTCTTCAGAAGGAATGGCTATGGTATGCAGGAACGAGAAGAAGAAGAAACACTCCCAGAAGATTCCGGTATGCTGGAAGTGTGGAGAGTCTGGGCATGTCAAGAGAAATTGTCCAGGTGGAGCAGCGAGTTCGACAAAAGGCTCCGATACAGCTAACAGTATCTCCGTCGCTACTGACGGCGATGAATTCTTTTGAGTTGTGTCATCCCTATGGTATGCCCGTGATACCATGAAAAGGGATGTGTTTCTGTTAGCGGGGGAACTGCACATGGGCATTGGATTGGCATAAATGCAAGATGTGTGGTGAAGTTATGTTGATGGCTGATGAACTTCCGGGTATGCCAAATGGAAGTTGCACCATAAATTTTTCAGCAGGTTTTTTCAACATGTGTCGAGGTGAAATTCTTAGGATGATTTATTCTAAGTGGTGATACTTTCTTATGGTGGAGTATGATAATTCTATGCCTTTAGAATTATGATCGTTGATGAAGACGATGTTCCTTTATGTGGTTGCGGTTTTCTTTCATTTATCCAAGGTGGAGATTTGTTGGTTTTTTGGCTAAATGAGATAAGAGCTCTCATCCCACATTGCTAGAAGGATGAAAGCTTGGGAGGTCTCCAAGCTTATAAATAAGGACCAAGGCTTTGGTTTCAAAGCATCCCAACCAACAATACACTATAAGTGTTTGGTTATTTCTTTCTTTCTCTTATTTTAGAGTGGTGAAAGTATTAGTTAAAACTTTGAGAGTGTGGGTGTAATTTGGGGGGGTGGCTTGAGAGATTAGTCTATGTGATTGTAACAATTTATCATATAGTGGATCTTTCTCTCTGGAGGCCCGTGGTTTTTCTCCGGTATTGGAGTTTTCCACGTATATTCTTGTGTTCAGTTTATTTTTCTATTATTGTCTTTGGGAGGTTTGTAGGGATTATTGAGGCCATTTTCCCAACAATTGTACCATCTCTCCACACATTCAGACGTCTTAACAGCCACAATACTTTTACAATGAGCACGTCACTCAAAATTACTGCCTATGCAAACCCGTTCGTCTTACCAGATATCATCAATCGAGGCTTCCTGTGATTACTTAGAACATTACTTCTTGATTTCACCTCCCGACATCATCTTGGTATTAAACCACACTCGCCAGAATTTGTTAGCGGAGTTTCTTTTGTTGGAGAAATCATTGAAGACAGTGAAGATATAAGGGAAATCCCTTTGCATAGAAAACTAAAAACCTTTTTTTATTAACAACCCTTGAATAATAAGTGCATTAACTATTGTATTCAGACTTGTAACTCCAGTTTAACCACCAATCAAGAATTACCAAATTACTCATATAATTGTTGGGGCAGCGGAAGGGCACCAACGAACACGAACAAGCACTTCGACAAACGATCTTTGACTATCAAGACTAGTGAGAAATACGAAAATTGAAACTGAGAAACACAATGATATAAAGTGGTTCACTCGACAATGAGTCAAGTTACATCCATTGTGAGAACCGGGAGAAAAATCACATTGATAAACTTCAATGCTTTACAATAAAGGATCTATAACTACACTACACCAAGTTCACAACAGAACATTTGATATTTTCGACATGTTACATTGGGTAGTGATGGAGATGTATAAATAGCGAGATATGGAAGGCTGAACACGCAAGGTCTTGTGCGGGAAGGAGGAAAGGACAAATTAGCCCTGAACCTAGTTACTTTACAGGCTGTGAAGTGACTATTCCATGCTCCCTATCCTGCCTCCTAACACAGAGAATTGTTCTTTGCATGTTCCCAAGATACTTTTGACAACTGAAATGACAACACCAATGTTGGGTCTGACCAAGGCTTTACCTCAGATAGAGGACACCTAATTGGTCCTCGGTCAAGTGCTTCCCTTCGAACGAGACTGTGACTGTCCGACTATGCTTCTGCACTTCTGTGGAACTACACTTCGTACAAGGGCCATCTCTCCCTTCAAGAAAGAACTCTTCTGTCTTAACTTTGTGTCGGCTAGAGGATACTGTTGTTTCATCTTCTTCTACTGATGATGCATTCACTACTGTGACTGTAACCCAAGCTACAGCTGTCATTATGAACTGCGGTTTGCAAGATACTGATGATTGGCTCCCTCAGACGTAACTTCTTGGTCCAGACTTAGTACTTACTTTGTTACAATCCTTTGGTCTGGTAACTAGTCTAGATCACCAACTGATTCCTTCTGTCTATCTTGTATGCCTCAACCAAGAACATGACTCCTGATCTGGACGAAGCAGGCGGCTTCAGTCCTACTGATATTCATGCCTTTGGTTTCAACCTTTCGGCTGATCTTCTGAAGGAATACTTCCTTCCACCCATCGATCCGCTATGGTTGGTCTGATCGGAGCGAAGAACTCCCACTTGACCGAAAGACTGAGGACTTGTCCGAGATGCACACCTCAACAACATTGGTTAGTCTCGCCTCTGTTTCTGGTTGCTTAGGACATCAGGTCCTATTCAGTTGTCTTGGATTGCTTCGGTTCGGATTAGGCTCTACATTTGCTCAAAAATCTCCCACTTGGAGACTGATTTGAACTGGTCTTCCTATCACCCAAGTTCTCTTGTTTTCTCTCGTTCTCCGCCTTATCAAAGGGCCGTTGACAACACTCCCAGCCTCAACACTTTACTTTGAAAGTATATAACTTTCAAAGGGGGAACATTGGTCTTCAACAACTGTCTTTATGAACTTCTCCGAGGACTTTCAGGATACGCTTTAACCGAATACACCTTCGGACGCCTGAAGTTCATGCTCGGACTGCTTACTTCCAATACCATGTAAGCTATGCCTAGTTCGCATCTGAACATTCTGGACCACAACATCTAAGCTTGTTGATAATATGTACGTTGGATCCCTCCTCCAACACAACATCAACCATACAACATAAGAATGATGAATGAGGTGTCCAGAATTCCCTGTAAGCAATGATAACATTCATTTCTGGGCTCCTGTTTCCTCCTCATTATCCATACAGGCTTCGCTTTTGTGCACACCTGGTTTTACATTAGCAGCTGAAAACCTAACTGGTGTTGCAGGAGCAGATGTTCGGTCTAAATTATTATACAAGGATGTGGATCTCCACATCTGACTTTTCTTTTCTGGGATAAACTCCACCATAGCCTAGATGCCAAGAACCTTGGATGCTCATCTTCTTTACAGTGAGGAGAAAGGATCTTAATCAACTCCACTCCCACTGTTTGGAATACTTCGAATAACATAGTTTAAACTTCAAATTACATAAACATCGATAATTCTTCAACTTCACCCTCACCTACTTCAGTGATTGGAGGTGATATCCTTAATGCAACCTCTTCTTCATGGATGTACTCTTCGATCGGCGGTAAAAGCGGCCCTTTAAGTGAAAGGCAATGTTATATCCTTTCGACCCCATCCAAATAATCCTTCAAGCACACACATACTTCCATCGATTCAGCAGTAAGTTTGGACCTTTGTTCCGTTATGACCCTGCCACTAAAAGAAAAAGCAGATTCCGAAGCTACGGAAGCTTGGACGGTTAGTAAATTGCGGGCCATGGCGGCTAGAATCGGGAATTACGGTTCCTTTTCTTTCTACCAAGCCAAAATGTCAAGGTTATGAAATTCCTCGACAGTAAAGTAGGCTAAAAAGTTTGATGCCATATAATTTCCCAATTCGCTACTTGGGGCCGAAGTTCGTTGGCGTTTAGTCGCGTCCTCCATCAAAGTGTTATACAGTTAGATATTGGTGTTTCTATCACTTGAAGATGATCCTGCGATCCCTCTCTAGATATGATCAACTATTGGATTAATTGGTTGACCATACTTGGTTACGTAATGGTTGAATAATTTTTTAAAGTGATCATTGAATTTAAAATTTTGAGTTTCAACGAAATGTGGTTCGAGATCATTAACCCTAAGTTTGTGGCAATTTGAGTTTCAACAAAACATTTACACCACTTACAGTATCATTGAAGTCTGATTTTCTAGTTGATCATCCCCCAAAGTTTCAACATCAATTACTTCATTTTAATTCCAATTTGCAAGTGCATGAGCTCGTTTGTTATCTTTTTGTTAGCTTTCGTATCCATGAAAAGCAATCAGATGAGAAACTATAATAATGACTAAAAAAATATAAAAGTTAGAATACCTCATCATTTATTTGCATGCCACGTAATGTTCAAATTTTTGGCATAACTTATAATTTCAACACTTATATGTTGTTCGTGCACCATTATGATCAATTAAGGTAAACAAATGTACAATATCATTATTACCCTATGAAGTTCATATTGTGGTTTTTCGCCATTCATGTCATTAGTAACCTCTTACATCATAGTCAATTTCACTTCAAAATAAATATAAAGGGGAGAAAATAGATAAAGTTGAGAAGAATTGAGATCGAAATGAAGAGGTATGAATAATATTATATTTTCTGCTTTAGACGACTCTTGATGTAGTTGAAGGCGAACGTGCTTGGTGGAAATTGCCTCCATCGTTGAAATCACACGCAAATTGATATCTAATCACGAAGATAGTAAAGTGAAACTCTGATTCCATGTCATATAGGGAGAATTTCCAGTTAATGTACACATATATGGCGATCATGGGTGGTTCCGTGGATATCAGATGGTGTACATTTAGGGTTTATGGGACACAAACAGAGGAGGAGGCACTTTTGCAGATGATTCAATAACATGAGAAGTTATTAGGAGGTTACAAAGAGATTAAGTAACCAAAAAACAGTGAATTATGTGAGAGTTTGTTTCAGTTTGATCCAAATACTAAAAATGACATGACAATTAAATTATTCATTTGAGTCATACATAGATGTAACTAAATATGAGAAGAACCTAAATTAGGATCTTAGATATATTAGTATCAATATTGAATTAAAACACACAAATTGTAGATTATCAAATAAACGGATTTTATATAATAAATCTGAAATACAAAATTAAGACATGTATATGTTAAACGGGATTGAAATAATACATCTGAAATACAAAATTAAGACATATATACGTTAAGTATTGACTTTATTAAGTTCATTACGGAAATAGGAAAAATAAAATTTGAACTTTCAAAATCAATAAATTATGTGATGTGTCTTTTAGCGCCGTTTAATTTATGTTCTCAAACATGTGTTCATTAACGTTTGAGAAATTATATTTCCTCCTAATTTTTTATTTATTTATCATTCTATACATATTAAATGACAAGTGTTTTAAATATTATTATTATTATTAAATATGACAATTGTCATCATTTAACATGGATATGAGGATAAATCAGAGAAAAAATTAAGAAGATATATGATTTTTCTTAACATTTATTTACCTTAAAAAATAACAATACTCCAACTAAGCCACCTATGAACTATTTTACATGTTTATTCATTCGTATAATCACTTTTTTATATACATTTTGTTTTCATAATAAAAGAATAAATTAAATAAGACAAAAGTTAAAGGTAATTCCAAGAATATATAATTTTATTGAAGTTCTTTTTGTTAGTTATCAAAGTTCATGCCCACCGTTTTATATATTTGAATTGACCGAACTTTTGTTCTGAAAAAAAGGTACGACCTATAACAAAATTTGATACTATGTAAAGAATCGAGTCTTAAAACCTTTTATTTATTTAATAATAAAGATGGATGGTTACGTTTTTGTAACAATAAAACAATAAGGTGTTGGATAAATACTTTTAACCGATTGTCTCAACTAAATCCCACTAGTCATTGTCCTTAAATTTCAAATTTGTCTATGCGTCTTAAAATATACATTTGGGTTAAATTATAAAATAGTAATTCAATTTCAAATTTGTTCCATTTAAGTATCTTAACTTTTTTAAAGAAGTTTTACAACTAGATTTTTTTATTATTTCATTTATATCAAAAAAAGGTAATATGCAACTTGTTTATCTGTTTGACTTTTGTGAGTATTGACTTTATAACATCATATCATCTTATTTAAACTAATTTTATTAAAATGTAATCATCTTTTCTTGCTGTTCTATTCAAGTGCCTCCGATTTTATTAAAGAGTTATAAAAATATTTAACCTAAATTAATGTAATGAAAAAAAAGGCTTTAGGCTAAAAAAATAGAGTTTAGGGGTTGATTTTAATGCTAAAAACAGCTTAAGAAGCTGTTGAAAATTGGTTCAAAATACTGTAAAAGCTATTTTAAAATGCTATAGAAAAACTGTTTATATGTTGTCAAAAAACTAGTTTAAAATGCTATAAAAAATTATTTAATATGCTGTAAAATGCTCAAAATTTTTGTCGAAAACTAAAATTATAATGCTATCAAAATATGTTTAAACTGCACTCAAAAACCGTTTAAATGTTGTCAAAAATTGGTTTAAAAGTCTGTCAAAAACTGTTTAATATGTTTAAAAGAACTTGAAAATAGTGTCAAAAACTAAAATTCTAATGCTATCAAAATAGGTTTAAACTCTTGTCAATATGGAATTACACTTACTTGAAGAACTCGATTGCACATAAAAGAATTGGATATGCATTATGCAATTGGCGGAATAGTAGAAGTTGAGTAGGATGTCAATTAGAGATGTGATTAGTTGAAGAAGAACATGATTTAGCAGAAGCAAAACTTGATTAGGACTGTCACGATTTGGTAGAAAGTAAGCCGATTGGTTTTGGAGGAAGAAATAGAATACAATGGGTGAAGGTGAGGAGGGTTTTACGAACAAAAGATAGGCTCGGGTTGGGGATGGGGCTGTCGAAGCCGCTGGGACAACGACTCCATTTCCGATGGGTTCACAAAAGATGCTTGAGTTGCAGGTTAGTGAAGTTGTGGGTTGGGAATGCTTTTTCAATTAAAAAAGTAAAAAATACCCTTAAAATAAATTATCCTCACTGTTATAAATATCCTTTCTCTACCACCTCAAAAATCACACATTTGTTCTACATTTCTCAACTCTCAAAAATCAATTCTCTATATTTTTAAATCTCTAAAATTTTAAAAAATGGCTACATCATTTTCCATCCGCAGGCCATGAACTCCAACTGAGGAGGTGTCGTTGACAACCGTCTTCGTCGACAACAATGAGAATTTAAGAGACGTCCGCGAATTTTGGAACGTATGTTGAAAATTTTCCACACAATAATAGGCAATGAACTTTATCGGTCTAAACATCAACTTAATAGCAAGTGGAATGATTTGAACATGAAACTGACAATTTTTAATGATATTTACAACAACCTATCAGCGAACTGACAAAACGGACTACAAACGATGACATTTTCAATCAAGCTCTTGACGAATGTCGTCTGACATACAACAAGGAGTATACGAATATCAAAACTTGAAATGTTGTGAAAAGTTCACCAAAGTGGTGTGCTTGTTAATTAGGTTTTTAAGTTTTCATATTTAGGTTTTTAAGAATTCGTGTTTAGGTTTTAGATTATTGTATTTAGGTTTTCAATTCTCATATTAGGATTTAAATTACTGCTTTTAGGACTTTTTATTTTATTTTGTAATGATGTGCTCTTTTTAATTAAATGTTATTTATCTTTTTTATTTATTACATTTTAAATTAGTTTATATTTCAAATTAAATGTTATTTTATTTTTTATTTAATTTTAACATAGAAAGACTGATTTGACACTGAGAGTTGGGAAAGATAGGTTTCCAGTGTTGTGGATTGAGAAAGATAGAAGTAAGAGAATAAATAAAAATTGATGCGACGCTGTGAATTATGAGAGTTTGAGGAGATGAACTCCCCTACCTTAAAGGGTTTTGATTTGTTGGAATTCAAGTAATCATTATAATAATAATAATAATTGGCTAAAAATGTAATGGTTAAAAATATATTTGTTTTTTCATATAAAAATAATAATATTGGAGTTTAAGGTAATAAAATGAAACAAAAATAAAAGTTAACAGGTAAAACCTCTTGTGAAAAAATTCGAGATACTTATATAAAATAAAGCTGAAAATTGGTTACTATTTTATGACATTAACATTATATTTTTATTCTCGTGTTTAATTTGATTTAGTCAAATACAAAATACAAAAACATATTCTTATTTATAAATTTACAATAATATTTCATCATAATCTTTTTTGTGGCATCAATATCTTTTAAATTTTTCATATTAAATTATTAAATTTAAAAATCTATCTAATATAACAATGATCAAATAAATCAAAAATATAACCATAAAGGTAGGGTCTTCCTCATCCCTCCTAACCCAGTTGTCACATAGACGTCACATCAGTTTTCCTCTCTTTTATCTCACTTCCATCTTTTTCAAACCATAACACAAGAAACCCGTCTTTCTCAACTTACTCCTAATATACAAGTATTGGAACATAATGTACAAGCATAAAGAGTGGGTAGAGTGAGTTCTAAACCCGCATCTTGTCTATCTTTCGCGATCTATCATGTCGTGGAGCCACCACCGCCCCCATCTTTCGCTATTTATCGTCGACTCCGTCCACGCTAAGAGAAAAATAAGTCATGCAATAATGGCTTGTTGTTCATATTAAGATGATGGGTAACGTACTTATTTGTAAATTAATAAGTTTATTTTTGGGATATTCAGAATTAATAAATTAAAAACTACAATGTTGTAATAAGAAAGAAAATAAAAATATATAAATAAACAAATACATAATGCTATTTCTTGTGTGTGATTGATATGTTTGCGTGTGACCAATCCCTGACAGGTTCCATAAACTAATGCATAATACCAAAAAAATTATAAACCTATCTCATCAAACTAAGGACTGTCACACACTAGACATTGTATCTAATCGTATAGCAGTATAATGTGAAAAGAGGGTGTTGAACTCTCGAGGAACGAGTATGAAACAAAGTTAGCTTGTTTGATTACTGAAACTAAAAACATAAAATAAATGGGGGTTTTAATATAAAATGAAAAAGGCAAATAGAATGAAAATTGGGATGGAAAATCGATTGGAAAAAATTCTGAAGGTGTTCTTATTTAGACTTGACTTTGTCATTCAATTATGATTGGTTTCTATTACGTGCAATGGTTATTAAACAGATGTTCACAGATTCTTAAGTTGATTAGTTACGTTGGTCCGTTCACTAATCCTCATGATTCTAAAGATTCCTAACCATGATGGCCATGCTAATTAGTTATGTTTATTACCAGTCATTAAGTTCATATCATGCAGATTTAATCATGTAATTAATCAAAATGGTTATGGTGACTATTTATTGCGTAAAATGCTCTTCTAATGCATCTTACACACTAATGTTCATTAATTTAATGTCCCGACCTTAGGATTTGGTGTATCTCTAGTCACATATGACTAATGGTCATAGTACAATCATGATTCAAGCTACATAATTAGATCTGTCCTCTAAATTGCATAAGCTCAGCAATAGAACGATAAAGACTCAAACTTTAACATGTAAGGATCTTTGATTAAACTAGCAAGATAAAACAAACAATTTTTAATAACCGAATATAAATCAAAATCATAACTTTAGGGTTTATTCAAAGTTAAGCATAATGTTCGCTAATAGTAAATTACACTTTTGGTCCCTGTGGTTTACCCTAGTTTTCACTATAAGTCCAACTTTTCAAATTTCACGTTGATGGTCCATGTGGTTGCATAAAGGTAACACTTATGATCCCTGGTCCATGTCAAATGACTGAAATACTCTTTCTAATTTATTTTTTCTTTTTCTTTTAATCTATTATTTATTTTATTAATTAAAAAAATACATCTCACCCCACCCCTAGCCCCTTTCTCTCTTCGTCTGATTATTTTGTGTTAACGTCAGAAACAATTTCAGAGTATAATCCCGTCGTTTATGGTCGCCTCACATCACGAATCCCTGAATATAGAGATAAAATACTAAACTAAAATCGATTTTGATGGTTTTTGAGGCTTTGGTCTTGTCCTCGCAGTAAGTCATTCACAACCCCAATAAGTCTTCATATAGGCAAGTGTTACGATTCTCTATAAACAACCTAAGATTCACATCACCCTCAACTCTAAAACCGCTCTTCATAATTACACCAGTTCTACTCCAATCCCGAAGGTTGGCTATGGCTCCGACGACTCCCTTTACTCCGGTGACCATCATCTCCGGTTGAACTCTTCTCTTCCACTGCAGTCTTCTTCTCCGACGGAAAAGAAACAAACCCTGCCTCTATTTGTTGTCTTGATAGAGTCTGACCCTTCTTCTCAGACCACATGTACATGGGTAATCCCTGACGAAGGCTTTGTCTGATCAACGCTGCTTTCTTCTCGGTCCGATACCCCTTCTTCTCAATACACGTGTAGCAGAAAAATTTGTTTCTTCTTTCTTGTAAGGAGGTTTTGAAAAGATGTTGGTTGAACGACAACGAGAGAGTTAGGAGGAGTAAGGTTTTGGTGGCCATTGTTGACAATCCTGAAAAAAGAAAAAGAACTTTCCAAATAAACACAAATCATTGTCATTTAGTTTACTAATTAACGTAATTATCGACAAAACACGTAATTGTAGAAATTGTCGATCAGAATTTTTTTTTGGGTTCCGATCAATAAAAGAAGAAGGAGTAGGATGCGTGAACGAGAGGATTTGGGTGGGTGGGGGTATTTTTTTATTTAAATATCCAATAGATTTAAAAAAAGAAATTAAAAAGGGCAATAGGGTCTTTTTACCTGGATCAGGGACCATGAGTGTTAATTTTATGCAACCATAGGAACCTTGAGTGTGAAATTTCAAAACTTGGGCCAAAACGAAAAAATGGGTAAACCATAGGAACAAAAGCTATGATTTACTCGTTTACTAATTATAGACAGAAAAGTAACGTATGTGATAACCTAATGATTGCTGCTCGTGATCCTTCAGAGTTCTGCTCTGTATCAGCTTTCCGGCTTCCCAACAATCCTGATGACTCTCAAAACATTGATTTAGTGTTTTCTCCTTAGTTTAGGTATGTCAAAAACTAAAAAAGTCCTCCAAAAATCGAAATTGATACTGTTTAAATAGTTTTTTTGCTAACGCAGTATAACATCGCGATGGGCTCTCCGTGTTGGGCAGCGGAAGCACCAACGAACACGACTAAGAACTTCAACAAACGATCTTTGACTATCAAGACTAGTGAGTAATACGAAAATTAAGATTGAGAAACACAAGGATATAAAGTAGTTCACCCGATAATGAGTCGAGCTACATCCACTGTGAGAACCGAGAGAATTTTACATTGATAATCTTCAATGTTTTACAAGAGAAATTCTATGACTACACTACTCAACATTCACAACCAGAACATTGTATATATCTTGACATATTACATTCAGTAGAGATCGAGATGTATAAATAACGAATCATGGAAGGCTGAACACGCAAGATCTTTGGGTGGGAGAAAATAAAAGGAAGAACTAGGCCTGAACCTAGTCACTTTACAGGCTGTGAAGTGACTGTTCCTTGCTCCCCATGCTGCCCCTGACACAGAGAATTGTTCTTCACGTGTTGCCAAGATACTTCTGACAGCTGAAGTGACAACACCAATACAAGGTCTGACCAGGGGTTTACCTGGGACAGAAGACACCCTATTGGTCTTCGGTTGAATGCCTCCCTTCGGACGAGACTGTGTGACTGTCTGACTATGCTTCTACACTTCTGACGGACTACACTTCGTACAAGGGTTAACTCTTCCTTCAAGAAATACTCTTCTACCTGAACTATCATCGGCTAAAGGATATTGATGTCTCATCTTCTTTTGCTGCTAAATCGTTTATAAATGTGACTGTAGACCAAGCTACAGTTGTTACTATGAACAACGGTCCGCATAAGATACTGCTGATTGGCTTCCTCGGACACAACTCCTATGTTTGGACTTAGTTCTTGCTTTGTCACAATCCTTTGATCTGGTGACCAGCCTAGTCACCAACAACTCCTTGCTGTCTATATTGTATGTCTTCTCCGTATGCCTCAACCAGGAAAAGAACTTCTGATCCGGACGAAGCAGGGCTCCTTCGGTCCTGCTGATCTCATGCCTTTGGTTACAACCTTCTGTTGATCTTTTGAAGGAATACTTTCTTTCACCCGTCGATCCGCTATGGTTGGTCAAACCAAAGCGAAGAACTCCCACTTGACAGAAAGACTGAGAACTCGTCTGAGATGAAAACCTCAACAGTTCTAGCTAGTCTCGCCTCTGTTTCTAGTTTCTTCGGACAGCAGGTCCTTTTCGGTTGTCTTGGATTCCTCCGGTTCTGATCAGGCTCCACATTTGCTCAACACTCTGTAGCGGCACGACAGTCAGATTTTCTGCAATTAACACTTATCTTTTTCCTGCCGTTCTAATCCTCCATAGCGGCTCGTTGCACTCATGCACGCATCGCGATCTACCTCCAATTTGCTCATTTTTCAGTTCCATTTGCTCCAAAATGTATAAATTCCTGAAAATAATCAAATTCAAGTCATTAAATACCGTTTATCTCCTTTTTAACGTAAAATACAACTATTAATACCCTGATATCACGTAAAATATATATGTAAATAACGCAATACCCGGTGATCATTTAGAACATCGACTTATATTTGATATGTGTTCTTTAAAAATGCTTAGTTTAGTGCATGAGCCGATAATAGTTTCGAGAAAATTAAGAAATTATTATTTAAAATCAATATCATGAATATTTTAAAACAATTAATGACAAGTAAATAAAAGTTAATTATATAAAAGACCATATATATTGGTTTTTTTAGGATTAAATTTTAAGCTTGTTTATTAAAAAGACATTGTATTTTTTTTTTTTTTTTTTGGATTTGAACATTTTAACACGTTTATTGGTAATTTTTTTGGTTTTGACAACATTTTTCGTAAAAACCCTCAATTTTTTTTCGAGAAAAACATCATAATTAACAATTTTTTTTGAAAAAATCTTCACACTTGACAATTTTTTTTGGAATCTACTTTCAACTTTCATGTTTTCCCTATTAGAAATGTTTTCAATACTAGAAGTGATTTAATCAAGAATAATGTCGTTATATACCTTTGAGACTCAATTTTTGTTTCCGTTTGAATTAATTTTTTTTGTTTTGACTTACAGTTGTCATGGTATTCTTTGTTGTTTTTTTATAATGTTCTTTAACATTTGATTTGTAGCAAGTGATGAACATCGGTTCAAGTTGGCTTAAATACCTTAGATTGTTATCAAACAAAATGATAACTTCCAAACATCAATCTATGCTTGGATTCTAACCTAAGTTTTCATGTTTTTTCCGTTAAAAACATTGTCAAGTAAGACTAGACAATTGCTATTTACCCGCTACAATCATTGAGCATATGTGAAACATATTTTATTTTTTATTTTGCCAATAAGATTTTTTTTTTGAAAAAGTAAATGTTTCCTTCAGATTTCATGTTAAAAACTATCAAAATTACCATAAAAAGAAACAACAAAAAAACATGGGAATCTTGAGTAAAAAAAAAGTCGATTCAAAGAAGAAGTTTGGTTCAAACGGAAAAAAAAAATTAAGCCTCAAAGGAATTTAGTGACAATATTATTGATTAAATCACTTCTCCGATTGAAAATGATTTTAATGGAAAAAATGATAGTTGAAATTAGGTTCTAAATAAAATGATCAAACATGAGGTTTTTTCCCAAAAAAGTTGTTAAATGTGAGAGTTTTTATCGGAAACATGGAAAGCAAAGTTGAGGGCTTTTTTCCGAAGAAACTTATTTAAACCGGAAAATTAGCGGTAAACCTGCTAAAGGGCCAACTCGAAAAAATTAAAAAATAATGCAAGGACTTTTTAGGAAAAAAGGGTTAAGATTTATCTCAATATAATAGACATTTTATGTGATTAACCCAATAAGTAACATATAATGCCACAGAACCCTTACATTTATTATTTTTTTGACATTTTATCCTTTTTGTTTTTTGGTTGGTTTTATTCTTTAACTTTCACTTGGTTTTTTATTTTTACCATTTTTACCTGTTATCAAAAGTTTGCAAGTTGAAACTCGCAAGAAAATCATTAAATTTAAATTTCTTATGGTTTTAGCTTAATTATGTTTGTTTTTGAGATCTACATCCATAATTTTCATGCAACTTGTTGATTTCATTTTTTTCAAGTTTACGATGGTTATGTATTCTTTTTTGTTGCAAGACTTGGCAGTGTCTTGTAAAAATTTCCATCCATTATGAACCCAAAAAAATAGAACAAGTGAAATTAACAAGTTGCATTAAAATGAAACACCCTCGCTTAAGGCTTTTTATAAAACGTTATTTTAACCCATGGTTTATCATCATTAATCAACAAAATAATCCTTTAGTGAAAACTTTAGTTTCAACATTTTCAAATAAGCCATTTTCTTCCAAAAACTATTTTAAAACACATGGGGTTTAATGAGAAATAATTTAGGTTTAAGTTGCGGAAAACAATGTTTGGTCCCATTTTAGATAAAACATTTTAGTTTATAAAATAGCGAGGTTGTAACAATTCAAATACCATTACACAATTTAAATGATACCACACAAACCGTGGCCTTCTAAACATCCAGCTTTTCTAAGTCATCTAAACTCCTCAACCTGAGTACACATCAAAATAAGTTAGGCAATGGAAATGCCTAGTGAGTTTACCCGAGGTTGTCCCATTTTGAGTGAGTAGTAAACTACCACATTCGGGACAAAACCTCCCAAAAACAGTTTTAACACACACTTCAAAAGTTATTTAAAACATCATAAAGGTTTACTCAAAATAGATAGTTATGATATGCAAATGTAATGCATGATGCAACTATCCCAAACCCACGTCCATCTCATAAAAGTCCAACTCACCTCAATGGCACCTACCTAAGTTCACAAATGACACGCACGGAGCATGTCACTTGATCCCCGTATAGGTTAAACTAGAACTAGTGGCCATCACACTAGCCCCATGAGGGTTAGCAACTCCCTCATGCGTCTCCTCACCCTCTTTATTTTAGAGAAGGGTCAAACTCATATTAACTCCTTACCTTCTTTGTTTGAGAAGGGTCAAACTCATATTAACTCCTCACCCTCTTTGTTTGAGAAGGGTCAAACTCGTATTAACTCCTCACCCTCTTTGTTTGAGAAGGGTCAAACTCATATTAACTCCTCAAGGTATCACACGGTCAATCCCATCCTATATGAAATGCAATGCACAATAGGATGCTAAAAACGTCTTTCAAATACAACATCATACTCTTATTTGAAAACATCTTTAGAAACTCATTTTCATGCGATGCACAAGTAGAAATCATATAACACATTGCACATAATATCATGCATGAAAAGTAATTGATAACACACACAAAAGATAATAGTTGGGATGTGTACTCCCGATAAACCCACCCAAGGTCAACTGACGAGTCAACACTAACTCCGCACAAGGTTGAAGCATTTGAAGGCGCTCCTAGACATCATCTCATCCATCAAATCATCTTAGTTGAGTGCTATCTCAAGTCCTTAGTCTCACTTCCAAGTCACTACAACATATCTCATTCCTACAATACAAGAACGGAGATATTATACTCGATTCATCTAAAAGTCACACTATAATTACTTCTTTAGAACCAAGAATGGACAATCATCCATCATCTAAAATGAGGTCCTTGACTCTCTAATATAAGGAAAATCTTAATTAAAACATTCCCAAAGATTGGCATTAAAACAAGGACCCGAAGCCCAAACCATAAAGCTCAAAACCCAAAAACTGACATTTTTGGCCAACCCAGGCTACACGGGGCATGTAGCCCTACACGGGTCGTGTAGCATTACAGGAAAACCAACCCGTAGCCTCCAGACCCCCTACACGGGTCGTGTGGCCCTGCACGGGTCGTGTAGACCTGTTGCAACCCTGATTTTTTGGTCATTTTCACTCATTTTCGACCCGATTCAAGTTCCGATTCTTCCCAAAACTCATGTACATCAAAAGGACATTATTCCTTCCCAAAATACACATCATTAGACTCAATTAAACTATTCAAAACCATTTCAAATGAATCAATTACATTCCATGATCATAACTTCACTCTATAAGCTTAAACCATGGAAGACTCAATTCCATTCTTACAATTGATGATTACAAGTGGAGATTCCTTCTTCCATTCCATGGAATCATTAGGAAATGATCCTCACCCCACTTATACATCCAAATTGATACCTTAACTCATTCATCCATCCATTAAACAAGAGATCAAATCATCATCTACATGAACAAAACCCATTTCAACACCCAATTCTCATTTTCTAATGATTCATGGTTTAAGACTACAAATCAAAGGTTGGAATCCTTAGGGAATCATTAGAAATGAATCCCCTCATCCAAAACTACCATAATCATCCATCAATTTCCATATTCCTCCTCTATTCATCAAATCCCCAATTTCTAGGGTTCATAACACCCAAATCAATCAAATAATTAGATCTAGAGCATCTATGGATTGGATGTTGATCCAAACAACTTAGAAACATCAAATAAACATTGGGGAATCATAGGAAGAACCTCATCCCACCATAAATCTCGAATTGAGTCAAAACGCCAAACCCTAATTCGAATTCAATGCTAGAAGATGAAGGGTTTATACCTTAGATTGCTTGAATTCTTCAAGTATGATCATAATCCTTCAAAATCCATCCAAGTCTCCTTGGAAGAGATGAAAATCGCCATCTCTCACTCTCTCTAATCTTCAAAAACGTGAATGGCTGATTTGGGGAAGGATCCCCATAAAAAACAAGTCATCTTTCAAGAATTTGCAACATTAGTCCCTTGAGTTTGAGCCTTCTTCACTCAACATCCAACAAGTCAACTCTTCTAACAATAAATTCCCATATTCATACAAATGCCCCTAATATAAATTATTTCTTTCACTTGAGTCATTGACTAAGTCAATACTGACCCTTAGTTTCCCAATTTGGCACAAATAGTCCCTTACACTAAAATTCTTCACAATTTAGGTCCTTAATGAAATTCAAAGAATTATTAGACCTAATTTAACACCACTTCAATTCCTTTAATATATCTTCTAAATTTCTAAATCCATGACTAGTCAAATCTACTTAGGGTAAGTTTGGCCAAAATGACACTTTTAGTCCTTATGACAAAATTTCTCACATTTGGTTATAATTTGATTTTAAAAACTATATTTGGCTCATTTATTCACCATATAAAATATAACAAAATATTAAATTTAGTTATTCATTTATTTTCTTTATTTACAAAATAGATTTTATTTGTCGGTTTAAGCCCAAAACTCCTAGGCCCAAAACACGGATGTTACATAAAATTATTGGGTAAGCTAAAAAAGCGTATTTAAGGTAAACCATTAAAAATTGAGAACGTTAGGGTTTATTGCGAATTGTCTTTTATGATACTTTAGAAATCAATGACAACAAATAAAAATATTAAAAATAGAAAATCGAGTGAGAATTATAAAGTAAAATTAAAAAAAGTAAAGTAAAACTATTAAAAATAAAAATAACAAGTTTAAAGGTCTTTACAAATTTAACTCTAATAAATAATTGTTACTGAAAACAATGTTACACTATTTTGTAACAGTTCATACTGAAAAAATGTTTTTATCAAAAGAAACATAAAATTTTATATAATCATCTCATCAATGGTTTTTTTTTTACAATTTCAAATCAGTTACTTCTAAAATAATTAATCAATAATTAATTTTTTCCGTAATATTAACTGCAAAATATAATTATGTTGCTTTTCAAAAGCCCCGGGCCCGGACCATTTCAACCAAAACTCTATTGCCTTTGGGCCCAACCATATGCAGTCTATTTTCATTTATTTTTCGGCAATTATTTATTCCGTACAACGATTAAGCACTTACGTGCAACACTGTAAAGCGTTGCTGCCGTCTACAATGTCTTAAAATTCTTGTGTTTTAAATGCAAGCAATTATTTATCTTACAACACGATACACATTGTTGGCGCATATGAACATGAATTATTCAAAGTATTCCAATGCATACATAATGATATTTAATTTCAAAAAAATATGATAGAAGTTTGAGGGTATTTTTATTATTCATATTTATGACATAGAAAGCTAAGAATTGGACTTTGTCCCCGTATATAATAAGATTGTTATATTTTTTTGGAATAAAGATTTTATTACTACCATCAAAATGTTAGAATACAAACAATTATTACAAACAAGATTGTTACATTCGTTCGAACTCTAGTTGTTGTTTTAGTTTTTTGTTATATTATAAATGGATCAACCTTTTATCATTGATTAATTATTAATTAAGGAAAAAAAAAAACATAATGATTATATATTGGCCCATACACAACAACACACATATAAGTGGATGCTACTTAAACTATTGAATATATATTTTCGCCAAAATATCATGAAGAAAACTACAAAATGTAAAAATTTACACCTAAGCAATCTAAAAGAATCCAAATTAAGATATGGTACACCAGCCCAATCATAAATAGCATACTTCTTCAATAAGATAAATATTAATGATTCCATTATATAATAGAACATTTCAATAAAATAAATATTAATGATTATAAAACCAATATGTGGGGTTAATTGGATAACGGTTTTAAACACATATTTTATATGAGTTAACGTTATGACGATTTAGTCGACATGTAGACAATTTTTTGTTCCTCTATTAATGGTTATAAAAAATTACGATGATAAAATTGATTATTCGATTATATCATTATAACAATAGTTTATCCTTTTAAATAAATCAATTTAAAAGAATATATATGTTTGATCATCGATGCATTATTGACATTGACTTCGGTTTGTGTTTGACTAATTTTTAGCTAATTCCTGACATTTCATTTGTATAAAATGAAAATATAGGCAAAACTCCAAAGTTTATACTTTACACACACAAAGGTGAAAATATTACTTATAATAATCACCATTTTGAACTATTTAGTCATAACATTTATCTTTTTGAAGGATTTTGTTACAAATCTAGTTATTACAAACTTTTTTAAATATTAAGCTTTGTCGTTTTTATCATATTAGATAATTTAAATGTTAATTTATTAATAAACTATTTTAATTAAATATAATGTTGCAACAAAATCTGAAGGTTTTCCGGAATTTATTGTTAACAAAAAGTTTTGAAAATTACATATATATTTTGTCTTAGTTAACTGAAATATATAGAGTGATGGTTTAAGATTTCAGATGTTTTATTTGAAATACAAAAATAAAAGTTCTTTTTAATTGTTGGCTGCCAGCAAAACGACACTACTTTTTTTCCTTTTCCTTTTTACAATATTCCTTCTTACATCCTCCTCTCGTGATTTATCACTCTCCCTCTCTCGCACTGACCAGGCATTCTTTCTCTCTCTAAAACCCCCTCTCTCATGGCCGCCTGTCGCCGGAAACCTCCAAAATAGCCACCACACCTCCAGCTACTCATCTCCCTTTCCGAAACTACAAACAAAATCACAGTGCATTTTTCCCCATGGCTCGGTTTGCGGTTTTCCTCTTTTCCCTTTTCCTCCTGCACCACCGAGTCACATCCGAGCCGACCCAGGACAAGCAAGCGCTCCTTTCATTCATCAATCAAGTTCCTCACGCTTCTCGGATTTCATGGAACTCGTCGGACTCCGCTTGCTCTTGGATCGGCGTTACCTGCGACCCAACCAACTCATCCGTCATTTACCTCCGCCTCCCTGGCGTCGACCTCGTCGGAGAAATACCACCGAAAACCATTGGAAATTTATCTCAGCTCCGTGTTCTGTCACTCCACTCCAACGGCCTCACAGGCGGTATTCCTTCTGATTTCTCCAATCTCGCCTTCCTTCGCAGCGTTTACTTGCAAGATAACAGGTTTTCCGGTGTGTTCCCACCGAGTCTATCCGAGTTGACTCGTTTAACCCGCTTAGATCTTTCCCGCAATGACTTTTCCGGCTCGCTTCCGTTCGCCATCAACAATTTAACCCAGCTCACTGGGCTTTTCTTAGAGGGCAACGCTTTTTCCGGCCAACTCCCGAGCATAAGCCCGCCGAGTTTGGTCGCGCTAAACGTCTCAAATAATAATCTAAATGGTTCGATTCCTAATTCGTTGGCTTTGTTTCCGGTATCTGCATTCTCCGGGAACATTAATCTCTGCGGTGATCCTTTACCCCCTTGCAATAACTCATTCTTCCCTTCCCCGGCGCCATCTCCGTCTTCGGATGAACCACCGGCGCCCAAGAAAAAATCGAAGAAGCTTTCTACCGGGGCAATTGTCGCTATTGCAGTCGGATCGGCGCTCATTCTAGCTCTCTTGTTGCTAATCCTACTCCTCTTTTTACGCAAAAAGAGAAATCGGCAGAGCAAACAATCCCCAAAACCACCAATACCTGCTTCAACCGCTGCTTCCAGGGCGGTCGCCGAAGCTGGGACTTCTTCATCTAAAGACGACATTACCGGCGCGTCGACGGAAGGTGAGAGAAACAAGTTAGTGTTTTTCGATGGCGGCATTTACAGTTTTGATTTGGAAGATCTGTTGAGAGCATCAGCGGAAGTTTTGGGGAAAGGGAGTGTTGGGACGTCGTACAAGGCGGTGTTGGAGGAAGGAACGACGGTGGTTGTGAAGAGATTGAAAGATGTTGTGGTAACAAAAAAGGAATTCGAATCACAAATGGAGGTTTTGGGGAAAATGAAGAACGAAAATGTGGTTCCATTGAGAGCTTTCTATTTCTCAAAGGATGAAAAATTGCTCGTATCCGATTACATGCCTGCTGGTAGCTTATCTGCTCTTCTCCATGGTAATTTCTTCATCTTTATCACTGCATTTCCAATTATTTATACAATTCATTGATTTATAGGATACAAATTTGTGGGTATTCACGGGTTTGAATCTTTATCATCTCCATTTTTAGTTCAGATTACATTGGAAGCTCGTGAATCACATGAATCTCGAGTTAGGATATGTTCCAGTGTACAAGTGTTCTTGCACTGTGTACAAGCTGAAAACCGTGAATATTGACTAGGGTCTAGGATTGAAGCCAATGATACGAGTAGGTAGATCGTATGGTACATTGGTATTTTGGCATTATCACAGCCATTTTCATCATGCTACAAAGACTTGTACTTTCTGCATCAGTAGTATTTTTCTACCTAAGGTTTATTGAGAAAAAAGATTTTCATAAAAGAAGTCATTGGGTGCAAGATACTTTATTTTTGGGACCAGTTTTTAGCCCTTGAATGAAAGTTCTGAACTTGTCTTGTATTTAGCAAGTCAAATCATGCTACAAATACTTGTACTTTATGCATGTATAGCTGTAACTTGCACCTAAGGCTGCAGGGAGTGGTGGCCAATGGCCAAGGGATGGCCAAGGGGTTTTTGTGGGCCAGACAATGATTGGCAGGTTTTGGCCATTTTGTAGGGAGTGGTGGCCAATGGCCAAGGAACTGCCATTTTCTAGCCGTTCAGGGGGTTATTTTGACAATTTCTGAAACATTTTCCTGGCTTGGCATCTCGCCAAGCCCTTGGCGAGTTGATCTTGGCGAGCCCGCTGGCGAGTGGCGGTGGAGTGGTGCTGGCGAGCGGCCAAGGGGCTTGGCGACCCCCTTGGCGAGACTACTCCGTGAAGCCTAAATACATATGCTTTTTAGAGTAGTTTTTGATTTAGTACATTGTCAATAAAATTCACATTCCTCGCTCCCCATTGTATAGAGACTTGTACCTTATTCATAAGTAGTTGTACATAATCCAACTAGTTTTCCTATAAGATTTGAGACATTGTTTTAAAGGACATGATAAGTCGATTTACCCCTAAAAATTTTAGGAATAAATAAATCCCGTATGTGAAAATGCTTGTCTTAAAGTATAATTGTTTTTATTGTTAGAAGGTAAATATTTTAAGAAGTTTGTTAAATATTCGTTATATTAAAGTTCTAAAGTACAAATATACGTAATTGTCGGGAGTATGTTTTTTCCTTTTAATAATGACATCCATGTGGTGTGAAACGAGCATCCATCCCGGCGCATGATATCTGTGTGGGCTACCCGTCTCTCTTTTACGCAAGTGAGTAGTAAATGTTACACTTTAACTCCTTTAATAAACTAATTATTGCTACACGACCCCCCATGTTTCCCCACACCAACATTCTTTCCACCCTTCGCAATCATGATAAAAGAATGTTTTTCCATTTTTGCCCCTTACTGTCTTTTGCTTTCCTTCACTCTCACGCTCCTTTCCTAATTACACCTAATAAGTAGTACCCTTTTGGGAATTTGCATATTCATCCATGAGTTGTATGGTACAACCGCTTCGTGCAATGATGAGCTGTGCCGTACAACCAGCTAATGCATTGATGAGTTGTATATTAGAACTAGTTTAAAACCTAAAAGCCCTTTTGAGGTATCACAAATGCATAGATGAGTTGTACAATACAATTCGAGTTCTAATTCCAATACTATGTCAGTCAACTAGTGGGCCACTGTGTACCTAATTGACAGTGTGAGCCAGTTCAGGGGTTGCTGTAAGAATAACTCGTTCAGTCAGTCAATGCTAATAAAACTCGATTATTTTGCAGGAAGTAGAGGATCGGGCCGGACGCCGCTAGATTGGGACCACCGGATGAGAATCGCGCTAAGTGCCGCCAGGGGCGTGGCATACCTCCATGTTGCCGGAAAAGTCGTTCATGGCAACATCAAAGCATCAAACATCCTCCTCCGGCAAGAAACCAACCGGGATGCAGCCGTCTCCGATTTCGGGCTCAACACACTTTTCGGCGGCTCAAGCTCCCCGAACACCCGGGTCACGGGCTACCGGGCCCCGGAAGTCCTCGAGACCCGAAAAGTCACCTTCAAATCCGATGTATACAGCTTCGGGGTCCTATTACTCGAGCTTTTAACGGGCAAGGCCCCGAATCAAGCCTCATTGGGTGAAGAAGGGATCGATTTACCGCGGTGGGTCCAATCGGTGGTCCGTGAGGAATGGACCGCGGAGGTTTTCGATGTGGAGTTAATGAGGTACCAAAATATTGAAGAGGAAATGGTTCAGTTGTTGCAAATAGCAATGGCGTGTGTATCGACTGTGCCAGATCAGCGACCCGCGATGCAAGAGGTGGTGAGAATGATGGAGGATATGAATCGGGCGGAAACGGATGACGGGTTGAGACAATCGTCTGATGACCCGTCAAAGGGGTCAGATCATACGCCCCCGACCGAGACCCGGAACTCGCCCAATACCGTTACTCCGTGAACCCGTAAAATTGCAATGAAAATAGAGTAGAGAATTTTTTTTATATATTTTATATTTTTGGTGTTTTTATGTTTTATTTTTAATATTTTGAAATGATTTTTATGGGTCGGGTCGGGTTGTATCGGGGTTTGATGGGCATTAGTGTTTATGTGTTATTCTTTGGTAAATCTCAAGAAGAAAACAAGATTGTTGCATATGGTTGTTTCTGTTCGTTTTTTAAATTTTTTTAGAGTTTATGTTAATGGTTTTCCGAATATAACGTCTTTTTCATAGAATTGTATAATCTTTTTAAAGTTGAAATTAAATATGGATCTTATGTCGGTTGCCGGAGGCATCTATCAATTGATATAAAATTTTAATGGTTTCTTTTTGAGAATTTGTGTAATTGGAGCCTGAAACTACGATACATCAATAAATTGGAATGGTTTGTTTTATTTTCAACGGGTTAAAATGTTAAATGAATAAAAAGAGAAATTATACATCAGTTTAATTTGCGTGATTTTGTATATCAGGTGTAACCTTTTTTTTGGTGACGCGCGGATCTTATTTGGATGCATTTTTCCAGTTGTTAACCACCGCCTCCACCCTCTTCTCTCCATTCGTTTCCAGAGGATTCGTTTCTCCCACCGTTTCACATTCATCCTCTCCCCTTCATCCATAGCGTCTTACTTCTTCGATTCTCCGCCGACGAAGAAATCTAGGGTTTTCGTCGTCCTTGTCTTGCTCTGATTATACCTGCTATCGTTTTAGTGGAAGCTTCACTTTGGTTTCCTTCTCTTTCTCTTTAGTGGAAGGAAGAGCCTTCTCGAGAGCATGATTTTTTTTTTTTTTTTTTGATTTCTGTAATCACAGGTTTTAGTGGAAGGAAACGATTCACTTTTTTGGATTTAACGTGCATACCTAACGTGCATACCTAATTTCAATTCACTTTTTTGTTTGATTTCTGTAATCACAGGTTTTAGTGGAAGGAAGAGCATTCTCGAGAGCTGCCATACTCAATAGACCATCCAAACTCAATGTTGTTACTACCTCTATGGTTTCCTTCTCTTTCTCTTTCCCTTTTCTTCCTTATAAATGCGTCCAAGCAGAAATTTAGGATCAGAGATCCGTGGCAAACTTTTGGGTTTTCCTTTTACCCCGAATGAGGTCTGTATACGTTCCATCGTGTCTTTCTCCGATTAACCTCAGGTACATTGATCGACAAGGCTCCATTACCCATCTGCTCGATTTCGGAGTCCGCCCCACTGGTACACCTACTCGAAGTCGGAATCTGTCTCACTGGTACTCATCGTCTAGGACCAAGATGGAAAGGAGAAGGGCCAAACCTTGGTAGCCGTCGAGGACTAAGAAATTGCAAATACGAAGGTACGTCCAACCATACACTAAACGCACACCAACTGTTTGTGAAAAATCCTCACCGATTCATGAATTTATGCCAAGGTTGACTAAATTGGTTTATATTACTTCGATTTAGATCACCGGTTTCGTAATATAATATGATTATTTTTCTTTACGCAATCCTTTATTCGATTTCAGTTTCTTTTGTAACCCAGTTGAAAACTGTTTATGTACTTATAATTTGTGTATGGATTTGAAGTAATTAATTCGAAGATCTTATAAATTTGCAGTGACTAAATGCAATAGGGCTGAAGTCGCTTTATCGTTACTTAGGGAAAACAAGAACTTTTCCACATTTCTTTATTTAAATAAAAAAAAAACCCACGATCTACTCGTATCCATGATTTTCTTGGTTGTAATTCACGTTCTTTATGGTTTCGATCGAGAGGCGGTCCAATGGCAAACTTCTTCACGCCAATGGTCCTACAAGGTCAACGCCCAAGTGGCAGACGCGTCCCTGGTCCAGGTCAGCAAAACCAGCAGCCCGTTCCTCTTATGCAGCAACAGGTATATCACCAACTTCCTCCATTCTTTTTACAAAACTACATGAACACATCAACACAGGTCCTTAATTTATAACCATTGATTATCACAATAAATAGATGATGCCACGTGGGCGGATGTACCGGTACTCCCTGGTCGGAATGTTCTGGATGCTTCTATGTGCGGCATTAGAGGCGGTGGCATGGTGTCTGTTTCATATGATATTCGAGGCATGCCTTTGAGAGAAACCGGAATCTCTCAACCCATTCCAATAAGTGCTTTGGCTTCTGCACTTGCAAATGCTTCACCCACTGAGCAGAGAACCGTATGCATTTTCCTCCCTTCTTTTTACTTTTTAACTAATTTACACTTTCGCCCCTCAGTTTTGTGTTCTTCCACTGTTGTCCCAAAAAAAATCGACTTTGCAATTTTGGTCCCTAGAACATTAAATCTGGACCAAATATGTATTTTTTATAATGACCATTTTGCCCATGGAATTAAAACCAAAAAAGAACATTATACTATAGGACCAAATATGTATTTTTTTAAAACGACCATTTTACCCTTGAAACCAAAACCGAAAAGAACATTTCAGTACAGGGACCAAACATGTAACTTTATTTGTCCATGGTATGATTATGTATTGTCTGAAAAATTAAATGCACTTGTAAGATATTGTGAAATTTGCTCACTGAAAGAGAAGCATCGTGCAAGTCTTTGGAAATGCAAAGAATTCGGTAAGTGTTTGTGGTATGTTGTTGTTATCTTTTATGTGTAATATAGTTGGGATAAATAATGGTTTTGTTTTATTTTGTTTTTGTGTTGCAGAGGTCGAAGTTCTTTGCAAAAATGAGGCATCAAACTAACTATGAATGCAAGTACATTAGCAAATGGTTGAAGAAGTTTTCTGTTATGTCAAGTCCCTGCAATTGTAAGGATTTCTATCACAAACAGTCCATTCGACATTTTTCTCCATTCATGTTAAGATTTCTTCTCCTACAATTAGTTTCTTAGTTATCGTCTATTGGCATCCTAATCTATATATAGTGCAAATTCTTCTCCCCAAGGGAGATTTACCTTAGATTGTTCATGGATGCTTATGAAGAATGTTGTAGTCTGCCTTGCCAGTTTCTTTTTAGCAAATATGAAACTTTATATTTCCTTAAATACCCCCACCCCATATAATTGGAATTCAAATTGTATCTTTTAAAATACAACCTAATTTTAATGGTTTGCTTTTTTTTTTTCTCACTTAATATGCATTTTATTTATATTGTAGCCCATTCTTTCTTTATGTTATTAGAATATAATCATTAGGTTGAAGTTAGAAGGTAATTCCTTTGACACCTAAAAGTTAAAAGTCCAAAATCGATGACTTTTTTTTCAACAGGTTTGATGTTCCTGGTGCTGGGGCTTGCTTAAAACGCTACACAGATCCATCATTTTATCATGTGGAAGCATCTTCATTTGAAATGAGGAACACCGAAGCTGAAAGGGAAAAATGTCGGTAAAATAATGGTGGATTTAGTTAAACTTTTTGACTATTTGACCCTGTAAAATAAATGTGAATATAATAAAAGTGTTTACTATTTGACTATTTGACAGACATCTAAAACACATTTCATTACTAGGAAATTAAAGGAATTGTGATAAAATTATATTTTTTTTACATATCTAACTATCAGCATTTATGCTTACATTTTTATTATTTTAACAGAAGAAACGATCATTACGGAAAATAGTTATGTTTTTCAGCCGTTACATGTCAAGTACGTCTCTAATATCGGGAGGGGCGTTTCTCGAATTGTCGATGTTGACCGGAAATATAAATTTTTTTATTTTATTATTTTCTAGAGCTGATGAGTTGGAAACTGCTTTGATGGAGATGGTAAATCAAGATAACCGGCGAGAATGCAAAGGTATCATGAAAACAGTTTTATTTTTTTATTTGTTTTTGTATATTTATTTTTTATACTATACAGAAAAAAAAAGTTTTAAACAATGTTTTAGGTTGAAAAATTAACGTGAGAAGTAGCAGAGCTACACCAGACTATTACCCTAAAAATCCCGTATCACCTTCTTTTATTAGAAATAGTTTACCGGTTAGTAACTATTTACCTTTTACTCATCATATTGTGTTATTTTTCTATGTAACTAAATCAGTTTTAATGATATTTTTTCATGTTGGAAGAAGTGGGGAAGGGCATTGACGAATGGGATCTATGGAGGAGTTCGTCACATAATATCAAATATGTGCGTTGTAGTGTTGGTTGGAAGGTTCAAACTTTTTTAGTGTTACATTTTTTGAAATGAAAGTATAAAAGGTTGAAAGTACAATGCTATAATCGGATATGTATAAGAATGGTATAATCTGCATAATACAGAAATAAATGAAAAATACAATGCTATAGTATTGTCGTGTAAATGCAAAGCAACTTTTATTGTTATAATTGGGTGGATTTTTCAAAGTATAATGCCCTAATAGGAAAAAAATTGAAAGTTCAATGCTATTATTGGTTAGATTTTTGGTAATATTAAGAAAAAATAGAAACACAATGGTGTAATATGAGGAAATGAAAGTAGGATGCTATAATACACAAATATATGAAAGTACAATGTTATATCAATGTCATTCAAATACAAAGCAATTTTCAGGTTCCTTTTCTTAAGAATAATACTGTAATTAGAAAAAAAGTTGAAAGTATAAACATAATGCTATTATTGGGTATATTTTTCAAAGTATGATGCCTAAAATAATACAGCAATATATGAAAGTATGTTGCTTTTTCATGGATTTAGCCCTAAAATGAAGATTGAAAAATTAACACTATTAATGTCACTTTGATGGTTATGCAGCATACTAATTGACAACGCATAGGAGCGCAATCATGATGTTGAGTTGGATGATCGAAGGTTGATATGGTAAACTTTTCAAAACTACTAAAATACCCTTATTAAAGTATTTAGACAACACTTGGTAGGGTAGTCCGCAAAAGACCCGAGTAGCCAAAAACATAAACCGGCCCGTGCGGAGCACGGGAGCAACGCTAGTTAGTATTTAAGTTTGATGAAAATATATTATTGGAATGGTTTGTTTTATTTTTAACGGGTAAAATGTTAGATGAATATAATAAATAAATTAGTATTTAAGTTCGATGAAAATGTATTTAAGTAATTAAATTAAAGGTTACGGTTCTTCGGAATGAGTCAACTTATAACTTGGAACAAATTCTAGAAAATAGATTAAGTTTAGAGTAAATTATAGTTTTGGTCTTGTGGTTTGCATCTTTTTCAGTTTTGGTCAAAGTTTTATATTTTCATACTCAAGGTCCCTATATAAAGGTAACATTGTTAGTCCTTGGGACTGTTACCGTTAAGTGTTAACTCTAAGACGTTTAAAGGGGTCGTCTGCCCCTCATATAGGGGCATAATAGTCTTTTCATAGTCGTGGTCAACCAATTATTTATAGCAGGAGCTATCTTTCTTCTTCCCAATCGATTACGTGTAAACCACTAAGATCAGTCAATTGCAAACGTCAGCGAAGATGGTGCTCTGCAACTGCGGTACTCATGCAACAATTTACACTTCATGGACGAATCAGAATCTTGGTAGAAGGTTTTAGAGGTGTACCAGATGTGGCTTTGTTGGGTGGTTCGATCCACCAATGTGCATGAGGGCAATGATGGTCATCCTCGGTGTGCTTGTGGCTAAGAGGCATCTCCTGGAGGTCATTTCGAGGCTTGAAGAAAACTAGGAAGACTCTCAGAAGTACAAAATTCTGTTCTTTGTGTCTTGAATCTTTTTCTTTGTCATTGCAATGTACACCATATTTGGGTAGTGGGTGGTATGGGTAGTATGGTGATGGTGGTAGTTGTAGTTGGTTGGTAAGTTTTTTTTGGATGGTTTGATGGTGTACCCTCTTTTGTCGAATGTTTGATTGGACGTTAGTATGATCGTTTTTAGTGTCGTGTATTTTGTCTCATATATCATGGAATGTGATAGACTTATGGTTAAGCTACACAACCGTGTTCTAGGATTTTGTTGTTAACAATGTTGAATGTTAATTTCTAGTTATGGTCAACTCAGATTCATGTGATTCTTTCATTGGTATGAGATTATTTAACAATAAACCACACTAAACTATGTGGGTTATTTAGTCTGCAAATAACGCAATTCGCATGATCTTCATAAGTCAACATATTTGAATTATCATCTAGTGGGCTATTAACACCATTGAGTATCGGTAAATTTAGTCAGCAAATAATGCAATTTGCCCCATTTGTAAGGGTCTTTATATGTACAGACATTGACGAGACGTAATGCAAAAACCGTAGAACATGGTATATTTAGATAATGTTAACCATCAACATGAATACACATGTTTGTTAACCCGTACTTGGATGATTACCATAACATAATTCCCCTTTCAAACATAGTTCATACACGATACATAAAGTTAACAAACCTAAATTTTGCAAAAATGCAATACCAAATTACTAACATCCGACACAACATTAAGCTCATTGTTTGCCACTTCAACTGACACACCTTTGACATTAAAAAGCAAATGCACTTCAAAGTTAAATAACATATTAACAAAATTTCATCCATTGCACAACCTCAACTGCCATACAACTGCAAATAAATACTTAGTTTAATCTGGTAACTCCTCCACCCCTTGTGCCTCCTGCGACTCTGCTTGAACATATTCCCTTACCCCTGCTTGATCCTCTTGTTTCACCTCTTCTACGAGCTGCACCTCTTCCCATAGTAACCCCACACCGGTTCTTGTGTAACACCTCCTTGACCTTTGCAAGAACTGTAATTGTGTCCTGGATTGTGACATTTGCTACATGTGACGGTGATATATTTTCTTGTTAATTTTGTCCATTTGTTAGTTGCTTGACTACTTTGGCTTACAGATTCATCATCTCCCCTTCTTCTCTTCACCTTAGGTCTACCAACCTTAATGTGAATGAATATATTCTTTTTTTTTGGAAACGACAAATAATTATGAGCGTACTCGGTCGTGGTAAACCAGGTCGGCAATTTAGCCGGCGGCCCGGAAGCACGATCCTTTCCCCTCCCACCTGTTTTGCCCCACCTTAGGAAATTCCCCCACATGTGCTCCAGTCGGGATTCGAACCCCTGACCTTCACCCACTTGGGTATATAACCCCGGTGCATCACTACCAGCTAGGCTGGAGATCATTGATCACCTTTATACCAACCAATTTATAATATATACAATAAATACCTGCTTATGATGTTTAGGAGGAATTAAGGCAGGGCATTCTATTGTAGGCGACATTTCTGGTCCATTAATAGGATCGATAGTACAACTGTACATTTTCCTCCAAGTATCCAACCTATAACATGGGTGCACAAGCTCCTCTGGTTGCTCAACTTGCTAACCGTTTTCTGCATGGTTCCATAATGCCGCTACAACATGTTTACGTGGTATTCCTGTCAACTCCCATTTCCTGCAACTACGTGTCTTGTTTCCCATGTCCACCACAAGTTGTTTAAAATAATCACATGCAACTTGGTATTTGCCATTACCATTGTATATAGAACTACATTTAGAAGCCTCATCTTTAATTTTATACATTAGGGGTTTGAGCGGTTGGAGTTAGCAACCCATCCATCTTAGCAATAACACGTTGAACGATAACTATCTTTTTCATAATATACTCCCTTATGTATTCCAAGGAAGATATTCTTGGTCTATCCATACCATCCACAATTTTCGCATTGAACACCTCACAAAGGTTATTCAATAAAATATTCGTATGTGCCCTCCCTAAAACCATAACTTTCAAAATAATCACAAAGCATGGTACTGGTGATTATAGTAAGAGAAGATAATTACAATTACACAGAATACCTGAAAAGTGGCTTCTTGATCGGTGTTCTGCTGGAATGCAATTCAACCACTCGTACACATGTTTATTTAGATTTTTGAACTCCTCTATAGCTTTGTTGAAATGTGGGACAGTAGTTGCTTGTGCACACTTCCAAAGTAGTTCTTTTATCGGTTTGCCCTTCAAGTGCAATTTTATGTTGTCGTGTATATGACGTACACAATATCTATGTTCTGCAAATGGAAAAACTTTGGATAGTGTAGGAACAAATCCCTACAACAAACAAATTAATAACGTTACAGGTTACTTAAACTAACATTAATTTTATCGTGTTAGAAACACAATTATTTATACCAACCTCTTTTCTGTCTATAATTATGGTGAAGTTTGTATTGCTTCCAATGTCTAAGTCATCACCCAGGCATTTTAGAAACCATATACAAGAGTTGGATTTTCTTAATGAAGCTGTGGGGATCTTTGGATTTCCTCCAATCTATTGAAAATCTTTGTTGGCTAAGTGTCATTGGGTACACAATTTTATGGATTTGATCTAGAGGCACGTATGTTCATCAACATAAGTTTTAACCATCCAATCATTATCCCCTTTAGACCTAGAAATGTGCAATACCCAAGGAGATTTAGTTGTTGAATTTACATTTTTGCCCTTCATTTTTTCAAACTGATCTGGCCCACTAGAATTGCATACAACTCGCAATATGACATTGTCATTTTTCACAACTTGCAAATCACGCCTAGTGTGAATAGCAAGATTGGTTATCGCTTCCTTGACATGGTTTTTACTTTGAAATGTTTTACCGAGTTGGAAATCTGCTTCATGTAATGCACCTGGTGAACAACATACATGATTAACAAGGTTATTAAGTAAGACCTCTTTTTGACTACCGGTAGCAATGTAACTACTAAAATTCTTAGTGTCAATAACTTCCATTGTTTGGAAGTTTGATGGGTCACCTTCTTCATTATCAAGCGTCTCTACCACAGGGTCCACCATGCTCTAGAATTCGTCCATGTCCACATCTACTTTATTGATCAAATTGTGTTCCTCTAATATGAAATCGCTATCATAGCTGTCATCATCATCTGAACTAGTTTTTGTTGGCTCCACCATCGTCAAAATCCAATTCATATTCTGTCTGCAGTTTACTTGGTAATCTTCTTCTAAATTCCCTTCATACGGTATTCCATTGTAACCAAAATCAGAAAAAGAATCATAAAAGTCAACACCCTTTATGTCTACAGTTATTTTGTCATTTTGAATGTCAGTTACTTCAGAGTTTGGAGCATTTGGGTTATCAGCAATCAAAGTTTCTTGGGAACCAGAAGGGACTTCATTGACCACATTGCCAGATGAATTGTCTTAAACTTGTATTCCCTCCAATGGATTAATCACTACATTTGCCTTATATGGCATTGATTGACTGATATTGTTACCAACATGTGGATCATATACAACCATAGCTAATCACTCTTTCTCACTAGGTAGCTTTATCATTACAAATAGATTCATTACAAGGTATGTTCAAATAAAAAATAAGTTTTCTACTCCACTTAGTTGAGTACTATCCCTGTTTTTTATGTTATGTTCAGGGGAAATCAGTAGGTCATAATTGTCTAAGAAATTTCTTAAAAGGGACTTCCCATATGTAGCTAATGAGGTTCTACCATGTTCACAATAAAACTGATATTTCCTTACAGATCAAGGTCAATTAAGGAAGATGAAAATGGTAAAATACAGGTGTATCTTTACTGTAACCTATCTCTGCTAACATGGCATTCAACTCATGAAGAGAGAACTCGTTAATGTCAACATTGTCAATGAAAGTAACTTTAGTATTCATATACGATCTTGTAGGGGTATCGGCGAAAGCACCCCGTGATGGATTTCAAGACTGAATAAATAGGGAAACCTTCTGTAATAAGAATAAGTAGTTTTTTAACCGGCCAATAATTTATATGGAGAGTAGTCGGGCGTGGTAAACCAAGTCGGCATTTAGTCGGCAGCTCGGAAGCAAGCACCTTTCCCCTCATTGACATGTTGGCTTCGCTTAGGGAAAATCCTCCATATGTGCTCTAGTCAGGAGTAGAACCCCCGACCTTCTACCCACATGGGTATATAACCCGGTGCCTCAAACTAGCTAGGATGGAATTCATTGAAAATAAGAAATAAGTAGTTATGGTTATGATTTCGATCGGAGAATACATAGTCCACTCATCTCACTTACCGTATACATTTTCTACTTCACCGGTTACTTTTGATTGCATGATGTTCCACATCTTCAGCCTATACGTTCTCGCACGATAAGCTGATCCAGTGAGTGTCGTCCTCTCAACAGTTGCGCCGTAATGAATTTCAAAAGATTTCAACGGTATGTTAGCTTTGTATATTGAAGTGATGCTTTAGATTAGTAGAATTTAAGGCGTGAAGGTTTTTACTGTAAGAAGACAAGAAGAAAAGACTATAATGGCCCCACGTGAGGGGCACACGATCCCTTTTAACGGCTGCCCACTAAAGGTAACAGACCAAGGGACCAACAATGTTACCTTTATGCAACCATAGGGACCATGACTGTGAAAATAAAAACTTGGATCAAAACTGAAAAAAAGGTACAAACCACAAAGACCAAAACTGTAATTTACTCTTAAGTTTATAAAAAAATTCAATTTTTATATTATGTATTTTTTTATCAATTAAGTTACTAAAATTTCAATTTTTTTAATTAAGTCACTATATCTTCTATTTTGTTTCAGTTAAAACCAATTGACCGAGTGAGACGGTTCTCACTTACTGACCGGGAAAATGCTTATTTGGTTTCCATTTGTGATCATAATTGAACCCTTACGTATTTTATACTCAGTTTCCCCAAATCGATTTTTTCTTCTCTTAGCCCACCAAAATTTTGTGTAATGACTTACCGGGGTCGCTCAAGTAGATTTTTTCTTCTCAAGAAAAAATGCTTACAAGGCTGAGTCCATAAAAAAAAGTTCAGATGAAACCTGGATTGATCCTGAGAGGATCTTGACTGATGACACTTATCTTGAGGCATTGATGTGCTTGGTTTTAGTCCCTGGATAATATCGTAACGTGCTTGATACATGTTGTTTGTGTCGATTTGCTTCTTGCATTCCTGCTAACTTATGTTCAATTCATGCTTTTATTAAATATTTTTCAGTATCTTGCAACAGGTCTAAAACAAACTGTTTTTACGGATAGATGTTTGAAAGGTTTTTTTTGGAAGAATCATAGAAATTTCTCCTTATAATCCGTGCCAATCTTATGAAAGAAGACTTTTTCAAATTTTAAAAGATGGTCTTCAATTATCAAGGTGGTACCAAAAACTATATTCCATTTGTTTTGGAATTTAACTTGTTTTGAAAGAATTTTAGACAGCTGACTTTAGGGGTAGGTGTTTGAAAACATAGAAATTCCATGTCACAATCAAGAGTTATTTTATGATTCATAAAATAAACGGTTTTTGAAAACCACCAAACTTTAGACACTTGTTCATTCAGACATCTTCAACAAATGTAATTTGCTGTGAAGGATTAGGTAAATAAGATAGTAGGTTTTAGATAAAACTTGGACCGGCCCACAACAAGATCCTGAAAGGATCTTAACGGTTGATCATAAACATGAGTTTCGAGTGTATCGCCTCCTTTTGATCTTTCTGTATGCTGAAGTAAGTCTTTGGCCGAATCTAGATATTCATTTAGAAGAGTCTTTGAGGATTTATTATGTGTAATTCTCATGGAACTTACTGGTGTCTCTGTGAGGGTTGCTTGTGATTCTTGGGAAGGAAACTTTCTAGATTTACTGGGACATTCTCGAACGTTGTTGGGGATGTTCCCAAGATGTTACTTGGGATATACATTGTACAAAAGGAATTAGGCCATGGGTTGAGATACACAGTATACACAATACAAACCGATACAAATTGGCCAACATTTACATAGGCTAATATGAGTATGTTAAAAATTAAAACAATTATCATGTATTTGTGATTTTTGTCAAAAATAAAAATAAGATCATGTGTTGGGGTCTTCTTGTATTATTCTTTAGAAACTTATTTTTTTTTGTTCGCGACATGGTTAATAAATAAGACTAAAAATAGCAGGAAAAAAAACAAAAAACGTAAACCTAAAAAACTAACAATTTGATGTTTCCAAACTCAAAAACCAAAATTTTTGGTTTAATTTGATCTTAGACAAAAACCAAACCAAGCTAAAAAATACACACCTTAGTGGTTAAAAAATTATGTGACATTGTCAAGAAGTACGTTGTCATTATTAAAAAATGGGTTTTCTTTAAAAAATGATGTTTTTTGCAAACTTTTGTAGATATGACACTTATTTAACTTTTTAAATACAGACTGATTTTCTGTAAATTTTAAACATATAAACGATTTAAGCAAAACAATGATTTTTCAGATGATTGAAAATACATATAAAATTTTCTTAGAACATTTTACATAAACCGTGTAGATTGGGAAAACAAATGTCTCTTCTTTACATGTGACCAATGGATTATCTATGTGAAAGTTCTTGACAGGGGCAGGACATATATGTCAACTTTGGATTTTCAAGGTACTTTTTTGTTTTATTCTAGACTAAACTTTCAAAATCTTTATACAAAAATCAATCCATATAATAAGTTGAGTCTCTAGACTGAATTTAAAACATTACAACTGAAATCGAACACCAGCTGATATTGCCAACAAGAATTGCATACCACACAACTTCAAAATATTTTTTAGCCAAACTAAAATTTCTTGTCTGTTTAGATATAAAATAGTATTCTGATTCTGAATATTATCACTCGAACTTAGTATATGAAGAAAAAGATTCAAATAAAAATACCAAAACCAACCATTGTACCGTCAAAACAAATTACGAGATGTTGCGCCATCGTGATCAAACGATAATCATTTGTTGTATCATTAAAGGTGGCCAGATATATATTTCACCAACTTGTGTTATTGCATGGATAAGCTCTTTGCCTTTTCGGTCAAAGACGGAAGTCACTCACGCATCACTGTTTGACTAGGGGCGATGCCAAATGTCAACGAAAATTCTTGACGTCAAACCAATGACGGAGGCAATGCCTATAAATAGACAAGAACTTTGTAAATATAACAATAACTAATCAACTATTAACTAAAATATGTTAAAGCGACCGATTAACACTATTACGTTCACAGTTTCATTGTAAAATGAGTATAAATGCAATGTATCTTACATGCCACCGTTAGTTCAACTTGAGGATAGCGAAATATATTTTATATCTTACATATTTATACTACCTAATACAAGTTAAGGTAGAATTTTGTCATTTATTTTATTGGTTTGTGTACATCTGGTCACCATGGCCGGTTATAGTCTATCATAATGACGATTTTGAAAATAAATAAAAAGTTGGATAATCATTTAAAACTTAAATAGAGTTAAATGATTAAATAAACACAAACCAAAAAATTAAAAGACCAAATTCGACCTTAACGATTTTTTATATTATATTCTAAATACGGAACAAAAAAATAATGCATCAAAAATTTTTAAACTACATAAATGACTTGATTAATGATGATTAATCAGGTTGAATAAAAGATCGACACAAGTAATTATATTAACATGACTCAGATGCATCATGTTGGGTCAACTTAACTCTCCAACAATGTTTTGTGTATTTCAAATTTTGTTTAAATAATCATATATATAATATTGTTACCAAACTATGCTAGGAAAATAATTTTTTACCTACTAAACAATTAATTAGTTTAACATTTCAATAAATTTTCAACTCGGAGTATTCGTATCCTTTGATTTTTTTTTCCATCAAAGTCACTCTGATACTCATAAAGGTCATATGATCTCACAGTTATGTCTTTATTGATTATGATATGGTTATTTGTTAATTTCATGATCCAACACTGAAAGGGAGAGAATTAAACGATGTTATGAAGAAAGATAACAATACGGGTTGTTATTTTTTTAGTGTCTATTGATACAGATTTAGCATGGTTAGATGTATCCGGCTTTTTGGGCAATTGTCATTTTTTGTAATGTTCTATAGGTTTTGATTTTAGGTTGTCCTCACCGGAGAATTTTAAAATTTATCATATTGGCAATTTTTTTAGAGGGCTCAAAGGTCACGATAAAGAGGGATTTCATGATGATGCTCGTTGATTGTACTCACACTAAAGGTGGACATTATGTTGATTCTACACTCATTTGTCCTAGGTGGAACATGTTTTTCATTAAATTGATAGGTTAGAATAATTAATATTTGAATTAAAATGGGGTTTTCGTTAAAAAGAATGACTTAGCAAAGAAAATCAAGGAAATGGGTGGGCGTTTGTTCGTAGATGTTATTGAGGAAATGGAATATGTGGAATTGCAATTTGAAGGAATAATAATCCATAACATTTAAATTAACAAATTAAGTATATTATAATAATTATTTAAAATACATCATTAATAAGATAATATTTATATTTAATAACATATTTAGATTAATAGATCGATTATATTAAGTTGGAAATTAAAAAGTCATGAAGGTTTTAAATGCATATGATGAGAGAAAAAATGCCTCATTTAATATATATATATATATATATATATATATATATATATATATATATATATATATATATATATATATATATATATATATATATATATATATATATATATATATATATATATATATATATATATATATATAGGGCTAGGTTATAATAAGAATGACAATTATTGTGTTACCTTGTAACCAAATCCTGGCCATCGGATTTCATTCTCGTAACAATGAAAAAAACACATTCTTAACAGAATAAATTTTTGACATAATGAGTTTTTACCATTCTTAAAAGAATGAACTAAATTTTATACATTCTTAGAAGAATGTGTTTTAAATGAGTGGTCCAGATTGAGTTTCAAGGTTACACAATACTTGTATGGATATATTTGATCCTAACCCTATATATATATATATATATATATATATATATATATATATATATATATATATATATATATATAACAAGTTATTTACTAGGTATTATTTATATTAATGTCGATTATAATATTTTTTTAATTATAACATTTGACTTTCATTTTAATATTGATTATAACATTTTACTTTTATACCAATACATACATACATACATACATACATACATACATACATACATACATACATACATACATACATACATACATACATACATACATACATACATACATACATATATATATATATATATATATATATATATATATATATATATATATATATATATAGGAGTAGGATCAAATGTATTTTGATAAATATTGTGTTACCTTATAATTAAATATGGACCAATCATTTTAAATTCGGACAGGGGTATAATAGTAATTGACATATAAATCAATTAATTTTAAATAAATAAAATCATATAAATCTGTTAACCGACTCCTATAATTACGAAAACTGTTTTTTTCCTTAATTCTGATTGGTCCACACAGTCACACAATAATTACAAGTTTTAGAATAACCTGAATATATATATATATATATATATATATATATATATATATATATATATATATATATATATATATATATATGTTAACCGACTCCTATCAATTAATTCGTTTTTTTGTTTTTTCACACTTGTTTATTATGTGAAAATACATCAAACTTAATAATTTTTCTTATTTTTAATACGTTTTTTACAATATTCACAATATAATAAAATTTATAGTTATTAAATTGTGAATACTGTAACGTAATAAAAAATACAACATTATTAAACTGTGAATTAGTGATTTCAAGGTTCTCAATCTTTTAGTGGTTCTCATTTGAACCCTTCCCGATATATATATATATATATATATATATATATATATATATATATATATATATATATATATATATATATATATATATATATATATATATATATATATATATATATATATATATATATATATATATATATATATATATATATATATATATATATATGTTATAAGGCTTCACCTCATATATTACACGAGTTTTTAAACTAGTAAAAATAATATAAGTATATTTTTCAGCTACTTTAGTAACTTTGTATATTCATTTTACTTATAATAGCAAAATATTAATTATTCTTACTAATAATTGCAATACCTAACACTTAAAATTATTAAAATATTATTTTTTAATTGTAATTATTAATATTGTTAAAAAACTTACAGTAAAAGTTTTTTTTTTTATGTTTAAACCTAAAATAATTCTTCTAAAAGAAGCTTTTGTATTATTTCAAATTTTTCATTACGACCATTCTTGGATAATTGTATTATTCGAAAAAAAAAAAACATAGCTATTTTATTCCGAACAAATCCTCATATTTGACAAAATTTACGTTTCGATTATTATTTTGTTTTAATTCATAAGTTATTTATTATTGTTGTTGATGTTTACAGTATTTTTTAATGAAGGAAGATGAATACTGTATTGTATTTGGGCTTGTTAATTTGGAATTCGAAGATTTCATGTCTGCTAATGTTGACATACTATTATTGATTATTGGTTCAAATGGAAAGGTTTGTTAGTTTTAATAGGTTTTTTGAAAAAAAAAAAACTACGTTTTTTATGTAAATATCTATTAATTACTTGTAAAATTACGGATAAACCAGCCAAGAATATCAGAACAAAATTTTTATTAATATGTGAAGTTTTTTTTGACGATACGGACAAATGACAATACATGTAAACAGAAAAGTGCGATTATGTAAAGCCTTCTTTGATATTATGATTATTATATACACTTATAAGAATAAATATGATATCTATATTGTTGTGCTTATAACAACAAGAAAACATATATTTCTTTTGTCGTTACTAGGTACCAAACCAACTAAAGGGTGTCGACTGTCGACGACGTGTCAACGAGGGTAAAGATCAATTTGTTACTAGTGAAGTGTCAAAAGGACGTGGATACAATGGTTCAAAAGAAATTGGGCGGTACCGACATCTAGTTGACATTTGGCAAGACGAGGAGGTGGAAGGCAAAATTTGGGAAAGAGGAATAAGAGGAGGGGAGTAATATGTATAACTAAGTAAAAATGAAGGGGTGTTGAGGAACATAGTGGGCCGGCTTTTGTCTCGGACCATTTCTTTCTCATCTTTTGACGACGGACCGGTCTTACTGACGAGACAGACTGTTCCAGTGTAAACAGTTGGACTCCACACACCAATGTACTGTCGTTTAAACAGAATGTACAACACTTTGACATCCGCGTCTTCACCCGTTCCAAACCAGCTCCCTTTTGTTTATTTCTTTTCCTTTTCTGGAAGAAATCTATAAATTGGATAGTATTAAATATGAGAAATTGTATTTATTTTTATTATTGTATTTTTATTTATTCTTTTATCCATATTAAATAATGACAAGTATTATATTTGATAAAATTAATAATATTTTAAGACACTTGTCAAATTTAACATAGATAAGAAGATGAGTAAAAATAAAATGTAGGAATACAATTTCACTTAAAGATATTTTGAATCATATACAACGATACGTCGATGCATCTAGTATTTACGTCGACCTTTAAGATTATACGTGTGTTCACAATATATTAATCTACCTGTAATGTAGTTTCTAGGGGTGTGCATGGTCGGTTTGAGTCGATTTTGGGTAAAAACGAACCTAAACCGATTAATTCGGTTTTTGGTTTCCAGAACCCGTCGGTTTTGGTTTCTAAAGTCAGTTTTGGGTCATTTTCGGTTTCAACCCATAGGTTCGTGGGTTTTGGGTTTGAACCCAATTTTCTGTAATTATAAAAAATATAGGAAAATAATAAACACATTTGCCTAATCATTTACAGGAATAACAATTGGATACATTTTTATACACTTGATTCTACAAGTAAAGGTATTGATATAGTCATTGGCGTATTCAAGTGTGTATTCAAATAGATATTAGAAACTCGGTGAATGAGATAAAAGAATAAATAGAAATATATTAATCTACATTATCGATCCATCATACAAGTGTCATTAACTTTGTCTAATCAATATCATAACATACTACAATATATTTGAAATATTAATAACATATTAAATATTTTTGGGTTTGGTTCGGTTTTTGGTTTTAGTGAGTCGGTTTTGGGGATGAAACCAAACCCAACTCGAAAATTTTCGGTTTTGAAAATCTCAAACCCAACCATCGGTTTCTGTTTTGGTTTTGGTTTTTCCTTTTTGTCGGTTTCTAGGATTTGCTCACCTCTAGTAGTTTCACTTCAGTAAGTTAATTAGATATATCAGTTATGTTCTTGAATCAAAATATAAATAAGAAAATCAAGATATATAAGTCTGTTCTCGATATATATATATATATATATATATATATATATATATATATATATATATTGTAGTTTTAGTATTAGTTTTTTTATTTTTTTTTATCATTGGTCCCTATTGCATACTTTTATTTCAATTTTGATCATATCCCTTAACGTCGTCAACTCCTATCAGATTTATCTCTTGAAATCCATATTTGAACTTCAATTTTAAAGCTGAAATATGTTGAACTCCATCTTTGACTCCAATTGTATAGCCGAAATCAAATTTATAAATCAGATTTTGAATGTTGTGTTATATTTCCTAAAAATATGATAATATATATTTGTTGAAAATCAGATTCTAGTTAATGTTTTCATGAAAATCGGTTGTGTGTTTAGTTGGAAACAAAGTTCTTTTTTCATTTTCATTTTCAGGTTATTATAAAGGGGGAATATGATTTTGAAACCCTAGCTTCAATTTTTGTGATTTAGCTAAAATTTGTTAAATATCTTGTTAGTAGATTGTTAGTGGATGTCTTTTGAGCTATTGGTGTGATTATTGTCGAGTTCCTACGGTTGAATGAGTAGAACCGCAGATTTGGGGGTTTCGGTAAATATTGAGTTGATATTTACCGTTTATACTCATTTTTCCTCTTTCAATTACTACATCTTTTGAGTTAGATGTTGTTGAGATATATACACATTTTTCCTCTTTCAATTACTACATCTTTTGAGTTTGAGTTGATATATATATATATATATATATATATATATATATATATATATATATATATATATATATATACACACACACACATATATATATATATATATATATATATATATATATATATATATATATATATATATATATATATATATATATATATATATACTAGTTGTGAGACCCGTGTATTACACGCGATGATACAAAAAAATTATTAATTAAGAATATCTAAACATTAATAATTTTACATAACAAATTTGTTTGTGTATCGTGACATATTGCTTTTGATTTTTACTATTACGACTTTGTATTTTGATAAATATAATTGATTATGAGAATGCCACCGGTACTAAAATCAAATTCACTATTATGATTGGAATCGTTCTTCAAAATATTATGACGTCAATTGTCTCTCTATTGTCTCCCAAATCATTCTCCACATTAAAAAATAATATGATATTAAAAAACAATTACTTTTGAAATTGAATGATAACAATTAATTTTGAAATTGAATGATAATTAAGTCGATCATTAAGGAGTTAGAAACGTTTCAAACCAATTAGTTTTTTTTAAGAAATTTAAAATTATGAGAAAATGACATGTGGCAAATTCAATGAGGAGATGACATGTGGCTTTGAGTTACTTATTTATTACGATAGGATATATACATATTTTGTAGTTTTAGTATTAGTTTTTTTTTTATCATTGGTCCCTATTGCATACTTTTATTTCAATTTTGATCATATCCCTTAACGTTGTCAACTCCTATCAGATTTATCTCTTGAAATCCATCTTTGAACTTCAATTTTAAAGCTGAAATATGTTGAACTCCATCTTTGACTCCAATTGTATAGCCGAAATCAGATTTATAAATCAGATTTTGAATGTTGTGTTATATTTCCTGAAAACATGATGTAAGACCCATTTCAAATTGAGATGCTTTATAAGGTAAGTAGAGTTATTACATTATAGTCGGTGTGATTCTAGCTATGAGTTTGCTTAGCGTAAAGGTGTAGCGATCCTTGTGATTTCCTTCGAGTTTTGAGTTGTTGATGAGTGAGAAGAGGTTGGAATCCCTCTTATGTATTAATCTTAGTTTAATTAAGATTATATAAGTTGTTATATGTGTTAGTGTGGTTAGAGGACCTTTTAGGAGAAGTTTAAATTTGAAAAATGCCAAAAGGAACCAACCCGGGTCGTGTTCTAAAAACCGGGTCGTGTTGTATCTTCTGAACAAGCGGAATACATGTCGCGAAAGGAACCCGGGTCGGGTTACGCCTGCAGACCCATTTAAAAGACATCAAACCTCACTTCAAAGAAAAACATTTCAGTTTCGATTTTCAGAGTTTCAAATGGCGATTTTGAGTGAAATGAAGCCTGGAGGTTCGTGGGGAAACATATAGAAGCGTGGATCTAATCCCGTAAACGTGTTCTTACTTCCTAATTCGTCAAGGTGAGGTTTGATGTCTTTTGAGCTAAAATTTGTTAAATATCTTGTTAGTAGATTGTTAGTGGATGTCTTTTGAGCTATTGGTGTGATTATTGTCGAGTTCCTACTGTTGAATGAGTAGAACCGCAGATTTGGGGGTTTCGGTAAATATTGAGTTGATATTTACCGTTTATACTCATTTTTCCTCTTTCAATTACTACATCTTTTGAGTTAGATGTTGTTGAGATAATTGTGGATGTTGGAGAATTGATTTAGATTGTATTTATACGACCAAGTCTAGCGAACAGAAGTCCGGTACGCGTGATTTGAGAGTTCCACGTATTAAGCCGATAACAGGTGAGTACTTTATAGTAATTGAGTAAAGTTATATTTGATATATGTTGAGATACATGTAGTATATTTGTACTTGTGTTATGTTGTTGTTATGATTGTAACTTCTGATGAAGTAAATTGTTATTTATGAGTAATGATAATTGAGTTAGATATACATGTTAATTATATAAGCATTAGAGTTGTGTTATAGAGTTTGAGTCAAATTATACAATCATAAGGGTTGTTGAGACGGACCATGGTTGAATGCATAATGAGTTCAAGCAAATGTTCAAGATAGAGTTATGATCAGTATTGATTGTGGTACATATTCTTGAGTTGATGTTTGCTAATAATTAGCTGTTGTTAGTAACACTAATGTGGTTGCAGGTTTTGGAAATAAAGAGGAGATAAATATATATATATATATATATATATATATATATATATATATATATATATATATATATATATATATATATATATATATATATATATATATATATATATATATATATATATATATATATATATATATATATATATATATATATATATATATATATATATATATATATACTTGCTATTGAGATTAGCAAGAGCGGTTGATAAAGAGATTATGTAATGAGAATTATTAGTGAAGTGTGTTGTGATATTTGGTTAATACCAAATCTTCATATCTCTCTATATATTAACACATCTTGTGTTGATGTTGAGCAAGGAGATTACTCACTAAGCTTTATAAGCTTACACTTGAGTGGTGTGTTGTTTTGCAGGTATCTGTAGCTGTGATAGGGGAAGACATGTGATAAAAAAAGACGGACAAGTTTAAAGCCTGTCCTTTAGTTGAATTAGATTTATTTGTAATGCCTGGTCAAATTGTAAGGACCTTTTGTGTAATTATACATGTTGATAACATATTGTTTCCGTGGTTTGAGTACAAGTATACCCATTTGATGTATAATTGTACAAAAAATTTTGGGTGTACTTCGTATGAGAAACCGGGTGTTACATATGATAATATATATTTGTTGAAAATTAGATTCTAGTTAATGTTTTCATGAAAATTGGTTGTGTGTTTAGTTGGAAACAAAGTTCTTTTTTCATTTTCATTTTCAGGTTATTATAAAGGGGGAATCTGATTTGGTGAATTCATGGGGGAAGAAGGTTACCTGGTGATGAACAAAAGAAAAGGAATGCAATACTTGTGTTGGCTCAAGAAACAACAACAAGAAAATATCCTCTTGATAACTTCAATAAATGTAGAGGATGATGGAAATTTGGGTTTACTCAAGAATCTTGATATCATTTAAACATCCACATCAAATGTTTCAAGATTGTTAGTCTACTTCAAATGCTTCAAGAATCTGCATTTCCATTTGTGTGTATACTTTTGTGAGATGTCCAATTTATTATTTATTATTTTGGATTATTATGATTTTTGTAGATTTGGTTTGTTGTAATTCTTTATGATTTGGTGGTTATAAATACAAAGATTGGGGTTTTGTTTGTTTTAGATTTGTGTTATATTTTATCTCTAATGGGTTAAATGTAAAGGATGACAATTCACGTTACATTTTTTTGTTATATGATTGTACTTTCTTTTCTTATTAAGTGTTGTGTTTATTTGAAATTATTATTGATTAGTGAAAAAGTATTTTAAGTTAAAAAAATCAGTTTATTTAAACTTTTAGTTTATTTTAGCAGTCGGCTGACGTTTGATTCACTTCTTCTTTTGCAAATGTGGTTCGTAGACTGCAGATAATTATCTCTTAAAAAGCAAACAACAGCTAAGGGTACACGGAGCAATAATCGGGCTCACGAAAGATGGAAGGTGGGATGGGGCGGTATCGCCGGTACCAGATAGGTCATTGGCCTGCAGCCACGGGTTCGAAATAGATGGAAGGTGGAGTGGGTTCGTGTGGGCTCATGAGTTGCCTTCATATATATATATATATATATATATATATATATATATATATATATATATATATATATATATATATATATATATATATATAAGTTGTGAGACCCATGTATTACACGCGATGATACAAAAAAATTATTAATTAAGAATATATAAACATTAATAATTTTAGATAACAAATTTGTTTGTGTATCGTGACATATTGCTTTTGATTTTTACTATTACGACTTTGTATTTTGATAAATATAATTGATTATGAGAATGTCACCGGTACTAAAATCAAATTCACTATTATGATTGGAATCGTTCTTCAAAATATTATGACGTCAATTGTCTCTCAATTGTCTCCCAAATCATTTTCCACATTAAAAAATAATACGATATTAAAAAACAATTACTTTTGAAATTGAATGATAACAATTAATTTTGAAATTGAATGATAATTAAACCGATCATTAAGGAGTTAGAAACGTTTCAAACCAATTAGTTTTTTTAAGAAATTTAAAATTATGAGAAAATGACATGTGGCAAATTCAATGAGGGGATGACATGTGGCTTTGAGTTACTTATTTATTACGATAGAATATATATATGTGTATATATATATATATATATATATATATATATATATATATATATATATATATATATATATATATATATATATATATATATATATATATATATATATATATATATATATTATTTTTTTTTTTTGAACGGCAAATCTATCCTACTCATGCTCCTAAACTACTCCTTGTTATGTTAGTGCCAGGGTTTGAACCCATGACCTCCTTGTTAGCCAAGTGGGCTAGCCCCAACTTGTACGATAGAATATATATATATATATATATATATATATATATATATATATATATATATATATATATATATATATATATATATATATATATATATATATATATATATATATATATATATATATATATATATATATATATATATATATATATATATATATTATAAATTCGTTTTTTGGTATTATTTATTTAATTTTAATATTAAATAGCTGATGTGGCATCGTGAGTTCGGTGGGTTCAGTAGGAACTGCTTCCATGGGTAAAGGATGAGAAAAGATGAAAGTGAGAGGAGAGAGAAAATCTGACGTAGCGAGTGTGTTCGATGAGATGGGAGGGAACTACTCCCCCCACCCTAAGAGTTTAACCCGCGAAATTTGAATTTTATTGTTTGACTAAAACAAGCTAGGAGCTACTTATCGGTTGAAGACTATAAATGGGGGAAATGATTTAGTGCTTGAGGTTCTTTTTTCTTGGCCAAAAACTATTTAGCTCATACAAGAGGGGTATAATAGGCATTTTTAAAATATTTAAAAATGTTAAAAATAAAGAATTAAGTAAATATGATATTTTAAAATTTATGAAGGGTAAATATGGTATTAAAAAATTAGGTCAAACAAATATGATGTTTTGATGTTAAAAAATAACATATACGAAATTCTTCCTAAAATCTATGTGTTATATGATGAATTAAAATTGCCACAAAACTAAATATATATTTATATGAGTAAAAGTCGGTTATGTTGCATTGACCAAGTAATAACTTTTTTATTATTATTTTGGGTTAATGATTTATAATGACAATCAATAATACAAAATTTACCCATTAGGTTATTAGAGTTTTAATTGCATCAAATAGGTCACCGAACTTTCAATTTTCCATACAATAGGCCATTGAACTTTTAGTTTTGCTTTTAAAACATCATTGTACCCGGTTAAAATCGTTGTTAGGAGACTTCATGACTGGTTGTTGTCCTCTGACGAAGAGAGGAGTAGCGGTTGGACGCGGATTTGACATCACATGATGAGAATCGTGGGGGTGTGGTCGATGTGGTACTGCCATGGTGAGATTGTGTATATGCTTTGGACTTGGTCGAGGGGGTACGAATGTTGATGAGTTGAGGAAAATAGCTTGAGCCTAGTCGGCAGAGATGGAGGTATCGTCGGAACTAGAAATTGGTGGTTAAAATCGGAGACAATTATATTTTATAATCAAAATTAAAAGATAAGTGACCTATTGGGCGTAATTAAATGTGATACTTATTGTAAATGTGCTAGTTATGTTAAGAAAAAATAATAGTATTCATTTTCAAAATTAACATATTAAAAAATTGAAAATTATTTGAAAGCTTTTTCCTTTTCATTCTAGGTAGGTTTTTAGTTTTAAGTTATTTGACGGTTAAAAACAAAAGTAATCCAATTTCTAGATAAACGGTTTGAAATTACAACTTGTAAATCTTTTTTAACAACAAAGTGACAAAACATTATATATTCACATTCCAAATTATTATACTAGAATTTAGGTAAATGTTACTTAATTTTTGTATAGTAACTAGTGGGAGCCCGTGCTCTGTACGGGTTCTTTTTTTTTTCTTGGGGGTCCGCTTGGTTAGGGTTTTAAATTGAATGCACGTTATTGCCTTTCGCCAATTTTGTTTAAGACATCCTCATAAAAGGTAGAATACAATGGACTGTGATTCATCCGTGATTATAGAAGCTTTAGGCATTTAGGTAGTGTTTGGTATGATGGAATCATGGATCAATGGAATGGTTCGTTCCATTGACCCCCATGCTTCGCACGGTTCTTTTTGTTACAGCATTGTACTTTTAAAATCTACTTAATTATAGCAATGTGTTTCCAAAAAAGAAAAATGGAAGTATAATGTTATAATTGAGTAGAGTTTTCAGAGTACAATGCTTTGATAAGAAGGAAAAAAAGTAGGATGTTGTAATAGTTAAATAATTATGAAAGTACATTGCTATTTCTTGCAGCTAGTTCTCTCCATTAAAAAAGGATCCAGAACCATGATGGTAAAAACTTTTATAAAAGTATAGCAAGAAAATTCCCTTTCCATTTGGAAACCTGTGAAAGGGAAAGGGCCATCTACAGGTATTGTACCACAAAAAATGTTATTTGAAACATTACAAAAAGATCAATGAAGGTTTCATTGTTTCAAGATCATGATAAAAGTAAAAAAAATATCATCTATGTTTTTGTAAAGTACCTGTGAGCGTTTACAAATGAGAATATTTCCAGTGTGAGGATCCGCATGAAAAAACTCACTCTTCAGTATCATTTGACCATATGCAAGATTCAAACTTTTCAAAATGTTATTGTAAATAAACATATAGACCTATTTTGGAGTTGTATGTATTCAATAGTTTTAAACTATTTGTTGCAACAAAAGTTTCATACTCTCGGGGTCTATGGTGGTTACTACTTTCCTGCCGATGCGACCTTACCATCGACATTTACTCATATTTTCATAATTTCATCTTTTAGGTTCAAGATCGGGATTCCATCTATATATTCCGTCACCGACACACTCCTGCTCAAATCACGAAAATAAAAAAAATATGAGAACTGGATTAAATTTAAATAAAAAAATGTAAGTAGAAGAATGTCGTTTCGTCTTCATACCTGGTGACAATATCCCTGATGACACGTGGTACTTTAACAATTGTTTTTTGGTTATTATTGCTAAGAAAGCTTCTAATTCTATACATGGCAACAACTTCTCTTTTGAAATCAAAATCATACGCTATCTTTTCTAAAAACATTCTTTGAATGTAAATTTTCCAAATTTCTGTGTTCAAATTATTAATTGTAGAAACTTACTGTATTCCATGCCTAAAATAAGACTTTGCTTATTTAAAATTCCCACCTCAGCAGACACCTCAGAACATTCCGCCTGCAATCACAAAAAATATAAAATGACCTAATTAAAATCGATATAATATTTATAAAAAGTTTTCTTTAAGTTGTAATCTACCTGTAAAGCCTGTACATTGTTTTCCAGTTCAGCAATGTACTGACGCTTCCGGACCCGCGAACGTTGAGCAAATTGCCTGTATTAACTCATTATTTCAGACCCAAATTTTCTTTATTTAATAGTTGTTTTTAATAGGGCTAGATTCAAGAAATAGCAACGTACATTCATTTATTTGTTTATTGTAGCATCTTACTTCTATTTTCTTCCTATTACAGCATTGAGTTTTCAATTTTTTTCTTAATTGTAGCAATAAGAAATTATTTGTATTTGGATGACATTGCTTCCAATTTATTTGCAACGTCAGCAGATGTTAAACCATCACAAACATGTTCAAATAGCAACAAACCTTTATTTATTTGTGTATCACAATATCATACTTCTTTTCTTTATTCGTTATTAAGGCATTGTACTTTGAAAAATCTATCATAGCATTGTACTTCTAACTGCTTTCGTATTTGGACAATATGCTTTCGAAAATGTACACAATTATAACAAAAAAAATTGATTTGTATCTGAAGAAAATTTATATATTTCACAGTGGCAGTGTTTTGGGAGAAATAAAATAAAATTGTCTAACTGGGTTGTTTTTTCAAAGTACAATGCTTTAACAGAAACAAAAATTAAAGTAAGATGCTATATAACAATCAAACAAATGAAATTACATAAGTCTGGCAAACAATTAGAATTTTTCTATCAAGTGAGAATTTGTTTTTCACTGACTCCACAAATTCTGGAAAAATATTAGTAATAACAAACTATAAACATAAAGCCGTTGATTAGCAAAGCTCTCAACTTTGAGGGAGTCTCAACGAAAAGAAAAGAATATATGCGAATTTGTCGAGAATAACAACATACTTTACTCTCGCTACGTATATAGCCAGTGTGCTTTCTTTTTACGAATAATAGGAATGTACAAATTTTTTTTACCTATAATAGCAATGTACTTACATTTTGCAACCAATTTGCGCATTGTACTTCAATTTGTTACGTATTGCTATGATTGGGTTTCAAGGAATCAACCTTTACCTTTCACTTTCTTGTCCAAGATCTGATGTCATAGAAGAGTTCTTAAACTCATAACCTGATTAAATCAGAAAAACAATCTCAATTCCAAAATGCATCCATAGATTTCAAACTTAGTAACCTCAATATTACCACTTCCTGGTGTTCTCGAGCTTACAATGTGAAATAAATCGGAAAGCAAGTTCTAAATCTGATATGTATTAACTACTTCTCAACTTCATAGTTACGGTTCTTAAAAATCAAGAAGGTACCTTTCAGTTGTTGCTCAAGAATCTGAAATCAGAAGGTGTTCTTGAACATATAGGAGATGTTTTTTAACACATCAATGAAAATCGGACCTGCAGGAGACCCACATCAGAAACCAAGTGTAAAAGTCAACATGCATCGCTGCTTTCTACGAATTTCTCCAATTTTCGTAAACCAATCACACAAAATTACCTTAATTCTAATGTTCAACAGAAAGTTTGGAGTTTTCTGAACTGAAATCGGGTTAACAACGCCATCTCCAGCCACCTGTCACCGCCGGAAAGCCCTCACCGCCACTAGCCAGCGGTCTTCCGGTGATTGCTGCCAACGATGCACCACAGGCGTCGATTCTACTGATTTCCTTTTTTTTTTGGTCTAAACCTCACAGCCTTGCCCTCAATTTCATTCCTCCTCCTCTCGCGATCTCACATCCTCTCTTGAATCTCCGATTTCTGATTTGCGCACACACACAGTCGGTGTGTGCACTCGATTTCCTTCCTTCTTCATCCTAACAGGCAAGTGAATCTTCAAACAGCTTCATTCGTTAATCTAAGCAAACATCTCCATACGAAGTTGGGAAGCAACATACAGATGTCGTTGGTTTGTAGAAATCAAATGTATAATAGATAGAAGAAGGCAGTGAGGAAGTGGTGGCGAAGGTGAAGGAGTCGAGGGAAATAATGGGTCTTGAAGGAACGAAGAAGGCGGTGCAGAAGAGGAAGTAAGCGGTGGTAAGACGCAAAATCGAGGAAGTGGGTATAAAATCGAAGAACCGGATCCGGATCCGGGAGATCCGGACACAAAGGCGTGACACAACCCGGGAAAAAACAAACGTTACAAAGAATGCAAAAAACCACGGAGATTAAATATAGATATAAATTATTGACCATCTACTATTCTCCAAACGAACCTTATCAATTATTTTAACATGGAGATGACTATTTTGACCTCCACCCACATGATTGCACCCATCATCTACGAAATTGAGAAGCTTGTTGCTCTTACAAGTAAAGGACAATAAATGATTTCTGGTGATGGTAGATATGATTATTTTCTTTAGGTAGACAAGGGTTCTTCACAAAATTATTATATCTGAAGTGTATATTTTAAGGCTTTGACTATTTCTACAAGGGAGATTTATGTCAAATTTCCATCATTAGGGTGTTTATATGGATTTAGGAAATAATTGGGAACGTTTTGGAAATTATTGTTAAAGATTGATTTGGGATGGTGAAATTATTGTTACGAATACCACAATTAGCCCACGTAGATATACCAACGGCCCAAATATTTTATTTAGAGCTCTATTTTGAATGTTTTTTTTATAGGATTTTTGAGTTTTAATTAATTTCATTTTCTGTATATTGTATCATTTTTGTCAATCGCGTGATACTTAAAGTAGGATTTTTTAGCTCTATTTTGAATGTTTTTTTTATAGGATTTTTGAGTTTTAATTAATTTCATTTTCTGTATATTGTATCATTTTTGTCAATCGCGTGATACTTAAAGTAGTTATTATACAGTATTAATTTCTATTTTAAAATTTACTTTGTAATTTTGAATAAGTTACAATTTATATATCGTAGCGTGATGTTATACATCATGTGTCATTCGTTCTGCGACAAAATTATCTAATTACATAATTAACATGAAAAAATATCTTCAATGAATAAGAACTTTTAAATAAAAATTAATATTATAAATTTAGTTTTAGTGAAGATAACCTATAGATAATTCAACATGACTACATGAGTAAATAGTAATTCTTTAACCGGGAATGTTATAGCTTTAAATGGATCCTAAAAAATATATTGGGCGTAAAAATACAAAATTAGAAATGACTTGTATGCTTGTACATCATTTCAGCATCCCATCTATGGTAAAAAGTATATTATATAATACATTTCTACTTTTTTAGAAGCTTCAGATAAATTACTTTAAAAAGGTTTCCCCAACAGTTTTAGTTTATTGTACATCTCATCTATGGAAAAATGTTTCTTATATATTCTTTACTTGATTAATTTAATATATCTGACATGCATTCTAACTAAAAATGTCATTACTATCGTATATAATATGTTAATATATCTGACATGCATTCTAACTAAAAATGTCATTACTATCGTATACAATATGTTAATATTTCTGACATGCATTCTAACTAAAAATGCCACTATCGTATATATACAATATGTTTTTAGTGGCAAAATGTCATTTAAAAAACCTAGTAGCTAAATTAGCAAAAATATTACAAACCTTAAATAGCTAAAGAATATTTATTCAACCAACCAATCCAATTAAACTTATACTTGTGATGTCTTAGTAATCCTAAAGCCACGATCAGTGGCAATTTTGAATCGAGATGTACACTTCCTAATCAACGGGAGATACATGTCTTGTTAATAAAACATGTTATCATCACTTTTATATTGAAGGAGGCTCGTGCTTGATATAAAAAATTAGGGTGTGTTTGTTATAGATGAAAGTATCACAAATAGTTGTTGTGGAATTAAATCATTATATTTTATTATTATATTAATTTTAATTAATTTGAAAGAATTAAATAAGTCATTCAACTATATTGTTGCTTATGTAATATGTGCATTTAGAGAACTAAATTAATACATAAAAATAAATAAAGAAATATGAGTTTATAGAACGAGACTACAATCAAGTTAAACTACACGGCTAAATAAATTATATGTTAATTATATATCAAAATATTCTACGTTATCTGAAATATAAATTATATGTATTTTAAATAGTAAAAAAAAATATCCACCACTTTAAACAATTGACCGCAAAAAAATCTTGCAATTTTCAAATAAAATTATAATTAAAAATGATTTTTTCTAAGAAACAACAAAAAACTAATTCACTTGTGTTTCAAATATTTTTCAAAGTTATCATTGTTATTGAAGACTATATGGATCAAAATGATCTATTATTAAGCGTATGAGAATGAATTGCATTCACCCGATAATATTTCATTCCATTCCTATATGATGATCAATTTTTTTCTTTCTATTTTATCATAATGCTTTATCTTATTCTCTCTTTCTTACAACACATTAAACATTATCTAAGACTTAACGTGATGGTACTATATAGAAAAAAGATAAAGCATATGATTCAAATCTATTTAACCAGTATCTTGAATAACTACTAATGAATAATAAATAAAGTCACATAGAAAAGCTAACTTAACACTTTTATCTATCAGTTCAAAATAAGGGTTATTGTTACTGTAGCACATTCAACTTTTGAATTTCACCCGATTTAGTCCCTAAACTTTTTTTTTTTGCGCAATTAGTCCTTAAACTATACATTAACGTGTCAAATATACCATTGAGTTCCAATTTAGAAGGTTAATCCGGTTGACTCGCTGATGTGGCAAGACACGTGGATTGGTCAGTCGATGATGAGCTTACGTGGATGAGACGACTACAACTTGGCCATTAAGGCTCGTATATGTATAAAGAGTTTGTTGATTCAATCGAAACATAACGAAAAGTTCTTTTCCTTTATTCGGAAACCAAGAAACCCTAATAGTGACCTGGTGAACTCTTCTCGCACTGATGTCTTGTACGTCTGGAAATCGTGGAGGTGGAGCTAGAGATGGAGGAGATGGTCGTAACGACAAATGTGACTGCGACCCTCCATTGCCTGTGATAGAGAGAACATCGTGGAGCCCGAAAAACCCTGGAAGGAGATTCTACAACTGCCAAAACTCGCTGGTAAGCTTCGATGTGTTAAAGGGTTAAGTGTGGTGTCATTTAATGTACAGAAAATGAGGAAAGAAGGGGTCCAAAAGTTGTATGATTTCGATTTCGAAATCTGCAGCTGATTAGTTGCTCGATCTGTTGTTTAAAAGAAAAATCAAAAGTGTTAGATATGTAAAGATCGATGTTCTGTTTGTCTTGTTATTTTTTTGAGATTTATAAAACTTTAATTATTTGGATCTCGAAATCAACAACTGATTGGTGTAAGTTTTCTCAGACTAGCAAGAGGAGCTGCAAGTTTTTTGACTGGAAGGACGATGAACAACAGGATGGGTACTATAAGGACCTCTTGTTCGACACGAAAGTGAGGTTGGATGCAAGAATCGACAGGCATCAGATAGAGAGTCACAGGCAGAATGTAATACAGCTTGAAAACGTCATAAGTGACCTAAAGGACCAGATTGCTGAAGAGACCATGGAACATGAGAAAGAACTGAAGAAGATGAAGGATCGATTGGGTGTTTGGAAGGTCATGTTTTTCAGTTTGTTGTTGATAATGGTGGTTCGTTTGATGAGTTGAAGGGTGGGTGTAGGGAAGGGAAGGTGGGTTGGTTATTGGAGGTATTTTGTGGGTTTTTGATGGTTGATGACATATAATTCCAACCATTTGCAGGTTTTTTTGTGGGTTTTTGATGGGGGGGATGGTAAGACCGATGAAGCAAATTTTTTGTAAACATTTGCAGCCTTATGTAGTTATGGGTGATAACAATGGTAAGACTGATGTAGTTATGGGTGATAACAATGTTGTAATTTTCTCATGTAAATGATAAACAAGTATATATATATATTAATGGGTATCATCGTTGTTGGTAAACATTGAAAACCCCAAAAGTGAGTTGGTGTTATGGGTATGGGTATATTGGTCTTTGTTGGTACAAACCTGGATTTTGTCCCAAAATCTGAAAACAGTTTTCTTGGAATCAACCAATGTGAAACAAGTGGAATCTTCCTATGGACCACTTGTGTGTATATTGGTTTGTCCGACCAATGCAGAAGCATGTTTTGTAGTAATAACAAGTTATATTAGAATCAACCAATTTGAAAATGTTTGCATGTCTGTGGACATTGTGTTCAGGAATATATTTTTGTCTGTCCTTAAATAAAGTAGATTGCTATAAACAATATAGCATGTCTGCTAAGGCCAAACATGTGTACTTATAGAAGGGTTATTGCATTGTCCCACATGTTGTCCTTGTCCCACATGTTTCCATTCGTGTGTCTTTATAGAAGGATTATTAAAGTGTTGTCATTGTCCATTCATGCACATTCTAATGGACCCCATGTGACCACATGCAGTAGACAGTGTATATATTAAAGTATTTAAGCATTCTGGTCCTTATACTTTTACAGGTCATTGTGGTCCACATTTAAATTATATTTAACCATTTAAAAACTAACAAAATGAACCATATGAGTCATTTGCCTGCATGCAAACCTGAATAGCTTATATTACATCTCAAAAGTTGCCAAAAAGGCTTCAAGTTTGGTACATGCAAACCATAGATATGTAATGCATAAAGTCAATTAACATAAGTATTCCAACATCCACACTAACATAAAAACCTAATCTAGGTTTAAAGCCTTTTGGTTTGAATTCCCTGGTGCATCAGGCCCACCCACAACAGTACTCAATTTCTTCTTTAGAATCCTCTCTGATTTCCTTCGTCTTATCTTCTCCAAAATTACTCCAATAGGGGTTAATGCATGCACCTCCACATCTGGTTGCCCATAACTTTGGTTCATCTGTTCCTCCTCATAACTAGGTGCTTGCATGCATGTAGGAGTAAGGTCCATCTCATCAAACAGCTGATCAACATCTAGTTGAAGATTATCCCCTCCATTCACACCAAGAACAACTCCTTCATTCCCAATAACCTGAAAGGAAGAAATATTACATAATATACCCATTATTATCCATAATTTAGTTTCAGGAACATATACTTACATCAGCTTGAACAACCCCTCCATGATTCTGAACATGCCCTCCATTATTGTCCAAAGGCACTTCTTGATTCTCCACAGGCCCTTCTACACCCTGGCTTTTCTTAACCTTTCTTATGGAAAGTTTTTCTGGCCTGCCACCCTTGGAACAACTTGCTTTGTTATGTCCCACCTCCCTACAAATACTGCATTTCAATTTTTTTCCCACCTTAGACACAGTGTTCCTACTTTTGTCTTCTGTGGCATCTCTCTTACGTTTAGTTGATGGTCTTCCAGGCATCCTTCTTGCAACAGGTGGCAAAGGTGGTATATATGTTGTCTCAGGCCACATGGTACTTCCATTCATCCCTTTAATTCTATACTTGTACGATTTCATATATGTCATGCTTGTAAACATTTTGTTTACATAAGCTTCCACATCCCTATTAAGGAAACAAATACAAGCTACAGAATGCACACACCCATATCCATTTAGTTGCCAAATTCTACATGAACATGTTTTCGTTTCAAGATCAACCTCAAACGCATCAGATGTACCTCTAACTTCAAACTGGTTTAATCCACTTGGTAAAACATGCCAGTGCCTCTGATGAATTTTAAGTTCATTAAGCTTGTCCCTTATGGCTGGGCATACCTGATTACCCCATGCCTGTCCCTTAAGCTTCAAGTTGTATAGCCTGTCCATCATGTACAGCCTTATCTCCTCTAACATTGTGATTATTGGCTTCTTCCTAGCTTCCACTAGTATAGCATTGAAACTCTCAGACATCCCATTCTCAATTGCATCACAACATCTACCTGGTTGGAAATATGCTTTACACCATGTCTTTGGGTCTCTATCCATAAGGTACTTATGTGCATTTGGGTTCAACAAATGAAGTTCTTTCATTACAGCCTTAAAGGCAGGTTCAGTGGAAGATTTGGCAGCTCTCCAAAACAAGGTTTCATAATGTGCTCCACTGTATCTCTTCTTCAGGTTTGCACAGATATGCCTAGCACATTGTCTATGCTCTGCATATGGCAACATCTCTTTAACTGCCTCAATTAAACCCTAAAAAGATAAAATATTAGAAAGTATATATAATATTACAAAGAAAAATTAACAATAAAATGCATGTATACCTTGTGTTGATCTGAAATTAAGGCAAGGTTATTTCCTAAACGTAAATCAAGATCATCAATTAGATTGTCCAAAAACCATTTCCAATTTTCTTTGTTCTCCACATTTACAACTGCCCATGCAATAGGGAACAATTGGTTATTAGCATCCCTCCCCACAGCACTTAACAATTCTCCTTTACATATACCCTTTAAAAAACAACCATCAAGACCAATCACTCTTCTACAACCTTCTATCCATCCCTTCTTCAATCCTTCAAAACAAACATAGAACTTACTGAAGTAGTTCTTCCCATCTGGCATGCAGTTGACATTAAGCTTCACATTAGACCCTGGATTTGATCTTCTTATCTCTTCACCATATGACCATAGCTTCGCATAGTGTTCAACAAGATTTCCTTCTATAAGTTGCAGTGCATATGCTTTGGCTCTTCTGCATTGTCCAAGACTAACATCAATACCAAATTTCTTGGTAACTTCAAGTCTTAGTTTTCTAACACTCATCTTCTGCCTATGTATAATCTCCTTGGTGTAGTGACTCCCTATCCATGCATATGTTACTAATGACCCTAACTTAAAATTTCTTGCACAATTGTGATCTGGCTTCAAAGACTTTATCTGGAAAGTTTCCTCTTCACTCATCCAGGAGGCCCATAACCTGAATGTGCATTCACCCCTACAACACTTAACCAAAAGCCTATTACTATCATTTTTTTCAAAGCATAGTTGGTACCCATTGGCAACAGCATAATTGCACAACATCGATTTAACTTGAGCTGGGTTCTTAAATCTCATACCAAGTATGGGTTTCTGTTTTTTCCAGTGTAAAGATTCATTAAAAATGGCATGCTCTTGGATTGTTGCTTCACTTTCCCCCTCATCATCTTCACCAATCTTGTTGTCCTCCTTCTCCTCCTGAGTACACAGTTTACTAAGAAACACATCAGTTGAAGTTCTGTTCATTCTAATTGGTTCGTCAGTATAATCCAATGCAACATCCCTAAGATTGCCTATATCATCTTCATTTTCCCCACCCATGATACAAGAATCATGTTCTTCTTCCCCCTCCTTCTCAGAATCACATAAATCTTCTAACTCATCACCAACATGATCCACATACATACATATTTTCCCATCTGTACCGTAAGCATCAAAAATAAATGCTGAGTAATCAATATCATCTGCAATTCGTCGAAGACCTTTATGAAGGGGTAAGTCAGGCTCACAGTAGTAAAGTTTCTTGCAATCTTCATGCATGAACTTTTCCAAGAAAGTAACACACTCGGCATATGTCATATTAGAAAAATCATGTTCTGTAAAAGTGTAAGTTATACCATCGTAAGAGAAAGGACATCGTACAAACACCCCTTGATAGTTGAGCTCCACAATGCAATACATTCCCGGAGGCTCAGGGTTGGAGTTCGACATTTCTTCAGCTTCTGCTCGTTCCGATTGATCGTAACACTGATCGATTTGCTTAAACCCTAGGTTTTCCTTCGATGCTTTTCTAGTTCGTAAGTCTGATAAAGGTACCCTTGATAAAACCGATTAAAACAATCCGTATTCCACTTTTTTATAAAACCTAATCTATGTGGATTTTTAAATATGAATAAAGTTATACCTAAACTACGTGTCTTGCCACATCAGCGAGTCAACCGGATTAACCTTCTAAATTGGAACTTAATGGTATATTTGACACGTTAATGTATAGTTTAAGGACTAATTGCGCAAAAAAAAAAGTTTAGGGACTAAATCGGGTGAAATTCAAAAGTTGAATGTGCTACAGTAACAATAACCCTTCAAAATAAATACAAAAAAGTCATTTGCTTTGAAGGCAATATAATATCATCTTACTTGTATGCAATGTTGCAAGTTGCAAAAGGATCGTCCTCTTGTTGTCAAGTCTTGCCAACCAAAAGGGAAGAAATAGTCCCACAGTAAAAGGCATGGGGTGTTGCTAACGTCAACTTTCGGTGTACCAAATGGTCCAAATCACAAATCCTTCCTTTTCCATGAACATGCCACGTGCCTCCACTACATGTCTTTCTCCAGAAAATAGTGGTTTATTTATAATTTATAATATAACTAGCAGAAGTACGTGCTTTGCACGGGTTCTGTTTTGCAAGTTGTTCAATTTTTTTGTTTTTTTTATTTTGCTAAATACTGTGTTGGTGTTTGTTTTTCTAAATATTAATATAGGAAAAAAAAGGAACAGCTTCGTCTTCTATGAAGGAAACAAAAAAAAATAAACAGTGCCTTGTTTCTTGTACTGCAATAGCAAATGTTATCGGGGGTTGCCCATCTGCATTCCTGTAAATGTAATAAATATAAAATGAAAGTACGTTGCTATAAATCGTACGACATATAATCGAATTTTATGAATGGATCAATAAATCAAGGAGAGAATATTACATGTGATATAGGAGTACACCATGAACGCCATCTTTCACCCTGCTAACATTATTCCACATTTATAACAAAATAGTTCAAATATTAATTATATAATTAATAATACAGATGTACAGTATGGGGTTAGAAATTAGAATATAAACATCCTTACGTAATTTTTTTATTCAAATGATGACCGGATAATCCAGAGGATCCACCAACAGAATTCTGAAATAAGTGAAAATATAAACTTCTACAAATTCTTTTTTCTATAATTCTTAATATTAATAAACTTACCTCCCATGTAAATAGCAAAGTGACATCTGCAGCAGTCTTCCCGGTGTATGACAACTAAAATGGAAGGCTACTTTCTTTATAATTATGGGGGATAATAGGGGAAATTTGACGACAAACTATTTTGAGCTCCGGATCAGGTTCACCTACACAACAGAAAATCAGTTGGTCAATGATGACACACAAAAGAGTCAAACTTAGACCAGTGGTCAACTTTGGGGGAAAAATATATGACAATTACCATCATAAACAGTCCAAGCCCTTAGGTATAATGCATGATATGTAGATTTGTTTCCACTAAAATTCCAGTCCCAAGATCCAATTCCATCAACCTAACTATCTCTGTTAATTCACATTATCTCGAGTTTCACTTTCATTATGAATATTATTTTTTTTCTACTTTTATCAAATAAATTAATAATAGAAACTTGCTTACTTCAGCATTTCTGGGTTTGGTGAGCAGAGGACAGTCGAATACTTCTGTCCATTTGTTCTTGACACAAACACCTACACAATGTCAAAAAGTCAATATGATATCACCAAAGACCTACCAACAATATGGGATGAAAGGGTTTTACCTGCAATGCAATTGAACTCAAGATGCAATACAATCGGTAAATAGTTAAATTCACCAAAGACCACCCGGAGATTGATTGAGCTTTGAGATTAATTTGAAATAGAAAGACGAAATAAACACTTACCTGTATAATGTCCTCTCGCGAAATTATTGGCGGAAGATCCTTGCCGGTAATAAGTTGTTCAGGGTGGAAGAGTTGCTGGTATCTTCCAGAACGGATTTCATCGATGACGGTTGGTTCCAGATCTACAAATACAGCTGTCGGTACGTTTTTTTCCAGTAGTTGTTTCGCTGAAAAACGTGTTGAAGGAATCGTCGTCGAAGCTGTGATGACCGTTGCGAAGAAACTCACAAATTACAGTAAGAAATATCATGACCCCATGAATCAATATCACCTTCAGAACCCAACCACCGATACTTTAAACTCTTGTGAAATATGCATAATGGGGAAGACATCAGTAGCAAAAAGCAACACCATGACAACTAAACTAACCAACAATGCATTAATATCCCTTACCCAGTCACCCTCTGCTGACATGGTGAGAGCCAAAACTGAAAGTATATCCGCAAGTAGTTTTTGCATAGTGCTAAAGCAAATGAACTCAAGTAGGATGCTATAATAAACAAATCAACGAAAGTACATTGCTATTTCTCGCACTTAAACATAACCTTGTAACTGCACTATAGTGGCATGAGGGTAGTTATGTCTTTTTGTTCCATTAACGGTACATGTATTATTATTTTGGTTGAAACAATACTCAATTATAACAATGTCGTATTTAGGTAGCTTTTCAAAGTAAGATGTTCTAATTAAACTTTGAAAGTACAATGCTATAATTTGGTTAATTTATTAAACTGCAATGACTTGATAGAAAGATATTGAAAAGTAAAACACATCTTTTGTCATTTCTTTTGATTAGAGCAACGTGGATATGACATCCTGATCAACCTGCTGGTATTGGAATTTTAACCTCGTTGACAACTTCAACAACCCCTAATCCGCCACAAGAAGTACAATATTCCTGCACGAAATGATTAAAGAGAAATTAATCTAATTTTCATCTAAGGAATTTTTTTTTGACTAAAATTTCCATTAATCCTAGAAATGAAACCTTAATTATACAACCTGACCCTTTACAAGAGATGGACCTAGGGATAAATGGAGGGATGAAAACCAAAAAATAATAAATTAACATTAAATTTATTCTTTAGGACATAATTAATATGAAACTTAAAGAAAAGAATTTACTGTCCCAGTGCCCTTACGTGTTGGACAACTTTTTGCCTTGGCATTAACAGGGTAACCATGTCCACCTGCATTAAATTAAAAAAAAAATCAAATAAATACAAAACATTTCAAGATAAATACAAAGAAACCAGTTCACATTGATTTGTTTAAACATCACTGCCATGTTTAACTTTCGGTTAGATGCAAAAAATAGCAACGTACTTTCACTGATTTGTTTACACAAAGTAGAGTTAAATATAATTAAGAAAACTAATTAACAGTTGGAATTTACAAACCTGGTAAGCTTAGTTCTTTATGCTTGCTTTCAAGCAAATAATTCTCATCTTCAATAAATAGTTATATAATATACTCCCATAATAATTCTTACATCTTCTTAGGGAAAGGTTTGCCCAATTTCTCATTCGATACCGGGACGTATTTGCCCACAAAAAAAGATAAAAACAAAAGGTTAAACATTAAATTCAACACAAGTCATTCAACATCTATAAATATAGATAAATTTCTTACTTGTATGATGAAGGAGTCGAGGCTTGTTTCTGAAATCTGCACCATCAGGATCATATCTTCCTTCATATGAATCTTCAATTCCTTCAATTGAAGATCTTTCATATACACCAAGAGGGGTAAATGGACAAACTTACCCATGAGCTGACTTTCTGCCAGAATTGGAATGTTCTGAACAAATTGTCCCAAGCACTTTAGAGTATGATGGTGAAAAAAAAGTGAGATATGAGTACAAATTCCATTAATAAATATGAAATATTTTAAAATTTAGACAAAATACCTCCATTCTAATACTCCAATCATCTGGATCTTCATATTTCACGGGATTTTTAAGGATAGAAGAGATTTAAAAGGCATAGCATAATCAGGAACCTGTACAAAATTAATCATATCAATATGGATAGTGTTTTATTATAAGAAAATGGAAAAAATATGAGAAATAATTACCAAAGGCTTTCCAGAAGGCAAGTAAACTCTCTCGACATCAGGATCCCATTCAACGTCATTGTCTGATTTAACCCTAACACCTTTTAAATCTCGGAAATTTGCACCATTTCTTTTACGGATTTAGCAGACACGTTGGTAATCGTCGTCGTTTAGTTTAAGTGGAAGGTGATCATATAGAAGATGATCTGAAGCATCTTTACCAGATGCAACGAATCCAGGCATATCTAGATCCAATTACAAGAAAATAATAAAAAGAAGAAATTAGCAGTTTTAATTTGAACAAATATAGAACAATTCGTGGGAAAATGTGTTTCACTCACCCAATTTGTTGAGACTGATAAACTTTTCGAATTCTGTGTTGAGTTTCTCTCCGTAGCGCGTTTTGTCTCTTGTCTTTGTACGCTCCATGGGTGGCGACATTGGCGCTTTCGAACAGACGACCTGGAGTAAAACGATTGGCCTAATACATCGACCCCCCTAAAACACCCCAAAAACAACAGCAAATCAAACCTGGGGATCGATACTCCATTCGACATCAATCGGGTCTAATGAGCTAATCGACACTTCATTCCAACATCAAAGCATCAAAGAAGGAAAGGTACAGTAAGGTAAAGTAAACTGGAGAATCAAATGACTAAAAACAGCAAATCACAAAAGAAAGCAATAAATGAAAAGCACTAACAAAGAACCCCCCCCTTTCCCCCCACCCCCATGAAAGTTTCTAAAGAAACTATGGGTTTTAATATATATAGTAATGAAGATTGATTTACAATTTTACCCTCAAAAGTCAAAGCACAATACAAAATTTGTTGAGGAACATATTGCAATATAGATTTATCCGGTAAATCAAAAATAGCCTAACATACATCTGTGTATGTTTATATTAAAGGAAAATAGAAAAAAAACTTAACATATGTTAGCATCACGTTACCATTAATCCGTCCACAAAAGCAAACAAACCATAAGTATTCACGCCTAGTTTTCAAATCTCTTTATACAATTCCTTTTACAAAATACCCTTCTGTAATCTCTAAATTCAGTCATCAATCTAAACTTACAGTTCCATTGCTATTGATTGTTGTAAAAAAAGTGAATGGAATCATGGTATACGTGAAGCACCTCGTCAGACTTTTGAGCTCGGTACATCAGAGTATAACCAAGAGGATAAAAGATTTGCACAATATGTAAAAAGAAATATGATCATAGTATGCCCAAGAGAGTAAAAGATTTGTAAATAGAGAACATATTACCCGGTATGCAATTGTAAGCTTGCTTTGATTCCTTCACCGCTACCTTAATGGTCTCTACTGGCAACCCTAAACAAAGTTTGGTAATTTTAGATTCCAATAAAATGAGTGAATCACAAGCGATAAAATAAGGGGAAAGCTCAGGGGCGTTAGTCGGAACAATGGTAGGTGTCGATTACAAATTCCATGGCCTGAGATTTCAGCATCGATTCTTATGCACATTGATTTTCAGCAGCGATTTAGCAATTTCAGGTGCACACGAGATCGAAGGCATCGATTTCCAGGGCTTATTCAATTTCACGTTTGCGTAATCGTCGATTGTGGTAATATCACGACGTTGGGAGGCGCGATTTCAGCATCACATGCAAAGAAGACAACAAACCGTATGCGATGGAAGAACCCCTTGCGGACGGATATTCACCACAGCAGCCCAGCAAGGAAGCGAACAACGAAGGGAAGAAGATGAATCGGCAAGTCTCCCAGAAGAAACCATTGATAAAAGCGAAGTGGTGGTGGTGAAGCGGATAAAGGAGAAAGTCGCGAAGAGATAGAAGCGTCGGTGGAAAATACGGATCCAAATGAGTGAATGGCCCGCGTGACAACCCGGAAAAGAAAAAAACCCATGTAACGTTCTCCAAAATTACGGATTTTAAGATATAGAATAATTTATAATATATCACGTATGAAGCTTTATTATTAAACGAATAGGATAACGAGACCGTGGCCATCCTTGCTGTTTTTTATTTGTTTAATCGGAATTGTGTGTTGTTGCGTATGATTATGACGTAGAGGCCATAGACATAGTTGTAGAAATTAAATAGAAAAATTATATTTTTAGAGTATAATCAGAATACATATGACATTTTATTCATGATGTTCAAAATTTATAAACCGTTATTTATATATCTATCTCCAAGCCCGGCCCAAAACGTGTGCTGGGGCGCCCCTAGACATCAAAACACAAGGGTCAACAGAGGCCTCCATTAATGGTGATCATCAGACGATTTTTAGGTATTTCAGGTTAGTCGGTTCCGGTTAATCGGTTTTGAGTTGGTCATCCAAGTCAACCGATAACTGAATCGTATAAAAGTCGGTTTTTCGGTTTCCGTATTATAATCGGTTTCAGGTTGGACAAAGTGAAACACCTTTAAAATAGCCCAAAACCTGAAAAGTCCATTTAGACTGAACCCACAAATTAACAAAAATCCATTTAATAATAATCAAACTTTTTAATAAATCCTCCTGGTATGACTAAACTAAACATGTTAAAACATCAATATCTATGCCATACGAAAATTCTAAGAAGCTGACTAAAGAAACGTTCGTTTAGTTAGTTCAATATCCAAATATCTAACTATATAAATAGTATCTCGAATAATGATTGCAAATCTTAAAACTATAATTAAGGTATAACTATAATTGAATTAGCTATTTATTTGAAAAGCATTGTATAAATAAAAGATTAAGAGTCATTTTCTACTTAATGTGGACTACGAATCTACGGTCTATGTGGCCACTCATACCGATCATTTTTATAAGTTTTGTTGGCAATACAGTGAGCCTGAATTTTTTCCAATCAAATGTTAATCGGTTTTCAAGTTGAATCTGGAACCTTTTTTCGAAACCAAAAACCAAATCGTCAAATCGTTTAAGGGAAATAGCCAAATCAAAAACGAACCGCTCTCGAATAACCCTGAAAACCCGATTAAGGTTCGGTTCGGACGATTTTACGGTTTAAACCGAATAATGCTCACCCCTAGCCTCCATCTAAATTCATATATCTAAAGTAAATATGTAGGTATTACAATTAACTATTAAGTACTGTTATTAGTTAGAGAAAATGATAATAAGGCCCTAATATTTGTTTTTCCAATGGTTTTATCTCAATATCAAAATTTGTAACATTAAACATCAAACTATAGAGATTTTTTAAAATATGCCAATTATCAGGTTTCCTCTCCCCTAGCCAGTAACCTATCACATACATACAAAAATTGGTGAGTTGCATGCCAAGTGGACTTGCATACATGTCTAGAAATTGCCGATGAATGTCCTGCATACATTTGTACTTAAACGGAAAGAGGTAAGTCGAGAGCTTTACTCTCACTTAAAGTTGACCGGTATCAAATTGTCATATTCTTCAGCAAAATCGATCTTCAATCATCTTCTAAATATAGAAACAATAAGGTTTCCAGGTGTAAATGTGGAGATGAATGTCCAAATTTGATTTCACACGCAGACGATCACTGAGGGAGCAAGTTGTGGGGTTGTCCTAATTATCAAGCAATGACCTTTTATTTTTAATGAAAGTTAGGAGTACCATATGGTAAAATTGTATATGTTTATTGGTAAGATCCAATGTGTAATTGCAAGTTTTTCAAATGGCTTGATGAGGAGGAAGATAACAAAAGTAAGAAATCAAAGCAAATTGACACACTACAGAGGTAGATGGTTGCTTTGTTACAAGCTATATTAATTATTTTGTTTTCTTTCTTAATGATCATTATAACACTTGTTGTGAAGTTATCTCAGGTAATGCAAGTAATTAGTATGTAACTTTCGATAATGGCAATGCACTTTCTTTCTAATAATTAAATTGACAATGTACCTTTAAATTATTAAATGGCAATGCCATTTACTTGTTTTATTGGAAATTGGAATGTACTTAGTGAATGAACAATTGTTGTTGTAATGGCAATAGTTTTATGTGTAAACAAAAATGTTGTAATTAAAATAATTTTGTGTGTAAAAATAAATTCATGAAACATATAATAAAACACTCGTAATATTACCAAAAAATAACAAGAAAAATATTAACGTTACACTTTCTTGTATATAGAAACATAAAGCTCATAATGCATTTTATTTGCTACAAAGCTTGCAAGAACTTTATCAAGGGACTTCACCACAACATCATCATTATAGTTCTCTTTAGGAAAATAATTTGTAGCTAAATCCCTAATTTAACTAGGTGTTGCATCCTTCAATGCATCCAACATTTTCATCATTTCTTCTTGAGCATATGTAATAAAAGATTGGTTATCCTTAATTACTATAATGGAGAGCTTTAACTTGCCATTCTGAGCTCTAATGTATAAATCTAATTAGGCCTCATATTCTTAAGGGGATAATTTTGAAGCAACAATGTTGAAAGAGGTGTATGATGAAAATGAAATATGTTATGAAAAGAACTTTTGGTATGTGTCTAAGGATCTGCCCGTGTTCTTATAATATTGTTAGGAAAGATCATTTAAAGCTAAGGGAGTAGGTAAATCAACTAAAAGGACTTATATTTAATACATATCCACATATATTCACTAGCTCTTTTAAATGGTTCACTTAAATGCATTTACACTCCTATCCCTCATAAGGTGGAAAGCCTTAAAAATGTCAACTCAAATTCATACACAAGACTAATCCATATCCTGGAAATAATGAAGAATTTGATCTTCCACTAGCTTATAAATAAATAGGATTAATATTTGTATTCACCAACATTTACACCTACACCTACATACAAACATTTAATTTCAGATCCTTCGGCATTATGGATGTTTTATCCATGACTTTCAAGTATTTACTTAATAGAGAGCTTATAAAAGACATTGAGATGGATCGTGAAAGGAGGGAAAAGTGATAAAAATGGAAAGAAATAGACTCTGTTATTTATGAGAAAACAACAATGCTTGATCAAGTTGATTCATTTCCTTACCCACCAGCGGGTCCATTGCACAACTATACCTTAATAACCTAATCAAAATGGATGTGGAGCATCAAAAAGCACCATGGAAGGTGTTGAAGATTATTGATGATAGGGTGGGGAAGCATTTAGCACTCATTCAGAATATCAAATGAGATGTAATTTAGGTCAAACCCAATGATATGATGAGTCAAAGTGTTTCATCAGCCAGTTGCAATGTATAATCAGCTTACTATATCATGATGATCAAAGCAGATCATATCAGCATATGAAGTTTGTAGCGTGGCTTAGAAGACATATCATGATGAGGATTTCTTAGTGATAAAATCCTTGGACTTTATTACCTATAATTTTGAAATTGTCCCATCGCTAATCCACAATGTAATTATTTTACTCCAAATAGGACATTGGTGAAGGGCTAAGGCTGGTAAATTCCTTGTTGAACTTAGGGAGTCCATAGATCATGGTTTAAGAAATTAGGGTAAAACTTGTACATATATTAAATATAACTGGAACAATGTTCATGAATCGCTTTTAGAAGTAATGATTGTTGTAGATGAACCTGAAGGATATGCAACAGATGATGTTGAAGCAGATATTGTTAGGACAATAATGAAGGCAGATAAGGGAGATGAAGTTCAGGGAGCAAAGGTTTCAGTTAAGGAAATTGAGGAAGAGGTCAATGGTGTGGAAGAAATATAAGTTTTTATGAAGGTGGAAAGGTGTAACATGTGGCGTTGTATGTGTTTTTTTGGAAGAGGGGAATGGTTTTTATTGATAGTAGAAAATGGCGAGCTTTTGGTGGGTGTTATGAATGAGGGGTGGTGGGAATGATTTTTGGACATAATAGTGTACAGAAGATGGGAATGATTTTTGTGGATGATAGAAGGCGCAAAAGGTTTAATTTAGGTAGCTTTCTTTGTACATGTAAAAGCTTCTGATGAAAGCTTTCTTTATACATGTAAAAGCTTCTGATGAAAGCCATTTTGTATGTCATATTAAGAAATCTGGTAATTTTGAATATATGGAATGGAAATATAGAAGTATATATAACAAAGTGACTTAATGTAGCAATATACTTTCTATCTGCCTGTTTGTTGTTCATATTGATATAGCAAGTGACCTAATAACTTTGTTGAGTTATGCATGTGTACTTTGTATCTGGCTGTTTATTGTTCATTTTTGTCCGCTTTGGGCCACCCGACACGCGAACTTCCTAAGGGGTCATCCATCCCGAAATTGCTCTCGCCTGAGCACACTTAACTGCAGAGTTCTTCTAGGATCTACTGCCCTTACGATTTTAAAATACGTTGTGATAGATAGGTATATACACCCCTTATAAGAAAATGCTTCGTTCTTCTACCCGACAGAGAACTAAGAATTTCCTTACAAAGGGTGTGGATACCTTTCTATCACAATGCATTTTAAAGCTGTGAGGGCAGCAAATCACGTAAGAACTTTGCAGCTAAGCGTGCCCGGGTTGGAGAAACTTTAAGATAGGTGACCCCCTAGGAAGTTTTCACGCTATGTGCCTCAAAGCAAACAATATTGAGGTACATGCAAGTGATGGATGTTATAGATGATATCAGAGCTAGGTACATGAGGTCGGTGAGTTTGACGAGGACGTCGAACCCTGTAGTAGGGGGAGAGATCCCTGATCCCACATCGACCGAGCAGGAGAACGAAGCATTTCCTTATAAGAGGTGTGGATACCTATCTATCACAACACATTTTAAAGTCGTAAGGACAGCAAATCCCATAAAAACTCTGTAGTTAAACATGAACTAGTGGGAGAAATTTCAGGATGGGTGACCCCTGAGAAGTTTTCACGCTAGGTGATCCAAAACGGACAATATTATGGTACGTGCAAGTGGGGGATGGTATAACTTTGTATGCAAGTGACTTAATGTAGCATGTGACTTAATAGAATTGTACTTTCTATATTTCTATTATTTAAGCCTACAGAAGTTTCAAAGCATTGTATGTAATTATACTTTATTAGCAATCAAGTGTACTTTATTTGGTATAAAATTCAATTATAATAGCAATATACTTTATTAGCGATGTAAATAGTAGTAATGATGGTAACTGGTGCGAAAAATCAATTAGTAATAGGAGCGTACTTTATTACGGATGTAAATAATAGCAACTGGTGTGAATTTCAAAGAAATATTGAATCCGGTTCAGTTTTTGAAATTATCAATTGAGATTTCAATAATGGTAAATGTTGGGGATGAAAAACTATGAGCAAAAATACAATTGGAAAAAGTGAAACATTTCTTTGAAAAAATTGCCACATCAGCAAGCCACTTGTTACGACACGTTGGACATAAAAATACATGGGCGAGTTGGGCGAAGACCCAGGGCAGCACAAGGAGAAGGGGCATATATTTAGTCCATTAACTATAGCATATATAAATTTTGGCCCAAATTATTTAACCCAATACCAATACTAATAGCCCAATACAGACTAAAATCCTAATCTAATTTCTATTGTCGAGCGTGGCCGCAAATGTTGAGGCGGGAATAAATGAAGATGCATCATGGTTCTTGAGAGCTGGAATGGACACCTTGGAAAATGAAAATGTAAGGATATAGGAGTCGGCTGAAGTGCGATTGTAAATCTAATTTTTGTAATTGATATTTCATATTTTTATTCCCGTAATCCCATTTGACGATTTGAATAATCAAAATCAAACTCCTTTGTGATTCCGGTTGTGCGAATTGCAAAGTGGCTGATTCTCCTAATCTCCTTCTTATTCTGATTTCTCTTTTGTGCGAGACAGACTCCCATAATCCCAATAGTCACAGTTATGAGGTTTGAAGGTTTCCTTTCAACTCACGGTCCTATAGTTCGAGTTTGAACAAGTATAATTCAGTTCTAATTTTGCCCTGTTCTGAATTGATATCTAGTATTGCGTTAATTGTTGTCATTCAGGATGTATGTTATGTTTTTTATGGTTTGATTTCTAGAGTTCTCGTTGCACTCTTCAATCCTCAAGGTATATCTGTTTCTCTGTTATTTAGTCTAATAGTCTTTATACTAATTCTCTAATAATATGTTTTTTTAGTTAGCCAATACTTGATACAAAATACTTGTTTTTATGATTTTATGTTTAAGGTTTAAATTTTCTATTTTCATTGATTGAATTGTTTTAGCAAATTGTTCAATTGACCGAACAATGAATTTGTCGCTTCTTCTGAATAATTTACAGAATCTTTTTGAAGTATTGGAATGTATTATTTGCAAAATATCAAGATATATGTTTTGCTGGTATATTTTTCTTTAAGAAATGCTATAATACATCGGTTTTTGGGAATTTGTAAATTTCAGTTTGTATAAATATGAGTTTTTTTTAATAGAAACGTGTGTTGCATTGTTGCTTTAGATGTTGAGGCCATATAATCGGAGGGAAGATCAAAAGGAAGATGTTTTGGTCAATGTTAGGTCTCGTAAGAAACCCAAAAAAACCGGTCAATTCCGTCTCCAATCAAACTCTTTGAAGTATGGGAGAATAGATAAGATTTTTCATCACATTTAATAGACAGGATGTATTTTCTATTTGTTGAAAAAATGATCAGTTTCTTATTTTAATATGATAAATCAAAATTACATTTTGATTATGAGACTGATGTATGGAGAATTGGAGATAACCCGTAAGTGCTTGGTGTACATTATTTTCTTTTGTAGTTCTACGATATTAAATGCTAATCAGGCACAAAGTCCCGTTTCGTCTATTCATTCTTACTTTATGTTTCATCTTTTTTCTTTTGGGCCATGTTTGGTGGGCTTGTATTTTTTAGTAGTTTTGTTTAATGTATGTAGATTCTGTTCGCACAACCTATAAAATAACAAAAATACACTTCTTTCTTTAATGTCATATATATTTCAAATAGAAGGACATTATTAAAACATTTCGCCCGGGGCATAAAAAACCGTTGGACCGGCCCTGTAAAAAGTTATGTCATCTTGTTAAAGGCTGTTGTCGGTTACAATGACTATATTAGGACAAAAAAATGACAGTTTAATTATTAATTTGAAACAAAAAAATAAGGACCATAATGGGAAGGGAGGCAATAGTTCTAGGTCTTGGACATCCTTCAAATTGTGGGGTGTCGGTTACAATGACTATATTAGGACAAAAAAATGACAGTTTAATTATTAATTTGAAACAAAAAAATAAGGACCATAATGGGAAGGGAGGCAATAGTTCTAGGTCTTGGACATCCTTCAAATTGTGGGGTGTGCAAAGAAGATTTATTTTTGACTTTTTGTGAATGTCTTGTATGCGTACAAAATTCTGTCGAGTGTACTTGTTATGGTAATATCTGTTGGAATTTTTTTGAAATATAAAATATCGATGTCATATCTAGAAAGTAGCATAAGTCAAGAAAGATTAAACGACTTAGTAATTTTGTGTATTAAAAGTCAGTTTTTAGTAAGTATCAACTATGATAGAATTATTAATGATTCTGCTGCAAGAAAATGCACAAACACATCATTTTATGTTAAGTTTGTAACTTTTAGTTTGTATGAATGTGATTTTTTTTTAATAATTAGGTTTTGCCACATTGGTGCGTTAGAAAATTATGTATCTCATTGCAGTTCTGTAATATAAAAATAAGACAGTATTATGTCTTTTTGCTACTAGTATGGAAAACTTATGATGACTCTTGCTTATATCTACAATTTAGAGGGTCTTTGAGATTGCTTTCTACATGCTGCTGTTAGGTGAAATATTGGTTTGGTGAAGATTTTTTTCAAAGGTAGGTGAGATTATTTTGGCAGCCTATATTGTTGAAGGGAAATCTTATTTGTTCACATTGAATTTCATCTCTATAAATAGAGATGTGCTACTCATCAGAAAACTGTACCACACAACACAAAAAACACATAGCAATAAACATTCCTAGTTACCTGGTGGACGTAGGTCAGATTAGACCGAACCACGTTAAATTCTTGTGTTCTTAATTTATGAGTTGAGTGTGTGAGTTCCGCGTCCGTATGCTAAGTGTCTCGATCCTAACAAGTGGTATCAGAGCCTTGGTATAGCTCTAGAGAGTGATTTTCTGTTTTTTGGTCAAAATTCTTTTGTCTCAAAAACGATTTTGGTTTACGCCATTGGAAAGGTCTCGTTCCGCAGATTCCGAAAATATATTTTTTGAATTTTTTGAGCACCGGAAGACCTCCAAATCGCCGGTCAAAGTTGGTTAAAACTCGCCGGAAAGTTTGCCGGAAAAACCAGTTCGCCGGAGAAGACGACACTGTAGCGCCGGAGTTTCGCCGGAGAAGACGACACTGTAGCGGTACCGTAGAATTTGCAAAACAGGTCCCTGAGGTTCCAGAATTTGCAAAACAGGTCCCTGAAGTTCCAGAATTTGCAAAACAGGTCCCTGAAGTTTCAGAATTTTCAAAATAGATCCCTGAGGTTCCAGAATTTGCAAAACAGGTCCCTAAAGTTCCAGCATTTGCAAAATAGGTCCCTAAGTTCCAGAATTTGCAAAATAGGTCCCTGAAGTACCAGAATTTGCAAAATAGGTCCCTGAAGTTCCAGAATTTGCATAACAGGTCCCTCAAGTCCAGAAAATTGCAAAACAGGTCCCTAAACTTTCAGAAAATTGCAGTTTAGCCCTTGAACTTTCAGAAAGTTGCAGTTGAGCCCCTAAACTTTCAGAAAAGTACAGTTTAGCCCCTGAACTTCAGAAAATTTGCATTTTTACCCTTAATTTCTGAAAAAGGTGCAGCTTGTCCGTTATAATGGCAGAAAGCAGCAAGATTCAGATTGAGAAGTTTGATGGGAAGGACTTTGGTTGGTGGAAGATGCAAATTGAAGATTTGCTCGTGCAGAAAGACTTGGACGCAGTTTTAGGTGAAAAACCGGAGGCGATGACACAGGCACAGTGGGAGACTTTGGATAAAAAGGCCAAGGCATTTATTAGACTAACGTTTTCAAAGGATGTTGCCTTCAACATCTTGAAGGAGACCTCGACAAAAGGAATCATGGAGGCATTGTCTAATATGTACGAGAAGCCGTCGGCAGCAAATAAAGTCTTCCTGATTCGGGAACTAGTCAACACGAGGATGAGGGAAGGAAGCTCAGTTACAATGCACATCAACAATTTAAACTCGATTTTATCCAGACTTGGGTCAGTGGGAATAAAGTTCGAGGATGAAGTTCAAGCTTTACTACTGTTATCATCATTACCTGACAGTTGGTCCGAAACAGTTACAGCTATTACTAGTTCCGCAGGATCGAAAGAGCTCACTTTTGAGGGAATTCGGGATTTAATTCTAGGCGAAGACGTCAGAAGAAGAAATTTCGGGGAATCATCAAGTGAACAATTGAATGCGGTCAGAGGAAGAAAAAATAACAGAGGTAGTGGGAGCAGGAACAGAAGAAGGAGTCAGTCGAGGACTCGAAATGATGTGACTTGTTGGAACTGTAAAGAGGTTGGACATTTTAGGAATCAATGTCCAAAAGACAAGCAAGAAGTTAACGTTGTAGTAGACCATTCATAAGATGATGCTTTGATCTGTAGTGTGGAGAGCAATGTGGATTCCTGGGTTATGGATTCGGGTGCTTCATTTCACGCTACCCACAGCCGTGAAGCACTGCGGAATCTGAAAGAAGGGGATTTTGGTAAGGTAAGACTAGCAAACGATGAGGTTCTTGATGTGACGAGCATAGGTGACTTAGATCTGAAGACTCCAGTCGGTCCATGGACTTTGAAGGACGTCCGAGTAATTCCAAGTCTGAAGAAACAGTTGATTTCTGTTGGGCAGTTGGATGAACAAGGGCATGAGGTTAAGTTCAGGAATGGACAGTGGAAGGTAGTCGAAGGAAATCGTGTGATAGCTCGTGGACACAAGAGGGGTTCATTATATATGGTCAGTTTACCGTCTGAGGGAGTAACCATCCCAGTTCAGAAGAAGACCAAAGTCCGGTTCATAGAGTCTCGTAGACAGAAGAAGGTTTGCTTTGCAGATGGCAAACCCAGAGTCACAGGTCAGATTCAGGTTGAACGTGTTTGGAACGGTTTAGAAAAACCAGTCAAGGGCATTCATAGCAGTGGGAGCAAGGGTTGTGTCTTAGCTAGAATACCCAGAACACAGTGGGTTAAGAAAACCAGTATTCCATCTGTAAAATTCTCTCCAGATTATCTGCTACACATGGAGAGTGTCGTTTGTTCTCAGGATGTTCCAGGATCGGGCAGTTCATTTCAGTGGGAGCCGGTGGAGACAGAGAACAGGTCAGTGGCAGACTTAGCCATGACTAATGTGTTGGAGCTAATGGAAGCTTCAACTAACCTTCAGGTAAATTGAAGAGAAGGCAGGGTAACTAGGATAGAGCTAAGATCAAAAGTGTTTTTTGGAATGCACAGTTGAAGCACAGGTGAAGATTGTTCCGTGGCTTCAAGTGAGAGATTGAAGAATTGTTGCAAGAGTTGGACGGTAGATAAAGACTACGTTGTTCAAAATCTTCAAGTGGGAGATTGTTAGGTGAAATATTGGTTTGGTGAAGATATTTTTCAAAGGTAGGTGAGATTATTTTGGCAGCCTATATTGTTGAAGGGGAATCTTATTTGTTCATATTGAATTTCATCTCTATAAATAGAGATGTGCTACTCATCAGAAAAATGTACCACACAACACAAAAAACACATAGCAATAAACATTCCTAGTTACCTGGTGGACGTAGGTCAGATTAGACCGAACCACGTTAAATTCTTGTGTTCTTAATTTGAGAGTTGAGTGTGTGAGTTCCGCGTCCGTATGCTAAGTGTCTCGATCCTAACAGCTGCTAATATGGTCACTAAGAAACCTTCTCTCCGATGAAGTATCCATAAAGAAAATTAGCATATGGACGAATACCATGTTTCAATCTTTTATAATTTAAAAAAGTAACATGGTTTAATCATTACAGATAATAGTTAAATGACCAAACTGCTTTTCTGTTCAGTGTTGTGAAAATCACTTAAGCGAGAAAATCGCTTAATACCCCCTTAGTCAATTAAAAGACCTAGAAGACGTTCTATACTGATTAAAACCTTTTGGGGATGAATTTTAGTGACCGATGAAGTGTATGAAGTTGAATATCAATCGTGAGTATTATACTAACAAGAATATGATGCAGACCTGGAACAACCTACTATTTTGAATATGTTTTTGAACTTATTACGATGATAAAAACTCGAAATAGTTGTTGAACACTAAAACATACTTTATTTTGGAGCTTGTTATTTCCTTATTTTGCTATCATATTTGTCACATTTAATTTTCCAAAACTTTCAAATTTTTACAAAACCCGGTTCTCGAGCACTTGAAATATCTCTATACCTCGTAATAAACTGCTTCACAAAACTCTTTACACGTAAAACCAAACCGTAAAACTCTTCTCGAGTTAAAATTAGTATCCTCACCAATCTCCAATCATGAAAAATTCATCATAATTATAGAATCAATGAACTCGATACAGAATCACAATTCCACCAATCAAAGATTCGTATTCCGTTGCATTTCCATTTTCAATAAATCCAACGTCGAGTAAATCTCGGCACTTTGCGACTTCGATTTATCATTAGCAACAAACACATGAACTTCTTTCCCAATTTGTACCCAACTACACCCTGGACTTTTCTTAATTCCCTTCTCTCTCATCAAACTCCTCAATTCCGCCACGTCATCCCACATCCCCTTCTCCGCATACGCATTCGAAACCGCCACGTAATTCCCCGAATTCCGCGGGTCAATTTTAGTCAAACTCTCCATTAAATACTTCACACTCTCAGTCCCACTATTTTCTCTACAAGAATCCAACAAAGATCCCAAAATATACGAATCCCGTTCAAACCGCATACTTTCAAGAAAACGAAAAACTTCATCATTTCCACATTTAGAAAGAAGACCCGCCACACAACCATAATGCTCCACACTCGGTGCCACGTCATACTTTCTAATCATATCGACAAAAACCCCCAAACCTTCCGACACTAACCCGCAATGTCGGCATACCGATAAAACCCCCGTGAACGTGATCTCGTCAGGGTCAAAACCGTCATTTCGCAACTCCCGAAAGACCGCAAGCGCTTCCGTGGCATTACCGTGTAACGCGTAACCAGAAATCATCGCGTTATATAACGGTAACGCCTTCACTAAAACCATATCGTAAACCTTTCTTGCGTAATTAATATTCCCACATTTTGCGTACGTATCGACCATTGAAGTCGCCAAAATTACATTTATGCCCATCTCGTGACGTAAAACATATCCGTGTATTGCTCTTCCGAGATGCAACGATGCACGGTTTTTACACGCCGAAAGTACACCGACAATACTTATATTATTCGGTTTAATCCCGTTTTCTTGCATTTCTTGAAATATTGAAATTGATTCATCAACGAATCCGTTTTGTACCAAACCAAAGATTAAAATAGTGTAAGTGACTAAACTACCCTCGATCCCGGAAGATTTCATTTCCGCAAATGAAACCATGGCTTCTCTGACTTGACTATTCTTCAAGAACGCGAGAATTAACGAATTCCAAGATTCGGTATTCGGTGGCACGCCCTCTAATTGCATTTTATAGAATAAATTTAAAGTCTCGCCACTTGAACCGATTTCAGCATAAGCAGCCAATAATGTGTTCCATAACACAAGATCTTTAAATCCCGATAAGTTAAAAACCGTTCTTGCATCTTGGATTTTGTTACATTTTGCGTACATGTCTACAAGGCTGCTTGAAACCGCCACATCAGACACAAGGTTGGTTCTGATAATTTGACAATGTGCTGATTTTCCGAGTTTTAAATTCTGGGAATTGCCTGCGGTTGTTGTGATTGATGTCATTGTGACAGAATCGAGTTTTAACTTTTGTGACAACATGTCACGGCATAAATTTATTGTTTTCTCGATGTGGTTATTGTGTAGATAACAAGATATCATTAAATTCCATGCTACTGTATCTTTATTAGGGATCTTATTAAAGATTTTCTCGGCGTCCTCAATTGAACCGGATTTAGAGTAGAGATTTATTAAAGAAGTACCAATGATGTTGCCTGAGTCTAAACCGGTTAAAATTGAAATTGCGTGACCTTGTTTACCTTCTTTGATAGCATAAAGATTTGCGGAAGCTGAAAGAAAGGTTACCATGGTGATGATAGTTGGTTGAATTCCTTCGGTTCTCATGTCATGGAAGACATGGATTGCTTCCTCGTGCATACGGTTTTGAGAATAGGCGACCATCATTGAGTTCCAAGTGACTACGTTTCTTTCAGGCATATTGTCGAACACCTTTCGTGCGTCTTTTAGAGCCCCACACTTTCCGTACATGTCTACAAGACTGCTTGCCACAAACACACACCCTTCAAACCCTTTTTTTATTACGTACCCATGAACACCTTTCCCAAATTCTGTAAATGAAAGACCGCTACAAGCTTTTAAGACATTTGGAAGAACAAAGTTATCGGCCTCAAACCCGTTTTCTACCATTTCACAAAATCCTAACAACGCATTTTCAAGATAACCCATTCTACAGTAGAGTCCGATGATGGCAGCCCAAGAGAATACGTTTTTCTCGTCGACTCTACGAAATAAAGTTGAAGCAACATCCAAACAGTCACATTTCGCATAGAAAACAACCAACTTTGTTTCAATGTACTCATTTTTAACCAAAGATTCGCCTCTTTTAACGATCTTTGAGTGAATTTGCTTACCTAGAGAAAGATTTCTCTCGTACACACAACCTTGAAGTAAATCACCGTAAACATTTGCTCCAATTTCGAAGTTCTGGAAGTCCAGTTCAAGAAGAATGTTGACAGCTTCGTGCAGTTTCCCCTCTTTACAAACAGATGAAATGTGTTTAAAGTAAGAATTATAAAGAATTTGATGGTGTTTTTCGTTTACATGAGGCTTCATCAAATGGGTTTGTGGCTTGGGGGATTTGCTGATTGGAGAAGTGTGATTTGAAGGGATTACTGGAAATCGGAGACAAGCCATGGTAAAGGAGAAAGCTTTGATAAAAATGAATAAAATTGGATGGATAAAGTATAGTCCTCATACCTTCATACTCTCCATAGGAATTGGAGAGAGTTTCATCACATATCTAGTCGAAACTCGATTCTTTTTTGACATTTTGGTATCTATTTTTACATGCGTATCTTTTTAAATGAATAAAATTATAATAGTATATTGTAGTTCATGCTAACGTGAACTCATTTGATAGAGGCTTTGCCCTCTTAGACAAAAGGTCCAGAACTCTATCCTTGATACAGACGTTACTAACTAGATGTTACTAAACCAACCTTGAGGTTGAGGTTCAATTCCCATTAAGGGGAATATGTGGATTTAAAGTGGTGATTAGAGTAGGAGTAGGAGTATAATAAATTTACCGTTCAAAAAAGAAAAAAAACAAATATATATTTATGGTAGTTCATAAATACATTAATCAGAGATAGCATACATATTTTTAATATGTAAATATGAAAATATACATGTTTTTTAATAATCCTATATTCATAAAACTAAATATAAAAAAGTTTGGAAAACGAATTTGTAACAAAAAAGCAATTTTTAAATACAAATAAATCTTAAAACACATGCGGAAAAACAAATATATAAAAGCAAAATCATCTTAAAAAATATGAATAAAACTAAAAACGTTTAAGACTTCCGCTGATTTATGTTTTGTACCGGATCTAATGTCATGGGTTTTGGATATACTATTTTTCTAAATATTAAATGAATGATTTTATGGTATTTAAATGGTTTTTACATTTATATTCTGATTTTTTAAATGAAAACTTTGTCCTTAAAATTTTGGGATATCAGAGCCTTGGTTTGAGGAATTTGGATGAAGTTTATGTCAATCCACACCTAAACTACTCATATTTTTGTATATGATATTGATATATATGCATGCTAGAATGTAGGCTAATGATTAGCTCAGGAAATTGCATGAATCATAGAGATTGCCTTAGTTGTTGTTGTGTGCTACTTCAAATCTATGTTGATATTGTTAGGCCATTAAGTGAATGCTTCAAGGTTGTATGCAATTATGATCAGATAGCCTTAGAATTCTTGATGTGGACTTGTTGTTCCTTATTTGGTTGTGACTTTAGGGTAGGGTCACTTATTCAACTGTCTATCTTATTCTCAATCACATACAACTATTCAATATTTTAGAATAATCTCAATACAATGAAACATATGATTTTTTTATAGAATAATCCATATTACCCCATACATTATTTATCATATGAAAAAAGAATATTAACATAAAAAAATTGAAACATCAGTGTAACACCCGGTTTCTCATACAAAGTACACCCAAATTTTTGCAAACAATTATACATTAAAAATGGGTATACTTGCACTCAACCCAGGAAAAACAAGATGTTATCAAACATTAATTACACAAAAGGTCCTTAAAATTTGACCAGGCATTACAAATAAACCTAACACAACTAAAGGACATGCTATGAGTTGTCTATCTCTCTTTATCACATGCCTTCCCCTATCACAGCTACAGATACCTGCAAAACAACAAAACACTCAAGTGTAAGCTTATAAAGCTTAGTGAGTAATCCCAATTAACTTTCACAATCTTTCTCAATAACCACCCTCATATTCCTCTCTTGCTATTCTCATTAGCAAGATCTATCTTCTCTTAATTCGGAAACCTGTAAACATATTAGCTTAACAAACACCAGCTAATTGTTAGTATCATCAACTCAATTATAAGTATCACGACTGACACTACTCATAAACTCAATCAAACACACTCGTATATATTCATTTCACAATCAGTTATACTCAATTATAACAATCCTCATGATTGTAGTAGTCAAAACTCAAAGATTCTTTAACTCACTCCTTCTAGCATATACTCTACTCTTATACTCAATTTAAGTTATAACTCGTGTCTTGTTATTCATAGATAACAGAACCGCTCTAATTCCATGTTACCGCAATATCAAAATAAAACACATATATGTACAACATATATATTACATACTACAAGATATAACTCTTATTTCTCAGTTTGTAAATTTGGTTATCTCAACCAATTTAAAAATCAATAGAAACCTGTTAATTCATAAATTCAATCATAAGAATGAATTATAGTTACTCACCTTATATTATCTCAGTATGTGGAACCCCCAAATTTCGCGTACCGAGCTCCTGTTTGCTAGACTTGGTTATAACACCATAGTCTAAATCAATTCTCGTTTTAATTAAGCTCAACGGACTATCTCAGTCCCAAGTGTAATATACACATTTTAACTCTTTATTTCATATACTCAAAGTTTGGTTATTCTCAACCAAATCAAATCATAGCCTACTTCATATCTGAAAACAACATCAGATCAAAGCATAATTATCAGTAAATAACTACTCACCTGAGGTTGAATCGGAATATGGAACTCCAGAACCTCGTGTGTGATCCTGTCTAGCTTTGGCTGTAATATAATGACTCAAACTCAATATTCAATTTCAAGAAAATCTCAATCATGCTTAATATTCATATCAATCAAGGAATTGGAATCATAAGAGAGGGTTACAATCAAAAGATAGCAATACTATCCTAATTGTAACTTCCAATTTCACAAATTTACTTCATATAACCCTAAAAACACAATACAAGTGTTTTACTAACTTGGGTCTCGAATTAGAACTCCATCACACACACTAATCCAAGTAAACTCACTCTAATTCATACTAGTAGCAGGTGATTCATCAAAACCACCTGGAACTATCTCAAAACAAGAAATCTAACCGTCAAAACGAAGTAAAAATCAAGAAGAATTACCTTTCAAGCTCAAGGAACTAATCTCTAGCTTCAATTCGTGATCAATAAGCCTTAATCTCGACTTAGAAGGGTTAGAATCGCTTTTCTAGGGTTTTGGGAGTGTTTTGATCGAAGTAGAAATAACCCAAAATGAAAAGAAATCGTGTTTTAAAACAGATCTGTGCCGATTACACGACCCGTGTAAAAGTTACACGGCCCGTGTAACTCACGGTATGAATTTAGAGTTTGGTCTGCAGAACTACACGACCCGTGTCAATATTACACGACCCGTGCTGCACATTTTACACGACCCGTGTCAATATTACACGACCCGTGCTGCACATTATAGTTTTTATCTACAGGTTTACACGACCCGTGTCAAAATGACACGACCCGTGTAATTCACGGTATGCTCAAAACATTCTCATGGAACTCCTACACGACCTGTGTAACTTCTACACGACCCGTGTAATCTCTTTTTAGTATTTATCAACTTCAAACTTCTACCAAATGGGATTTTTAACTACCAAACTCATGCTATAATCTAACTAATCTTTAATTGCACCAAGATTTACTCAAAATCTCTAAATTTTTAATAATACGGTATTACAATCAGTTACTCTTAAACCTATCATGTTTGGTGCTCATGTCATGATCCTTACGTCAAAGGAGTGTCTTAATTTTCTCTATAAGGAATTTGTCCATATACATTTGATATGATTGTCATGTACAACTTGAAATAGAAGTTTCTTTAGCAAATCCGAAGTTTTATCTTCAATGTGGACTTTGTATATCTCATCATAATACTAAAGAATAATAAGCATACATCCGTTATATAGCAAAATCCACTTTCACCTAAGTTTTCAAAAAATTAAGGTCAGAGAAATGTAGTATACCTTAAAAATTGAAGGATTATTGAACTACATTGCAATTACACCATTTATTGCTCCGAAGAAAAGCTACTCGAGTAAAATTTAGTTAGGATGAAGTTGATCACTTAAAACATACATGTTCAATGAAGTCAAAAAAGTTAAAGGGTTATATGGCATCCCACGTTATGTCCAAGTCACTCACATGTCACATTGATTACATTTCGGTAGAAATCAAGGTTGAACCAAATGTTGCATCTCTTTTCGGGTCTCAAACACATGACATGCATGGTGAGGTGTACGTCATGTCCAATCACTACAAGAAAAGTCCTTGTTAGTGACCAGTTTTTTTGTGACGACCTGAATTTTTGTCACTAACAACATCATTTAGTCACCATATATTAAGTCGTCACTGAATTTTGGTAATGTTATAAATTTAGTGACTAATACTATGATGGTCACTAATTAAAAGCTTAGTGACAAAAAAGTGGTCACTATATGGGAGAATTAGTGACCAAAAAACAGTGGTCACTGTATGGGAGAACTAGTGACCAAAAAACAATGGTCACTGAATTTATAATTAAAAAGACTAAATTTATAGACTCGATAAGGTTTTTAGTTGAAGCAATGCAAATACCAATAGTGCCCCTGATGACAAGAGTTAGTGACCAAAAAACAGTGGTCACTGTATGAGAGAACTTGTGACCAAAAAACAGTGGTCACTGAATTTAAATATAAAAAGACTAAATTTATGGACTCGATAAGGTTTTTAGTTGAATCAATGCAAATACCAATAGTGCCCCTGATGACAAGAATTAGTGACCAAAAAACAGTGGTCACTTAATTTATAATTAAAAAGACTAAATTTATGGACTCCCTTATGACAAGAATTAGTGACCAAAAAACAGTGGTCACTGTATGGGAGATCTAGTGACCAAAAAACAGTGGTCATTGAATTTATAATTAAAAAGACTGAATTTATGGACTCGATGATAAGGTTTTTAGTTGAAGCAGATGCAAATACCAATAATGGCCCTGATGACAATAGCGAAAAGCATCCTTCATCGGGAAAAAGGTACATTTTGTTTTTATGTTCTCTTTTTTTTAATAAGTATCCTACAATAAAAAATACAAAATGTTTTTATGTCAAACAACTTTAATGGAAATATCAACAATTAATTATCTTTTGTAATCAAGAAAATGTGTGTAAATGTTAATTAATAATGAGCATGAACACATCAGATACCCTCATACATACATCTAGTGCTCCATTCATCATAAGAATTATATGGGCACACGTATTATGATGAATACCCTCATACCAAAATTTTCATACCCGAAATTAAGAAAATGGGACGGTGCCACCTATCCCTCCAACCTATCCTGATGACAATCGACATTTTATTACGATGTTATATTAAAAAAAATCAATTATTATAAAATTAAACAAACTAAAACTTAATTTATTCACATGCTAATTCATTTATATGTTACGAAACTACAAACCAAATACAAGCCCAATTTTAAACCCTAGAGTAAACCCAGTTCCATGATATAACCCTAAGTGACGTTAAATCCGGTTCCGTGATCATACTAATCGACGTTAAACCCGGTTTCGTGATATCACCCTAATTGACGTTAAAGTAATCCATCCTTTGAAAGGTCGGCAACCTTGCTACACTTCACCAACGCGTCCACCAGAACATCGACGTCTTCCACCATCGGACTCCACAATCTACCACCGTCTCCACCCTAATTGTTCCAATTGAATCCCTAATTCTCCATCGCTCACTTCAGTACCCTGCTGCACTTCACCGAGCCTCCACCACAACACAGACGTCCTCCACCATCTCGTCTCCACCCTAATTGTCCCAATTGAAGCCCTAATTCTCCCTTGCTCACTTCAGTACCGTGCTCCACAGTCTACGGTCATCTCTCTGTTAAAGAACTACAACCTGTCGTTGTCTTGTCGACATCGACCCCGCCCTCGGTTTGCCTCCTCAAGGAACTTCCGTTGATTCCAATCATAATTATGTTGAGGTTGCTTCATTCTGTCGCTCTTCATTTTCCTATTTCTCCGATACAAAAAAACTTCCATTTTTAGATGGTAAAACCGTTCTAGATTTTTGTAGAAACTGTAATTCATGTCAATTTTGGAGTTAAAATAGTTCTAATTTGCTCTCTCTTCTCTTCTGTTTAATTAAGAGTTCTTCCTAGGGATTTGTTTTACTGTATTTTTTTTTCTTTTTGCAAATTGGAACTTCAAATCTCCTTGAATTTCGGTTAACATTACTGGAATGGGTAAGTGATGGCAGGTGTTTGGTAGTTTGTGTTCATTGGAATGCATAACATGTTTGATGAAATGCCTATGTGAAAGTTTGATTCTAAGACTCGATACAATTTCTTTTGTAAGCGATTGGTAGTTTGTGTTTATCGCAATGCATAACATGAAGTCTTCCACATTTGCTTACTTTTATAATCAAATTTCCTTGTTCTTTAACATGATATAGGAATTGAATTCACACATGGGATTTTTGTTCCAACTTATCAATGTTCGTGGCCTAAAGTTGGATTGAATGTATAACTAAATTGGTTTGACTTCTTTCATGGTCGTCTTTTCATTGCTGCAGATGGAAAAGTGTATTTTGTAAGTTGAAAATTACTTTAATATTTGTTTCTTAGTTTTCCTTTGTACCTTAATTGGAAAATACTATCTAAATATACCATCATCTACTTTAACCCTTTGACCATTATTGGTCAAACATTGGCAGGTTTCATGATAAAGAATATCTTACATATAATAAGAAAGTGTTTCCATACAACATGGGTTATTGCCAAAAGGTATGCTCTTGAATTCAATTCCAATATTCCCTAATTTGTTTAAGAAAAAAAGTGATTTAAATTACAAACATCTAAAAAGGTTTCACGAACAATGAATCAATAATGCACAACTCTATCATTTGTCATTATTTACAAACCAAACTGAAACATATGAAGGAATGAAATTGAGTTCCTTCCATTTCCTTTAGCAGTGTACTTAATTGGCTATCTTTTTTCAATAATTTCCTAAATTTCATCATCTTAATTTCCAAAATTTGGTAATTTTCAACATACATGTTTCTTTTTGAGCTTTCTTTCAGGTTCTAATGTGACATATGATGATTCAGTGAATCTGTTAAACATTTTATGGCCAGCCCCTTTGCCAAGTGATTCCACCAACACTTGGTCTGCACCCGGTAAATGACCATTTTACCATTGTGCTAAGTATGTTAGGTTGTGTGTCCGACTTGTTTATTATATTATTAACAAGAGTGCTAGTGGTAATGGATGCACATCCAGGTGTCATCGTATATCGGGACATCATATCTAACTATGTAAAATACATAAGAACAATGTATGAAGGTTCAAATTTTCATAATTAATGCTTGACTTTGACTTTAACTAAAACCACTAATAAATTACTAAATGACACAAATTTTTTATTTTTATTTTGGCAAATTTCTGGGGATATTGTAGTTGATGTTAACTACTTAAAGCAATAATCAAAATTTTCAGCAGGTTTAACTCTTTAGTATTACTTACATTTTCTACATTCTTCTAGTTCACTTGGTCTTTAAGCTATAAGCTAATTATTTTAGTTCTACAGGATCGTGTGCAGACGGAAACTTACAAGACAGCCATTTTACAACATCAGTGATATATTGAAGGCAAAGTAACAAAATATTTGAGGTTTATGATTTTACAAACTTTTGTTGCTCTTAACTTAACAGTCTTGATTTATTTTTCTTTGAGTAGATTACATTTTCAGTCCCTGACTATAGCTGATTTTTGCAATTTATGTCCCGAAAAGATTCTTTTGCAATTTGGTCCCTTGTTTGAGGCTTTTGTAACAGTTTTACCCCCTCTTCCAAGAAAATGAGTATATATTTGGGATCAAATTTTAAAAAATCAGCTATAGTCAGGGACCAAAATTTAGTTTACTTAGAAAAAAGACCAAAAACGTTGACCAGAATTGCAAGAAAACTTTTTAGGACCAAAATTGTAAAAATCAGCTATTCCTAGGGACAAAAAATGTAATTTACTCTTTCTCATGAGATTTATAGTTACTGAAAATTTTTCCTTTTTGAAAAGTCGGTTCTAAAGGGAATAAATATACATTACTTCTTACTTCCTGGTTTAGTGGCTTTTATTGCAACACTTTTATATCATACCAACATTTTTATATCATACCATTTTGGTATTTGATGTAACTTTTTTTGTTATGCAGGTTTACAGTGGAAGAAAGCTTCTTTAGGGAGATATTTTACAAACACAAAGGATAAGGGAATGCCTAATTAAACAAAATCTCATAATTATTCAAATAACTAAATTGATAAATTAAACATCTTAATTTTATTTATTGATCCAGCAATACAAACTAATGGAGTTGGCAAAATCAGACTGGACAACAATCAGGTAACCTTTTATTGCCTCGTTCATTCAAAAAATGACTGTTTCTTTTCTCGTATACTTATAAACTTATTGTCAGGGCTGTCTCATTTATGAGATTTTTGCAGGTTTGAAATTGAGCAAGAACTGCCCCTTCTAGAACTTTCTTTCTATGAAATGTTTTTTTTAATTAATATTGTAAAATCCGTCCAATAATAGTTATAGCAATGAAGCAACTTTGAATGCTATATGCGTAGATATATAGAATGTTATATCATTGGTTTTATGGTTAAGCTATATATAGAAATTGTAAATATAGTTAAGTTGGTTTTTTATGTATTGTTTCTCGATTCAATTCTTGTTGTGTTTGGAATTGGAGTCGGAGCCGGAGCCGGAACCGAAACCGGAATCGGAATCGGAATCAGAAGAGGAACCCCAAATGTCTTTTCCAAATCATCAGTGTAAAAATTTATCGCAATCCAAACGTTTTTTTCTTGTAATTTCATAATTAGTGACTATTCTTTTGGTCACTAACAGTAAATGATTAGTGACCACTTTTTCTTGGTCTCTAACAATAAATAGTCAGTGACCATATATTTGGTCACTATAATCATTAACAAGGTATTAAAAAGTGACGACTTTCATTAATTAGTGACGAAATTTTGTGACGGGACGAGTCGTCACTGTATAGTGACCACTACACTTTAGTCACTATTTAGTGACCACTCATATATTTTGGTCACTATTCAGATTTAGTGACGGACCTATAGTGACGAAAAGTGACCACCAATATTTTGGTCACTAAATCATTTAGTGACTACTCTTTTTACTGACAGTGACCACTTCATTTTTGTCACTAAATAAGACTTTTCTTGTAGTGAATCTTGAATATTTCCTTCTAGTCACAATCACATACCAAGACATGAAAAAGTCTAATGTGACGTCTATATTGTGTCACGTATATTGTGTTTAACATACACATGCAATGATCAAGTACACATGATGTCCAAAGTTTCATTATAAGGCATACTACATAACTTTGAAGTGTTAATTTAGAACATGGTACTTTTCTAAAGCTTTGCATAATGTACCTTCACCAAAGCCCACTTTAGAACCCAATAATGCACAATTTAATCCAAACGTAATTTGATGCTTTTACAGATGAATTAAAGCGTTGTTGGCACATACCCGACCTTACATAATGTTTTTATAAATGAATTAATGGCATGTATATTTTCATCTTGGCACTTGTATATTTCACATGTTTGATCGTTCTAATATAGAACTCCATAAAACATAAGTACAAGTCTTAAAGACTTATACAACATCATTTCTATTTCATATTTAACCATTCAAATATATATTTAAGTCTCTAATCGGGTTTAGTTTAACCTTATATTTCAAGGAAGTTACAAGGACATGCTTGTGCAAGACACCCTTGTAAATAAAATTAATTAGTCTCGAATGAAAATAAAATTAATCTTGTGAATCATATTAGTCTCGAATGAAATCAATATTGAGGATAACTAAATTAGTTATTGTCACTTAACCAAGACCAAAGATTATCAAGTCTGTAATATGCATTTACATCACATGCTTCTAATGCATGGTTTCTAGACACCGGTGCCAACAACCATCTGTTGGATTAGGTGTCTAAGCCATGACTTATAATTGTATTTATCTTATGAATAAAAACAAAGTCCATTTGGGTTGCCCTCATAGATGGAGGATAGATGTATAGTTCAGTAGAGAGAATAGTTGATTTATTAATTGTATAATAAATCAATAGAAAATAAATATATGGTTTATTAATATATTTAAGTGTTAATATATTAATTAGAAACTATATCAATTAATTGAGATTTAATCTAGAATTAATTGGATTTAATTTAGAGATTAAATTAATTAATTAAAAGGTGCAGGGACTGGTTTGGCATTTATTCAATAGTTGAATAACTGGCCAGGTAAAACCAGGGACCAAAATGGCGCCACCCTGGAGGCTTCTCCAGGGTTTGGCGAAACCCTAATTAGGGTTTTGGTAAGCTTGGTCCAAGTGGTCAAAAGCCTTGTCCAGTTGGAGGCTCCTTAGGGTTTCAGGTGTAACCCTAGGAGGCTATAAAAGGAACCCCCTGGTACCTCATTCTTCACGCCATCTCTCTCTCTGTGTTACTCTGCTGGACTGATTCTTCCATCAATTGGGTGTGACTTGCATTTGAGGCATGATACTTTTGCTGCTGCATAAAGGATCATAAGATCAAAGGTTGGTTTTCCTAATTCATCTTTAGAATTGAATTGTATCCTTTAGGTTTTTAGTTCTAATCTTCATAGAAGAAAACATAGATCAATATATTAGGGTTGCATGTGAACCATAGGAATTTTGTGTTCATTGTTTGCATAGTAACCCTTCAGTGGTATCAGAGCTAGCTTGTTTTCTTGTGAATTGATTTGAACTGTTTGTGCCTTGGGTGTTTCTGCGAAAATCATCCCATGGAGATGGCCTAAAATCGATGCCAAGGCTAGGGTTTCCTAACCTAGCCGCCACCCTCCTTGGTCCCCCCTTGATTGCTTGATTTGCTTGCCATATTTATGTGTTGTTATTTTTGGTAACAATGTCAATTAAAATAACTTGAACCCTTCTTGCTTGGCTTGTAATTTTCGAGAATCATGGACCAATATAGATTAATTAATTTGATTAATTTGGTAATCTGTAACCTAGATTTAATTAGTTTAATTAATTGATTAATTAAAAGACCAATTAAATCAGTTTAAAGAATTAATTAAAATTTTCAAAAAAATTAGTAATAATTTGCGAAAATTAAGATAAAATTAATTCTAAAATATTTTAATGAGATTAAAATATATCTTATATATATTTATGATTAAAAGTTAATTTAATATATATAAGAAAATTGGTTAGTCTACCGCTAGTAAGCCTCATTCACAAAACTGTCCTATAAAGAGGGTATAAGGCGACTGACTATAAAATGTTAGTCTAATGGGAATCTACTCTTACCCACCGCTCTCCTGGTCAGTCGAGTGTCGTTAGCCGAACGGGTATGATAGAACCGCTAAGCCTCTTAAAAGTATAATGCTATAATTGAAAGTACTAGAACCCTAAAACAAATCCCAATCTAGTTACTTTAAGTTAAAAAAATGTGAATTGGTGCTAATCCATGAAATTGCACATTGCACTTTGTGGAACGTTGGTGGAGTGTGTGTGGTTTACCGGCACGCCAACTGGGGTCCGCAAAGAGTCGCAATGGGTTTCTTGATTTTGTCATTATTAACGGAGCGTGTGTGGTTTACCGGCACGTTAATTAGAGATGACAATTGACTTCAAGAGTACCAAGCAATTTGCATGGTTATTCACACCTGGTTTGTGATCCTCGGTATCCCAGTCACAAACAGCGGGGCATTCCCGAGATTAAAACATGCTATCGAACAGTTCGGTAAATCTCAAAGAAACTAGGAATTCCATTATAATATGATTATGTTTCCGCGGTGGAATTGGCTGAATCGTCATTCGCCTACCTTATAAAATTTGCAATATTGATTACGGCATCCCTTTTCGGTATTGTAGATTGTTATTGTAGGATCCTAGCCTTATATTTGTTCTTGGGTGAATGTAAGGATTATTATTATTATTATATGTGACACCACGAGACTTTATTCAAACGAAACTTTAAACTTTATTTATATATATCAAAGTTTTCGGTTACAACGGAAGCTATAAGGAAATACAAGCTAGAACTTTTACTAATAACTAAAAGTTATAACAGCAGGTAATGTATCCGAGTGTCATGTGGTCCCATTATTATGGTGCCGAGTACCTGATCTTATTCTACTGAATGTGTCCTGAGATATATATGTAGATGCGTAAGCCAAAAGGCTTAGTGAATTCATGTGTTTGTGTACAAAATACCACATGCATTGATGATATGAAATATGAAATATAAAAATTACGTTGAGATCTCGGAGTTGTGGGTAAATTTATTTAAGTCATTTTCAGACTTCGAGCTAGCATGTGAGCTATCCGAGTCATGACTTCTATACAATGTGCTAGTGGGGCTAGACATGTATTGCCGGTATCGACTTAGTAACAGCAGGATGCCTCCCGTGTATTAATCGTACCAAATTATATTTATTAGCGAACGATGTTACGTTCCCTTTTTCATTTTTACATTTACCCAGCAACTCGCGTATACATATATAAAGCAATAAGCATGATAAAATATCGAAAAGCAATAAACGTGACAATTATAATGCAATGAGCAATTAGGCATATAAACACAATGTATATCATATATATCTCAGTTTGCAAAGGCATCATAAAAACTCACCTTGTGATCGAACGAGTGTAAATAACGTATGAGATTTCTTGCCTTCTCCTTGATAGACTTAGAGGTTTGCTAATATATTTCTATGATTTGAGTAATGAATGAATGAAGAGAGCTACGGTATTTATAGTGAAATTCATTTTACCTTGACATCATTCATGACCACATTTCATGCAACGTATCTTCTAATTAATGAATCCACCAAGTACAACCTAGTTAACATAGCTTCCACCTTGCATGCCACTAATCACAATTTTAAATTTACTCTTATCCATAGCCGTAACTTCCAAGTTACTATTTATTCATTTGTTTTATTAGTTTATATTATTTTTTTTTACGTTTTACTCCAATATATTTTTGTTTGATTTTGAGAGACATGCATACGTCTCTTTTATGTTTACCAAAATAATTAACTTAAGTTTAATATCTTTCATCAAATATGTAAATTAACTATTATGTGTAATAAAATATTTTTAGATAAAAAATTATACAAGTAATAATGTGCAAAATATATGTCAATAAATTTTGAGTTAGAATAATATTTTAATACATATTATTGCAAATATACAAATAGATATTATTCTACGATTTGTCCAAATGTAGCAATTTATAATATAACTAATGTCGTAAACATAGCTAGTCAATTATTGTCGAAAATACGGTTTTACAAACATATTATTTTAGTTACCTACCAAAACTTAATAAACGACAGCTTATAACGTTGTAAATATACATTATTACTAATTGTTGAGAAGACGGGTGTTACATTGTATCTAATTAAAACTACCTTCTTCTTGTTCAGATGTCTTCTGACCAATTCGTTCCCCACTCAAATCCCGATAGTGTCACCTCAATTCTGTCGTTATGCTCAAAGGTGACGTTGGACGGCACTAACTATAATGACTGGATCCGCAACATCAAAATGGCTCTAAGGTTTGAACATAAAGAGTATGTTCTGGAAACCGAGCTTGTTGATGTGGACACTGAAACCGCTACTCCCGAGGAAATCGCTGCGTACACTAAACACTCTGATGATGCAACCAAAGTGGCTTGCATCATGATTGCTACTATGAACCCTGAACTGCAGCGTATCTATGAGGACTATTGGCCTTACGAGATGTACAAAGAGCTCGCGGAAAGGTTCCGTAAGCAAGAGCGCATCGAGAGGCGTGAGGTTGTAAAAGCTTTCACTAACAGCAAGCCCAAGGAGGGCGAGTCCATCTGTGCACGTGTGCAGAGGATGCATGTTTACGTGGAAAGGCTTAGAAAGCTGGAAATGCCTGTCCATGAGGATTTAGCAGTTGACATAATGCTAAACTCCTTGCCCAGTTCTTATGACCAGTCCACACTGGCGTATCATTTGAACAACAACCAGGAAAATCTAGCTGAGTTACACTGCATGCTTCGTACGGCTGAGGACGGGATGAAGGGAAAAGCTGTGCTCCCTGTCAACCCGCCTGTCCTGGCTATTGGCTCCGGAAAGGGAAAGAAACGGAAAGGCCCTCCTAAGCAGAACTGGAGGAAAAAGACTCACGTCGGGTCATCTAGTGGTGCCCCGAAAGGTAAGTCTTCCGGAATTCCACATATTCGGAACCCCAAAGAGGCCGACTGCTTTTACTGCAAGCAGAAGGGTCATTGGAAGAGGAGCTGCCCAACGTATCTACAGGATGTCAAGGTCGGCAAAGTGAAACCGTCACAGGCAGGTACGTATTCTATATCTAATAATTCATCTTTTTCCCGTTCATGGGTCCTTGATACAGGATGTGGTTTTCATATATGTTCTGATTTGCAGGGCCTAGAGGAAAGTAGGGAACTGGAGCATGGCAGACTGAACCTGGTCATGGGCAATAGGCGAACGTCACCTGTTACCAAGATCGGTGTTTATAGACTGATGCTGAGTAATGGAGTTAGATTAGATTTAAATAATTGTTGCTATGCGCCTGATATGACAAAGAACATAATTTCATTTCATGCATTGTTCAGACAAGGTTTTTACTATGAGTTTAATAAATTGAATGGTTCAATTTCGGTTTTCAAAAATGATGTTTTTATATTTAATGCTATGCCTTGTGATGGAGTGTATGAATCTATTATGTGTGTTGACAATTATGGTAAAAATGTTTTAACTATTGATGCTTCAAGCGGTGTAGAAAAGGCATGTTTGTGGGATTGTCGCCTTGGCCATATAAACAAGAAACGCATCGCCCAACTCCAAAAGGATGGAGTGTTGGAATCATTCGACCTCGGGTCGGATGATGTATGCGAATCTTGCTTACTTGGCAAGATGACAAAATCACCATTCAAAGGTTCCTTTGAAAGAGGTGAAGGTCTGTTGGATATCATACACACAGATGTGTGTGGTCCCTTCAGAACAACCACTAAAGATGGCACGCGGTTCTATGTGACCTTTACCGACGATTTTAGTAGATATGGATATGTCTACTTAATCAAGAATAAGTTGGATACCTTTGAAAAGTTCAAAGAGTTTAAGAATGAAGCGGAAAATCAATTGGGCAGAAAGATAAAGATGCTTAGATCCGACAGAGGCGGTGAGTATCTTAGTATCGAGTTTCTCGATTACCTCAAGGAATGTGAAATTGTTTCACAGTTGTCGCCTCCAAGAACACCTCAGCTGAATGGTGTTGCAGAGAGACGAAACTGAACCTTGTTAGACATGGTTCGTTCCATGATGAGTCGAGCCTCACTTCCAATCCATTTCTGGGGTATGCCTTAGAGACTGCCGCCCATATCCTAAATCTTGTCCCAACCAAGAAGGTTGTGAAAACACCGCACGAGATGTGGACGGGGAAAGTTCCCTCATTGGCACACATCAAAGTCTGGGGCTGTGAAGCATTCGTGAGACGAGATACTTCAGATAAGCTTTCAGAAAGAAGTGAGAGGTGTTACTTCATCGGATACCCGAAACAGTCTTTTGGATATTTGTTCTACAGACCGAGCGAGGACGTGGTCTTTGTAGCAAGATGGGGGTTCTTTCGAGAGAGAGAACTCATATCCAAGGAGGACAGTGGGAGTACGATCGATCTCGAAGAAATTCAGGAGATACCCGATGAAACAACCTTGGAAGAAACTAGCAACCGATAGGAGGAAGAAGTTCCTGTTGGACCCACCGACATTTCGTTGCCCCTTAGGTGTTCAGGTAGAGTTAGCATGCCGCCCAAGTTCTATGGTTTCCATATTACTTCAGACGGAGACACGTTAGTCAGTGATCGTATATTGACTAATTTGAATGAGCCGGCTAACTACCATGAAGCAGTGGCAGGCCCCGAGTCTGCAAAATGGAAAGAGGCAATGGACAGCGAGATAAAGTCCATGTATGACAATCAAGTATGGAACTTGGTTGACAATGTACCGGGTCGAAAGACAGTCGGATGCAAGTGGATCTTCAAAAAGAAGACCGACATGGACGGAAAAGTGCATACTTATAAAGCTCGGCTGGTGGCGAAGGGATTCACTCAAACCCTGGGGGTTGACTATGATGAAACCTTCTCACCAGTAGCCAAGATTAAGTCAATCAGGATAATGCTTGCCATAGCTGCATTTCATGATTATGAAATCTGGCAGATGGATGTCAAAACCGCCTTCCTTAACGGGAAACTGACTGAGGATGTTTACATGAGTCAGCCAGAAGGTTTTGTAGACACAAAGCACCCTGATAAAGTATGTAAGCTTGAAAGATCAATCTACGGGTTGAAGCAAGCATCTCGCAGTTGGAATCTTTGCTTCCATGAGAAAGTCAAAGAGTTTGGCTTCTCTAGGAGTAAAGATGAGTCCTGTGTATATGTCAAGGCTAGTGGGAGTATAGTCACTTTCCTGGTGCTGTATGTTGATGACATACTGCTCATGGGAAACGACATTTCGACCTTGCAGAATGTTAAGGCTTGGCTCGGGAAGTGTTTCGCCATGAAAGACCTAGGGGAAGCTGTCACACCCCGATCCTTGGCGGAATCGATCAAGGCGTGATATATTGTTCAAAGTCTCATAACAACTATGTTATAATATGATTAGATTCAATTAAGTACTAAGTATGCAAACAAGATCCACAACATACGAATACAAATCCAAATATAACAATATTTATTACATCAAATTTAAATAGTCTTGTGGGTTTCTAAGGTATACCCTACTTTTCATCAACTTCATTCTTCAAATCTGCATCATGGGTAAAAACAGGTCAACTACGAGAGTTGGTGAGTAATCTAGTTTTATTAAAGAAAATTGTGAGTTTGAATAATTTGAAATTTGTTTTCTTTTGAAGTTGGCAAGCAACTGTTATTGAGATAACAGTTTATAAATCAAAAATTAATTAACAAATTATAACAACAACAATAAGTCCTCACCCTATATATACATATATATATGTATATATATAGGATGGAGCATCTAATCATCATACACACACAACCACGTGCGATCAATCACCTTAGCGTCCCAAGGCGGGGTGGTCAACCCAATAGCGCTATTATTGTCCATAACGTACCTCAAGAATACGGGCATAGTCATGGAGATTAGACTAAAAATGATAATGCACTACAAGTACATGTAGCGTAAACAAACAATAATTATACAAATAATGATTCAAGTATAAATGTCCCAACAATGTCTCAATTGTGATAAAATAATAAAATGAAGTTGAAAACATATTAGAACCACATGATACACCCCAAAAGTATTGAAAATTATAAAATATGGGGTAGATTACTCACATTAGTCCAATAAGGAATGCGCGTGTTGTACGATAGACGGCTCGAGTCAAAATGTCGTAGAACCTAATATAATTAATAGTTTTGGCTTAGGAATCGATAAACGGGAATATAGTATTAATAAAAATAATTAGACACATATTCTTATATTAGATGAATTAACAATAATCCAAATTTTGTTTTGAATATTAATGTATTCATATGTTAAATGAATTTTAAATTGAATTAATTACTTTGCTTAATTAATTTATATTTTCACTTTAGGCAAGATTTTAATAATTTCTTATTAAAATAATAACTAGTCAAATTATAAGTATTTACAGATTTTATATATTATAAACAATTATTTATATGAAATAATCATTAAAAATGCATTTTTACATGCTTAGATATTTAGGAAAATGGTTTTAAATACTAAACAGTAATGAAACATTCTAAAATTATCAGAAAATCATTATTTCATAAAATAGTAATTACTATAAAATTTTCATATTTTTCTTAACTGCTTTAGTATTTATTTAGTATTTTAATAATTAAACCACAACAAATTTCGGGAAAAATAAGAAATGATTCCCAAAAATTCTGGAAAATTAACCATAGTTTTCTAACATTATATTGAGCATACTGTAAATATTTTGGATATTTTGGACTATGGGAAGTATTTCTTATGTTTTTCATTATTAACTAATCAATAAAATCATAAATAATAGTAAAATATTAAGAGAAATTCATTAGACTTTTTATTTATGATTAACATGTTATATATGATATTCTGATAAGGTTTTATAATTTTTGGACATGTGTAGCTATTTATTATCAATTTAAACCATTAAATAATCATTAAATCAGGAAAAATAAGCAAACATTCTTAAAAAAATCTGACAATTTTGTCATGGAGTCTTTAAAATGTTAATAAGGTGCGAAAAATATAAAATCTAGTTTTTAACATACATAACTATATTTTGCAATTTATTTATCTACAACAAAATAAAATACAAAATAAGCATCAAACTGTAATATAAATGCATGAAACTTTATAAATCCACTTTACTCAATATATGGGTTGTTCCAAAATTTTCCCAGAATTTATTGACTGCAAAACGTATTTATGTGAATTATTGCCCTATTTTATTGCAATAATTATAGTAATTCAATAAAAATAAGTTATTTTCTGAACATTTCCAGAACTTCTTATTTTAGTGATGGGATCCTGAGAAAAATCAGGTTTATACATAAAATGAGTTTTAGATAGTTTGGTGGATTTAATTTGTTTCATTCATGAATTTAAGACTTTTAACAACATACCTTGATGAATGCTTCAAGAGGGATGGAGATTTGAGTATAAGAGATTGTTCTTGGCTGGAAAATTGATATTTCTTGGAAGAATTTCGAGATTGAGAGTGAGAGAAAGAATAGAGAGGGTTTGAGTGGTGATGAGAATAATGTGTTGGGAGAAAAATGAAAGGAAAGATGATGGGAGGTGTGAGTGGGAGACAATGGGAATAACTTTTGGCTTTTGGTGGTCTTCATAATTTCCCACTAGCACAAGCATCTCTATGTAATACACTAACTAATATAAAAATTTTATAAAATTTAATGTAGAGTTTATAAAAATAGAGTTTTATAAAAAAATTGGTTATTATTTGATTATAACAATCTACTTTGATTTGAAGTTTAATTATAGCATTCAAGTTTGATTCTTTTAATTTAATTAGAGCATTATACTTTGATTTGATTTTAATATGGTATCATAATTTAATTTGATTATAGTTATAACGTTATACTATGCTATATTGCTATTAACGTCAATTTATATCGTATTGTATGGGTTTTGATCCTATTAGCGTCAAGTAAGCTCGAGTAGGGTTTATTAAATTTCCAATTGGGTTGGGTTGACCCGAATCCATTTTAGGCGAATGTCACAGAAGCTGCTTATATTCTCGGGATAAGAATACTTAGAGATAGAAAGAGAAAATTGATAGGTCTAAGCCAGTGTACATATTTGGAAAAGGTGTTAAAGAGGTTTAACATGGAAAGTTCCAAAAGGGGAGAGTTACCAATCCTAAGTGGTGTTAAATTGAGTAAGACTCAAAGTCCGAGTACCGATGAGGAAATAGCTGAAATGAGTCGGGTACCTTATGCTTCGGCAGTAGGGTCGATCATGTATGCTATGACATGTACTTATTCCGACATATCCTATGCACTGAGCATGGTTAGTCGGTTCCAGGGTAATCCTGGAAAAGCACATTGGATTGCAGTCAAGAACATACTCAAGTATCTGCGAAGGACAAAGAATATGGTATTAGTCCTTGGTGGCAGTGATGAGTTAAAAGTGAGTGGATATACAGATGCCAGTTTATAGACAGATAAGGACAGTAGACGGTCCCAGTCGGGCTGGGTATTTCTTTTGAACGGTGGAGCGGTCACTTGGAAAAGTTCCAAGTAGGAGACGGTGGCTGATTCAACGTGCGAATCAGAGTACATCGCAGCGAGTGAAGCGTCTAAGGAGGCGGCTTGGCTGAAGAATTTCATCGGGGACCTTGGAGTGGTTAATCGAGTATCATCCAAGGACAATCCTGCAGATCCTTTGACTAAGGCGCTGAATAGGATCAAGCACAATCAGCATGCTCGGAGCATTGGATTGAAGGATGATATTAGTTTTAGTAATTAGATAGATTAGAAACTTGTAACAGTACAAATGTAATTGACTCGGTGATTTTATAATAGAGATTTATAAATAAGTATTGTTACTGCCTTTGTCAATTGTTTATTTCTGTGTTTCTATATTTGCATGTTTAACTTCCTTAATAATTAGATTATTTAAAACTCCACAGTCGATCATACTGTTAGGAAGTAAGTATGAACTAAGACTGTCATGAATTGGTTGCAGACTGTCTAAAGAGTTAGACATTGCAGTAAGACTGCTGCAACGTTCGTGAGTACTTAGAAAATAGAGATTTGAGTATTGGATAAACCCGCGCTTAACAGATTGATTCATGGATTATATCACGAGCAATGTTAAGACGATAATATCCGGTGATCTTTAAGTGGAGAGATATGATCTGTTATTTACGATACAAGTGCTTATTGACAATACGAAATCGTGCCAGTAACTCGGTGCTATAAAACGCATTGTTGTATGTATTTGGACCCGCAAAAGTTATGGACATATGAGTCGAAACTTATCCGTCCCATGACTTGATGGGAAACAGATATCTGTAGGCCTCTCGATGATTTTGAAGTTGACTGAAAGTGTTGGCCAACCAGGACTTAATTGATGTGTTCAATTAGTAGTCTCTAAAGTCATATGCAAATCAGAAATCGAGAAACAGAGTGTCAGACCAAGATTGATGTTAGTCCATGTCTTGAGTCTGAAAATATCCTGTTGGACGGAGGATCATCAGATCACTTATCTTTGGACAGAACTGACTGGGTCAGAGTTCAGACAATTAAAGTCATAGACTTATCCAAGTGGGAGACTGTTGGATTAGGTGTCTAAGCCATGACTTATAATTGTATTTATCTTATGAATAAAAACAAAGTCCATTTGGGTTGCCCTCATAGATGGAGGATAGATGTATAGTTCAGTAGAGAGAATAGTTGATTTATTAATTGTATAATAAATCAATAGAAAATAAATATATGGTTTATTAATATATTTAAGTGTTAATATATTAATTAGAAACTATATCAATTAATTGAGATTTAATCTAGAATTAATTGGATTTAATTTAGAGATTAAATTAATTAATTAAAAGGTGCAGGGACTGGTTTGGCATTTATTCAATAGTTGAATAACTGGCCAGGTAAAACCAGGGACCAAAATGGCGCCACCCTGGAGGCTCCTCCAGGGTTTGGCGAAACCCTAATTAGGGTTTTGGTAAGCCTGGTCCAAGTGGTCAAAAGCCTTGTCTAGTTGGAGGCTCCTTAGGGTTTCAGGTGTAACCCTAGGAGGCTATAAAAGGATGTTAGGTAAATTTTGAATTCAAAGTTTGGTGAAGATTTTGTTTTTTTTTCAAATATGGGGTGTAGATTTATTATATTATATACATTCTCAAATGTATATAAATAGGGAGCTTCACTTGAGTTTTAGATGCACCACAACTCAATACCTATAAGAATTGAGTGTATCTCTTGTAATCTCTTTGTTAAATAAAATCTAGTTGTAGCCCGTGGATGTAGGATTTGCACCGAATCCGAACCATGTAAAAATCCTTGTGTTCTTCTTGCTTTATTTTCGTAAGCTTGTGTGTGTGTGATAATGTGTTTCCGCTGCGTGTACCCTGTCCGATTCCTAACAACTGGTATCAGAGCTTCGGGTTTTGGAGGAGGTATCGGTTTTAGAAATTAAAGTATACTCTGTGGTTGCAGTTTTGTCTGATCTTCCACATCAGAAACTAATTTCTATTAATCGTATTAAAGGTATCTCGGTACTTTGAAGGGTACTGTTCTGTCACACAAAAGTACTATAAAATATTTGTCTCTTGTTTGTCGTAATGGCTGAAGACAAGGTTGTAATCGAGAAGTTCAACGGTTCTGACTTTAGCTGGTGGAAAATGCAATTAGAAGCATTGCTATGTCAGAAAGATTTGGACGTGGTACTTGGAGACAAACCGGAGAAAATGGAAAAAGCTGCTGAAGATGCGTGGAACTCAAAGGACAAGAAAGCTAAGGCGGTTATTACATTGTCGTTGGAAAGGAGCGTCGCTTTCAACATCATGAAGGAAACCACGGCGCGTGGTATGATGGATGCTCTGACGAACATGTATGAGAAACCGTCGGCGGCTAACAAGGTGTTCTTGATGAGGGAATTGTTCACGACAAGGATGAATGAAGACAGCTCAGTTACGATTCACATTAACAATCTAAATTCAATTCTGTCCAGATTGTCATCTATGGGAATTAAATTTGATAACGAGACTCAAGCTTCACTGCTACTAGCTTCACTACCTGATAGCTGGTCTGGAACAGTAACCGCTGTTACAAGTTCAGTGGGGACCAGTGGTATGACTTTTGAAGGGGTTAGAGATTTGGTTCTTGGCGAGGATGTCAGACGCAAGAATCAAGGTGGATATTCTTCTTCTGAGTTATTAAATATCGGAAGAGGTAGAGGGAATAGCAGGAATAGTGGGAGCAGTGGGAGTCGGGGAAGAAGTTCATCTAGAACTTGGAAGAATGTGAAGTGCTGGAACTGCCAAGAGGTGGGACATGTTAAGAGTCAATGTCCAAAGAAAGAATTGAACATTGCTGGTGCTGAGAGTGTGTCTGAGGATGATGCACTGATACTAAGTATGGAAAATTCTGTAGACTCTTGGGTCATGGATTCAGGGGCTTCGTTTCACGCCATGGACAACGGAGAAACGATGGTGAATCTAAAAGAAGGAGATTTTAGGAAGGTACGGTTAGCAAATGACGAGATGCTTCAAGTAACGGGCACGGGAGATATTGATTTGGTTACTTCATTTGGAACTACATGGAACCTGAAGAATGTCAGGGTGATTCCGGAGCTGAAGAAGAAATTGATTTCTGTTGGTCAGCTGGATAAACAAGGACTGGAAGTAAGGTTTGGTGGTGGTAAATGGAGGGTGGTCAATGGTAATTCGATGATTGCTCAAGGTATGAAGCGTGGGTCATTGTATATGGTTGAGGTACCTGCTGAGGGAAGTATGACCGTCCCGGTTAAGCATGGCAAAATCTGGTTCGCTAAATCTAGTGCTAAGAGAGTTCATTTTGCAAACATGAATTCTAGAGCCAAGGGGATGTTAGCTGAACGAGTCAGAAAGTCTAAACCATTCAGGGGATTTTGTGATAGTGGGAGCATGGGGTGTGTTTCAGGTACAGTTACAAAGAGCCGTTGGGTTTTGAAAACTAAGACTGGAAAACTCTCTCCTGTTGGAAGTTTGCAAAGTTTGGAGAGTGTTAGTGGTCCTCGGTGTATCTCTGGAGCTGGTGGAGTGTCCAAACCGGTTGAGACAGAGGATAAGTCGGTGGTGGGATTAGCCACGGCTGAGTTGGAGCTAGTGGGAGTTTCAACTGGCCCTTCTAGTACTTGAAGATGAGGGGCGGCTACAACTAAGGGAATTTGACTGGGTCTTAGCTTGTTCTTGGGAACTGGAAGCTTGGAAGACTTGCTATGTTAGGAGATTAATGAGAGATGTTCAAAATCTTCAAGTGGGAGATTGTTAGGTAAATTTTGAATTCAAAGTTTGGTGAAGATTTTGTTTTTTTTTTCAAATATGGGGTGTAGATTTATTATATTATATACATTCTCAAATGTATATAAATAGGGAGCTTCACTTGAGTTTTAGATGCACCACAACTCAATACCTATAAGAATTGAGTGTATCTCTTGTAATCTCTTTGTTAAATAAAATCTAGTTGTAGCCCGTGGATGTAGGATTTGCACCGAATCCGAACCACGTAAAAATCCTTGTGTTCTTCTTGCTTTATTTTCGTAAGCTTGTGTGTATGTAATAGTGTGTTTCCGCTGCGTGTACCCTGTCCGATTCCTAACAAAGGAACCCCCTGGTACCTCATTCTTCACGCCATCTCTCTCTCTCTATGTTACTCTACTGGACTGATTCTTCCATCAATTGAGTGTGACTTGCATTTGAGGCAGGATACTTTTGCTGCTGCTTAAAGGATCATAAGATCAAAGGTTGGTTTTCCTAATTCATCTTTAGAATTGAATTGTATCCTTTAGGTTTTTAGTTCTAATCTTCATAGAAGAAAACATAGATCAATATATTAGGGTTGCATGTGAACCATAGGAATTTTGTGTTCATTGTTTGCATAGAAACCCTTCACCATCTCACATCTGATTTAGCAAGCATGGGCGACTTTTGGGCTTACCATGGAAATGACGCTCTTTATGTAGGTGATGGTAGGGGGATCCCTATCCTACATACTGGTTCATCTCACCCTCACTCACCACATAAACCTTTTGTCTTTGAAACATCCTTCACAAACCCAAAATCACACAAAAAAAAATTATCCATAATTTATGTTTAGATAATCATGTTTTCTTTTAATTTCACTAAACCTTTTATGTTGTCAAGGATAATTCTACATGTACTACCCTACTCACAGGTCCAGTGAGCATGGCCTCTACTCGCTCCGTCTTTTCTTAGCTTCAGTCCATTCTATGCATTGCATTTTCTGCTGCTTGAGCATCCTTTACCACTTGACATAGACAGTTGGGTAATCCACATCAACGTCTTTCTGGATTTTATGCTTTCTGGTTTCTCCCTTCATATTACAAATAAATTTACTCCTATCATCAACTATGTCCCTCTCATCTCTTGCAAAAATCAAAACAACAGGTTACTCTCCATCTTTTTGGCTTACCACACCACCACATCAGATCACCTGCCTTTTTCACCATCGCTAACAAATACCTCAAGTGGCACCAAGCCATGGCCAACAAGTACTTACGCTTGTCAAAAATGGCACCTGGTCCCTAGTTCCTCATGTTCCTCACACTAACCACATTGACAGTAAATGGGCTTACAGATTAAAGTGTAATAAAACCGACGTTATCACTCGCTACAAAGTGAGGTTTGTAGCCAAAGGGTTTCAACAACAGTCGAATGTTGATTTTCATGATATTTAGCCTCCTTTTCAAATCGACAACTATTCGAGTTATTCTCTCTCTTTCCATTACACTAAAGTGTCACTTCGGCAACTCGATGTTCAAAATGCCTTTTTCCATTACACTCTTATGAAAACCGTGTACATGAAACAACCGCCTAGCTTCATTGATCCACAATGACCAAATCATGTGTGTTTACTTCACAATTTAGTTGATGCCTTAAGCATGCCTATGCTCAATTGTGAGTTTGAAAAAGTATGTTAGCATAAGAAGTTATTGAGCTAGTTTATATTGAAATTTCATTTAGCCATTTTGCTAGTTCGATAAAACTTCCCCCTTCCCATATGTAAAGCAAAAAATGAAATAGATTTTAGCTATTAGTATATAGAAAATAAGATATTTATCTATATATTAATTACCGTGAATTTAGGCAACATTGGGTACGTTTTTTTTTTCCGGGTTGTGTCACGCGGGTTGGCGGGTCGTTTACTTGGATCTGCCCACCGCTTTCTTCCTTAGTCGCCCCACTTCCTCGATTTTGCGTATTTGTCTACCGCTTCACTGGAATCTCCGCCGGTCACGGCTTCCTTCCTTTCCAGTCCCGCTTCGTCCCCTTCATCTACATCGTCTCCTCATCGCTTCCCAACCGCTGGTCACGTCGGTTTACTTTTGGCTCCTGTTATCGCGAATGAAATCCACGAAAGGTACTACACACATATCCAATACTTCCGATTTATCTCTGAATCTCCCGATTCCTTTCAAAAATTTTGTTACCATTTCTTCACGGCTTCCTCCGATTCTTCTTGCATCCACCACCTTCTGTCTGCTTCCCTCCATAAATCGCGCCATTAGAACATGTATACTCTCCAAACGATGGAAAAATCTTTGGACTTCGATTCCTTCTCTCTGTTTCAATGATTATGCATGTACACTTGCCGATTTCGTTTCATCCGTCTACAAAACCCTAACTCAATGTCGAAATTCACAGTGTATACCCGTTATGATGCTCAATATGAATCGCAAGTGAACAGTTGGGTTTGTTATGCTATAAGTTGTAACGTTGAAGAGCTTAATTTACCGTTATGGAATATGAGTTTTGAAGCTGAGTTTCCGTTGGGTCAAATTTTTTTAATCAATTCATGTTTTACCGATCTGATATTAGGAGGCTGCATATTTAACCCAATTGGGGTGATTTGTTGGAAAAAACTTAGAAATTTGTGTATAACCCAGGGGAACTTAGATGAAGATTTGATTGAAAATATATTACCTGGGAGTCCTGTGTTGGAAACTTTTGTGTTAAGAGATTGCTATGCTCCTAATATTTTGTCATTAACAATCGAAGATGATGTGGTGTTGTGGAAGCTTCTGTTGATAAACGTGTCTTCATTAGTCAAAGCTAATTTAGATCATGCAAATAGAAGCCACTGTGAGATGAAATTTGAAGAAGAAGAAGAAGAGAAGATGTTTAAAGGATTATTACTAAATCTTCGTCATGTGAAGGAGCTTAAAATTGAGGATTATTGTTCTGAGGTAAAATTTATTGTCCATTCACAATTTATTCCTTTGCAATATTTATATGAAGTTTTAAGTTGTGGTAGTAATTTAATGATTATCCTTTGATTGAGTTGTTGTCTTCATCCCTCTTCTCAGATGGCTAGCAATTGAAGTAGTAATGGTGATAATAGCAATGGGGAGGTCTCGATTCGGATACTGGGTGGTGCAGAGCAACAAGAGGAATATGGCGAATCGGCTACTGTGAACCGTGGAGATGGTGGAGAAGAGAGGGGGTGGCTGATTCGATGCGGATTCTTTGTCGTGTCCATGATGCCAACTCGCTGTTTCCACTTTCCCCGTCTTTAGGGATCTATGTTTATTTGTATTTATGCCCACCACCTGTTTGTAGAAATGCCCAACTAAACGAAATTGTCATTTGTCGCACCCATTAAATTATTGGGTGTTCCAACTATTTGTACAACTAGAATGTCTATAGTTAGTCAACTTATTTCCGTGTCCTTGGCTCTAATTTCAATGATTTCGTCCTTTATTGTCCCATCGCCGGGACCGAAGGTAAACTATTATCCAAATCTGTTTCAATCGATGAAGTGGTTGATAATTCTATATCTGTTGAACTGTTTGTGTTCAAATTAAGAATCTAATGTACCTCTTTTATACAGCCCTGAGTCCATGGGACATGATTGGATCGTTTGGGGTGAGGAACTTCATGCTGTGCAAAAAACCTCAGAAGGATGTGGACGGCAGCGATGGAAAAGCGGTGGTTGAGGGAATGACAAGAAAGAGCTCTGGCAGTTGGAAGGTATGGTTTAATAAATCCCTTTATCTCAAAGTTTCTTCTCATTGAATATACAAACCCGAATCAAACAATCTCATGGTCTTATTACAATCTGGAAATTTCGTTCTCTTTTAATTTTCGTTTTGCAGTTCTTAAAGTATTACCATCTGATCTGGGTTTCTAATAAGATTGATCAGATGAATAATGCTGCTGGATTCTTGATTTTCTTTACATAGTGACGAATTTCAGAGAATTATTGTTGAACTTGCAATTCCATGTGAGAAACCGGGTTTATGGGTGTTTGAAGGATTCACAGTGGGTTTTCATCCACGTTCATGGGAAATTGTAAGAAATTATATTATATTCCCTTGATTTATGATTAATTGGAAGTTATGGTGGAAAATTACTATTCTACCCTTGACTCATAGGTTTACAATGGCATGACTCAATTTGGTTATGAGAAGGTGTACAAGGACTACAGGTTAGGAGGTGTACTGTATTTTGTTTTCTGTCAGCGTTTTTTGTAACTTGATTTTTTTCGGTTCTTCGTAATTCATAAAATAGGTATTCGGGTATATTGGTCCGGTACCAAGATAAGCACCGTAATAAATCCATTCCTGTGCAGTTGTTGGATTCTTTGTTTTTTGGGGAAGTTGATGGGTTTTCAGCCCTAACTTGATTTCTTCAGAATTGGTTTCATGATCCAGTTTCATGATCCAGTTTGGTGTTACCTGCGATGCTAACAGCCGTGTTATTCGTTTGTAAGATTCAAAGATTCTTCTCAAACTTACAATTTCTGAGTTTTCTTTACCAATTTCAATATCGATAACAGTTTTCTTCTTTAATTTCAGGGATTTGGGGAAGTCTAACATTTCTGGGTTCTTGGGTTCGGAGGTAGGTGAACTCAAGCATCTTCAATTTAAAATCAAATATTTTTAAGAGTAAATTTTTATTTTTGTTTTTTGTACTTAGTTACAAGAAACAAAAAACACAAACTCAAAGAAGAAACTAGCCAATCCTAAGTTAAGATAAGTAAAAAGAAAGAAAACAACAAACACTAAACAAACAATAAAAAAAACCGTCCAATCGGTGAAGCAGCTGGAAAATATGCAAAGTCAAAACAAAAAAGAAACAAAAGAAAAAAGCCAATCCCGTGCGGAGCACGGGTCGACTGTGTAAGTTCTCTAGACATATCTTAACTATCTGTCCTTCATGTTTACATATTTTATTTTATTTTTTGTCTGATGATCTTAGGTTTCGTATTGAATTTAGATGAAAGTTTTTGACTTCCTTTTTCTAAATCCCGAAAGGTGTTTTTTTTATTTTTTTTCTTATTTTTGTGTGTTTCGTGACTTTTAGTTTAGATTTAGTAGCCGAATCTCTACATCTTTTTTCTCTAATAAATGGGTTTCATATATTGCAGATTTATCTTCGTGGTTAATTATGTGGTTAGAGCATTGTGGCAAACCAGTGATAGGGGCAAATGAGTTAATAGCAAATACAACCAGTGGTAAGGGCAAATGAGTAAGTACAGATACCAACCATATGGATAAAAAATTGTGAAACCATTGCATAATTGCAGGTAAGTGGCCACTCGAGTGTACTATATGTTTTCCCTATGAGTCAAAAAGAAACATCATATAATTTGTCCAGATTAAGGGCTTAATCCATTAAGCTAATTAAATAAAAAAGAAACAGCCTCTTATTCCCTTTTATATCTAACCAAGGTGTCTCTTTTATTTTCATGTAGATTGAGGGAAGAACAAATAAAAGCTATGGTGTATGGGAGGAATAATATGGCAATGCTGCAAAAGGCAGAAAAATTAAAATCTGAAGCAAATGAAAGGAATGAAGGGGAGTTAGAGAGGACCAGTCAACCTTTATGCATATATGAGATCTACAATGGAGGCGGGGCTTGGCCTTTTTGCAACATGGTTCTTTGTACCGTGGGCTAAGTGTAGTAAGTGATTTTTCGGATTCTCTAATGTGATTATTCAGTCAAGAATTTTCTTGCAACCCATCCAACCCACTTACAAGAAAAGGTACTCAAAGATCCAATCAATCTCGTGCGTAGCACGTTTCAGGTACAAAACATTGAAAATATTTTGTACGATGAAAAAAGAAAAGAAAACCTCCACTGGGGTTTTCTATTCTATCACATAATTTCAGAATGGGCACAATGGTTACGTATCACTTATTACTTAAAGAAACCCCCTTTCTAATATCTAGTGGTAAATCGGTAATTTCTGACCAAATTCTGTTTTTGTTCTTGTAGCAAGAGTTCTACTTGGATCTGGATCATTTATCGCACGGAATTTGACTTTACCTTCGACAACAGGAAATGGATCAACTCCACCGTTACTCAGTCCCTTACAGGTATAATTAATAGCATTGAACTTTGATATAAAGATAAAGTGCACATTTTTAATATTAGGAATCAATACTCAGAATTCTGCAGAAAAGAAGTTATTTGTATAACATTGAACTTTTACTCCCTTTTGATGGTTAATGTTTGGAGCATCAAGTAAGCATCTTTTTTCTTTTTCATTTTTTAGAAAAGAAGTTATTTGTATAACATGATTTTGGAATAAAGGCTGCACATAGGCAAATATGGAGTTCAGCTTATCCGAATAGGGAACTTCCAGGACTTAAATCAGAGGTTTGGAAAGAGATGGGGTGGTAAGGATCTGATCATTCTACAGACTTTATGTAACCTTTTTATACATTTTTCAAAAAATTGTATTAGTCATTATAATTTTTTAAAATAAGAAACTAGTATTTGCAGGGGTGGAGGGTTTATATCTCTAGAGAATCTTATATTCTTTGTCAAGAGATATCCAGTTTGTTTCTTTTCTTTACTTATAATTGAGAAAATGACGTTAGTTTGGTGAAATTGAAGGAAAAATGAAGGGTTAAATGAAAGAAATAGCAACGTACTTCTATTCATTTGTTTAGTATAGCAATAGCATCCTACTTCCATTTCCTCCTTTTAAAGCATTGTACTTTGCAAACTTTTATGTTTCTTTTTGTGTTTTGAGCAGTGTATCTATTTTTAAAAATCAACCCAATTATGATATTGCTATTATTCGTCAGAGTACGCTGTTGTTTTAGCATTCATCCGGACCCATGTTCCAGCAGTGCCGAACCCGTGCGGAGCACGGGCTCCCACTAGTTTATTTTATAAAGAAAACATATAAAATTACATGATATATAGATTTTGACGTTTATGCACCAACTTGCAACATAGATAAACTAAAACTGGACCTAAAAGCCCAACAAAATTAGACACCGGAACACAAATACCCTACTATCGAACTGGCCTCTAAAACACACTGAACCACCGTCGATTACAGCTATTATACATCAAAATTTTAACACGCTATTACCTATGTATGCAATATATTTTTCTTTGTAAAACATAAACTTACACTTTATATATTAACTACCAGAAAATATTTTAAGAATAAAACACATAGTACCCCCTAAACAAGGAAAAAGTGAGAGAGTTTTTGCATCATAGTTAATATTTTCTATATGTTGTTATAAATGCCAATCGATCATTTTACAATTTAAAAAAAATAGTTATCCAAAATAACATCGACTTTATTGATATAAACAAGAGTAGAAAGTATTTCAATTTTTGAAACAGGAAAAGTATGCATCATGTCCCATGCTCATTAGATTGTTCCACGACCCAAAAATATATGTGACATTCTGACCTGATTATTTATGAAAGTTGTCAGTCTAAGTCATGTTTAATCTCTAACATGCTAAGATGGAAAAGTTAACAAAATTAGCTAAAGGAAACGAGTCAAATAGGTCGGATGTTGGCTAAAGTGGATATTCAGTACATACATCCCCAAAAATTATTTTATTTTATAGTTTTTATAACTAGGGTTAATTACATAGAAGATTATCTAAAACTTTATAAATGGTTCTTGTGGTTTTACAAAATATTTAGTTTCCTTTCTAACTTTTTTTTTATCTCAAAGATAGTCTCTGTGGTTTGAAAACTTTTTATAGATCGTCTCTGAGCCATATGAAACGACCAGGGCCGGAACAAGCCGATTTGGGGCCCGGGAGAAAATAAAAAACGATGCCCTTTACAAAAAAAATTGGTAAATGAGGGCGATTCCTCCGAAAAAATTTACAAATAATTGTTTCCTTTCGAAGAGTTAAAGTTTCCAACTTCCAAGCTCCAACAAAAAGTCAACGCTTTTCAAAAGTCAAGATGCACAATCTGACACAACATTAGAAATGTAAATTCAGATTCAACTTAGACAATTTCATAATCTACTTCAAAAACAAAAATAAGATTGTACAGAATTTCAGAAATCAAAAGGAGCATTTTAGCATTCAATTAGATCATTTCAGAAATCACAGTTCACAATCACACAATTTCAGAAATCAAAATGAAAATTTGAAGATTCATTTAAACCATTTAAGAAATCAGAATTCAATAGCAGACTTTCTTACAATTTCAGAAACAAAATTCATAATCACATTCTGAAACGAAACCTAGAATTCTGATTACAATTTTAGAAGCAAAATCAGAAACAAAGATTCATAATCAGAACTCAGTTGCTTACAATTTGAGAAAAAACTTCAGCAACCCTTCAATTCGCGTTCAGTTGCTTACAATCAGAACTCAGTTGCTTATGAATTCAGACTTAGGAGTTCATTTTGCAGAAAGCGTTCAGAAATTTGAGAAATTAGAATCGGAATTCGCAATTAGGAATTTCAGAAATACAAAATCTGAAAACGAAAATTCTGATTCTTTGAGAATTGAGAGATGAGACTGAATTTGAAGCAAGTATTTATTCAGAAGTTTCAGATTCATTCTTAAAATTGTAGGAAATCGTGATGCACTTATGTTTCGGTTTTTTCTCTTGAATGTTTGTTACCATTGGGTGTAACAAGTTGGGTGGTTGGCGTGGAGAACGGTGCAATTAGGGTGCCATGATTCCTGAAGAATCACTGCTTGTTTACTTAGTCCACATTCTTGAGCTCTTGCCGATTGCCTTCCTTTTTGCCGATTACACAAACAAAAATGAGTATAATCTTAACATTTTAAAACAAAAATGGGCCCTACGGATTTAGAGGCCTTGTGCCATCGCCGAAGCTACCCTCTATTGGGTCAGGCCTGGAAATGACTAATTTACCAATTTTAATTTCTTTTATATTTTCTTTAACTAAAATTTATTTTTAAAGAAAAAAAAGAAAATAAATACCACCCTGACCCCTACTTTTTCTTCTACGAACCCTAAGTACTAGTCATCGCCACTTGCACCATCTCTGCTACACCACCATTACCACCATTTCACTCTGCTACTCGGTCTCCTACTACCTTCAACCACCACCAACGGCTCCCCTGAAGCACCACGCATAGACTACCGAACAGCTACCACCACCATCTTCTTCAAACCCTATGTAATTCTGGCGACTAATTTAAACATAATAGAAGAAAACAAAAATGGTAACCGAGGGTACATGCTTGAAGTATTGAGAAGCTGTCACCGTAATGGGAGGGTGGTGTGATGGTTGTATTCCAGTGGGAAAAGAGAAAGATGATTCAGAGCCGCCATTCAAAATTGGAAATTTCATAAGGTTTTGTTTTCCTCCTTATCTTCCGGTGGACGGCGATCCAGATTCGGCACCGCCCTAAAAAATCATCTCTAGACTCTCCTTTCTAACCGATAAAGGCTCGTTCTGCCTTTCTTATATCTCCGATGATTCTCTGATTGAATTCTCTAATGAACCCACACAAACCAGTTATGAATTTACTTGTTTGGAGATGTTTTCTCTTGAGATTTATTGTTATAATCAAGGTATGGAGTGATTTCCAGCGAGAGACTCATCCCTACAGGTACCAGTGTGAGTTAATGATTGTTTGTACATGAGAACAACGAGTAAGGAAGTTTTAACTTGCTTAAGGGTTGTTTCTCGTAGGTCTTGGATTTGTAGGTTGGGTCAGATAAAGAAAGGATAGAACAGGGGATTGATAACTTTAATATACTTCTGTGTATATTTTCCTTTATACAAATTACAATGTGTGTTTAAGTTTATCATGGGTTTGTTCATTAGATGTTGAAGGCAGTAGCAAGAATGTGGATGATGGTAGTGGTCAGTGGTGTTGGAAAGGGAAAGGGTGGGAAAACGTGGATGGTGATGGAGTTTAAAGGTGGTGGATAATAGTGGTAATGGTGGTGCATGGTGGTAATGGTGGAAGCCTTTCCTAATTTAATAATAATATAAAAATAACATAAATTATAAATTAACCAGAAAGAAAAATGTAAAATTTAATAAAATGGTATAAAAGTCATTTCAATAGCTCAGGGACGATCTATCAAAAGTTTTCAAACCATATGGACTATCATTGAGATAAAAAAATAGGGACGAAACTTGATATTCTGTGAAACCGTAGTGGTAATTTATAAAGTTTTATGTTTTTTATTTAAGTCTTAACCTTTTCTTTTCTTAAAATAATAAACCTCTTTTTTTCATTCGATCTTTTTAATGCGTTTATTTGTAATTTTTTTTGGTTTTAGACAACTTTTACCAATAAATGCTCAATTTTGTTTTTCGAAAAAAAAAACCCTCACATTTAACAACTTTTTTTTGAAAATTCACATGAGGCAAATTTTTTTGGAATCTAAATTCACCTTTCATGTTTTTTCTGTAAGAAATGTTTTCAATCTTAGAAGTGATTTGATCCCTAATAATGTCATTAAATACTTTGGAGACTCGATTTTTGTTTACATTTTGAACCAAACTTTTCCTCTCAAACCAACTTTTTTTTATTTTGGCTCATAATTCTCATGTTTTTCTTGTTGTTATCGTTGATGGTGTTTTAATACTTTTAACATTAAGATATGAAACAATGTTATCAAAACCACGATGGTAATCATAAGATCGTATGATGTTACAATCCTGGATTTGAAAAACGCGTGTATAAGAATTGTATTTGGGGTACGATCACATGCAATATCATGGGATCAAAGATAAGATCGTAGAATCGGGATTCGATTTGATCCTACCCTCCCTTGAAAATTAAACTTTACCGGTTTACAATTTAGCACTTTATTTCTTTATCTTTACTTTTTACCTATTCCCTTGAAAATTAAACTTTGTGAGATCTTAGAATTCCGATCTCGATCTTTCTAACTCTAAAACGATCTTACGTAGGATCCCAATCTTGACAACTTTGGTTTGAAGAAAACTTTTGATTTTTTTTTCAAAACAAAGAGAAAGATATCATGTACAATTCATGTTGGCAAAGTGAATATCAAAATATGTTTGCAGTATGTTTAAAAATTGTAGGAGGTGGAGAACAGTTGTCTATTCTAGCTTGACAATATTTTTGATGGAGAAAACATGAAAGCTTATATTAGATGCCAAACATAGGTTGATATTTGAAAGTTGTCATTCTATTTGATTCATGAAACAATCTAAGATACCGAGTCAATTTAGACTATTGTTTTTCACCTGGTACAAATCAAATATTTCATTCAGATTCTAATTCTAAAAAACATTAAGAACATATAAACAACATATAAGAACATGAGAAGTATGAATCAAGGCAAAAAAGTTGGTCCAAATAGAAACAAAAATTCATCTCAAAGGAATATAATAACATTAAATGAATCATATCACTTTTAAAATTGAATAATTTCTAACACGAAAACATGAAAGCTGAAATTAGATTAAAAAATTGTCAAATGTGAGGGGGCTTTACAAAATACAGTTTTAAATGTGAAGTTTTTTTGAACAAAACGGTTGAGGGTTTTTTTTTCGAGAAAAAGATATATAAAACTGAAAAATTGTCGTAAACTTGTTAAAATGATCAAATCGAAAAAATATAAGTCTTTTTTAAGAAAAACAAGTTCAGATTTAGTCCAAAAAATACATAAATAGAGTCTTTTATCTAGTTAACCCTTACGGTAGGCGAAACCATCGCAAGATGGTCGCGGTGTAGGGGTAGGCGCAGCCAGCATCGTCGGTGTCACAACACTGTCACAAACGGGTTGGCGAATGGTAGGTGATAGGCGGGTTCATGAAGCCGTGAAGGATATGCATTTTCAATTAAAAAAAAATACTCATACAATAAATTCTCACCACTATAAATATCCCGCCCTCTACCACTTCAAAAATAACATAATTCTTCTACATTTTCAACTCTCAAAAATCAATTATCTATATTTTGAAATATCTAAAAATAAAAAAAAGTTGCATCATCCTCGACCTACAATCAATTGATTCCAATCGAGGAGGTGGCGTTGACAACCACATTCGTACATACTAATGAGAATTTAGGGGACGTCGACGAATTCTGGGAACGTATGTCGGAACTATTTCACACAATAATAGGCACCGAACCTAATCGATCTAGATGCCAACTTAATAACAAGCAAAGAGACTTGAAACTAAAACTGGCAAAATTTAACGATGACTAGCGAACTGACAAACCGAGACTACCGATGATGACATTTTCAATGAAGCTCTTGACGAATATCTTCAAGCATACAACAAGGAGTTTATGAATATTGAAGCTTGGAATATCGTTAAAAATTCACCAAATGGTGTGCTCGTTTTTAGGTTTTAAATTGTCGTGTTTAGAATTTAAATTATCGTTTTTATGATTTTTATTTTTGTAATGGTGTGTTTTTTTAGTTAAATGTTATTTATCTTTTTATTTTTATTTATTATATTAGTATATATTTTAAATTAAATCTTATTTTCTTTTTATTTATTTATTTTTAATATAGAAAATTAATGTGAAATTGAGGGTTGGAGGATTGAGAAAGATGGATTTACAATGATGTGAGTTGATAAAAGATGAAAGTAAAAGAAAATAGAAAATTTTATATGACATGATGGTTGAAAGGATCAAAAGATAAACTATCCCACATTTATAACTAATATACAAATTACAATACACCATAAATTTATTAAAAAAACATAATATATTTCCAATCGTCCCTAACATTCAAAATTTTGATTGCTTTATTCCAATACCATTTTGACATTTATCCAATTACACAGCCAAAAAAATTCGCATATTTATTTTAATCAATGTTCTAAAAAACTCATAAGAAACGCCACATTCAATCATACGTGTCTACATATATAATTATAAACTACATAAAAATTTGATAATAATAGATGGGGCAGGATCAACATAGAACCATTTTTTATCCATAGAACCATAGAACCACATGTTCAGTACTGAACATGCACTATGTTCAGTACCGAACATGCACTATGTTCAGTACCGAACATACATATGTTCAGAGCTAAACATAATATATGTTCACTAATGAACATATGCGTATGTTTAGCTCTGAACATATGTATGTTCGGTACTGAACATATGCATGTTCGGTACTGAACATATGCATGTTCAGTACTGAACATAGTGGTTCTATGGTTCTATGTCTAATTTTGGTTCTATGTTGATCCCACCCCAATAATAGACACCATATAAGTTTATATGTATAGTTATACATTATATTAAACTTTTTCGTGTTAAGTCGCAGTGTCCACGCTAAAAAAACGCTACATCCCTAGAAGGGCTCCTAAAACTTAAGTCTCAAATATTACGGCCATACCATGCCTCATTTTATACCTTTGATATTGATAGATATGCCAATAAATTAATAGATAAATTGCATAAAAGTCATTAATTTTTTCAATTTTTTCGATTTCGACAATGCACTTTTAGTTTTTGCAATTAACTCATTATGTTTTCAGAAAAATCGCAATTAAGTCATTATGTTTTCTAAAAAGTTGCGAAAATGGTCATATGACAGGATGACAACAGGTTACCAGGTCATATGGTCAGATTTGTAATTTTTTAGAAAACCTAATGACTTAATAGCAAAAATAAAAAACATAATGTCAAAATCTAGAAATATGGAAAAGTTAGCGACTTTTATGCATTTTACCCTTATGCAATTCATACAACTTAGGGCTTATTTGGTTTGCATCTGACCGGGTCCGGTCAGAACTAATGTCTGACTCGGTTCGAGTCCAAACGTTTGATATGCTGAAAAATTACATCTGACCGGGTCCATTTAGATCTGACGGAATCAGCTTGAATAGTTCGCTGACTGAAAAGTAGAGATGCACATCACGTTT